>OX463295.1:38438571-38895571 GCA_949820665.1 Scrobipalpa costella
TTTATATCTTTCTCGAACTAATAGGCCTCTGATGTGGTTTGGGTATATAACAACCACTATCAAAGATACTAAGGGGACCGATGGTTTTTTATTTTTTTATTAGGGTTTAAATAAGAGGCCAGTGTGCTGCCGGTATTCTCCTGGCCCCTTCCCATTACAATATGGTTGACAATTTTACAAAAGGTACTCCTTTATATCACATATAGGTACATACATCATGCTTTTGTATTTTTTTTAAATCTTTTATGAACTATTAAATAAAAACTTAAATTATTAAAACTTAAAATTTAAACAACTTTTTTCTTATGTAATTATTATTTAATCAACCGTTGTTATCGATACACTTCCGCAATTTTAAGGGCATATTATTTAACTGTTCGGAAAAATATCCTGGGAGCGGGAGTCTATGATCTGTTTGAAGGCGGTTTTGACTGCCTCATGAGAAGGGTTTTTTTTACTTGTAAAAAAATATCTTAATATTGAAAAAAGTGGTAAGCAGTTTAGGCCAGATCTGGAGAATATGGTGGGTGACGCAAAGGGCCCAGTCGCAGCTCCTCAAACTGTTTGATGCGCAGTGTGTGGTCTAGCATTATCCCAGTTGGCTAGAACAATTCACCAGTCTCGGTTGTTTAATGGCGAGCTTTTACATTATTGTTTGCAATTGTTGGCTATACAAGTCTGCAGTAATCGGCTGGCCTGATCTTAAGAAGCTATAGTGGATAACACCAGCAGTGGTCTACCAAACTCTAACCAGAACCTTCTTTTTGGACAGTTACCGCTTAGGGCAAGATTTTGCCGGTTCTCCAGGGTTAAGTCATTGTGATGATGGCTTCTGATTGCCATACAGGATCCACTTTTCATCTCAAGTTACGATATAGTTCAAAAACCCTTTTAATGTGACGATTGAGCAAAGAAACACAGCAAGCGACGCGCGTTTGTTTGTTTGCTTCAGACAATTCGTGCGGTAACCACTTTTTGAGTTTTTTTACTTTTACATCGGTGCCACGGTGGAATTCGTATTCGCAAAATAGCGCGAATTTTCATGTTGTCCATTGTTGTTGTAATAGCAATGTTGAAGCTCAGCCAAATGATCGGAAATTGCGATGCTTTATTTCAAAATCAATTTGAATTTGGAATTCCTAATCAAACGCAAGTTTGATTTTAAAGTTGCCAGTAATGAGTATCGACTATATTTCATATGTAAGGACCTAATGTTAGAACTCTACATGTATTTTAATGTTTGTAAGTGCTAATAATTATATTAAACATTTTTTTAGTTACGAGCTTAACAGAATCAAGTCTTTTTTTCATTTCTATTACATTAATTTAATATGTATTATTTTCCTTACATAAATGTGGAAACAATACCTAGCTAAATAAACCAAAAACAAATATACTAATACAAAAATGTAGGTATATAAGTACGGTGTAAATTGGTCATATCCGGATCGTTTTTTTTTATCATAATCTTTTAGTAAATTAATACTCGTACATACCTCCGTGATCCGCAAATACTCCGAATTGTCCGACAAGAAAAAGGATTCTGAGCTTCGGAGGGCACATTAAGCCGTCAGTCCCGATCGCTGTCTTTGATATTGGTCGTTACTCAAACTATCTCAGAGGCCTAATAGCTGTGCTACTAGGCGGTTTGAAAACACTGACACCAGAGTTTATCGGGACGTTCGACTCGCTAAGAAGAAGAAGCAAATATTTACTATGTTCCATTGAAGTGTTTTAAATTACCAACTATATATTTAACGTAACAAGTAAACGAGTTCGCACTCGATTCTTTCTCGACAACTGACTTCAAATCAAAGGGATCAGAGAAGTTCATCACTACATAGTATAAAACAAAGTCCCTATATCCCTATGTATGCATAAATCTGTAAAACTACGCAACGAATTTTGATGCGGTTTATTTAAATGGATAGAGTGTTTCAAGAGGAAGGTTTATATGTATAATACTTTCATAATATTTTGGAGAAACGCTGATAATTTCCGTGCGAAGCCGGGGCGGGTCGCTAGTTGACTCATATAATGCAACATGGTCTATAACGATGAGAACCGAGGGCAGGTTTTCAATAGGGAGTCTTCGGGATATCCCCCGTGCATGGACATAAGTCGTCTGCATTGATATGGAATCGATATTGGTATTACTGGTATAACCATGATTACAAACCAGTATGTGTAAAGAATAAAAATAGGTTAAAATTTTCTGAGAACAGTTTTAAGACTTATCATAGTCTGGGCACCATTTCTTTAAGCGGACACAGTTTTCTCAAAAACGTTTTGCTTGGCTTGCTTACATACATACATATAATCACGCTTTTATCCCTAATGGGGCAGGCTGAGCGTAAACGACCTAAACAAAGGTCGTTCCGCCACGTCTGACAAAGGTTTGGGGTTATTTAAGGTAGATTTGTAGGTATATTACTGTAGTGACAGGTTGTTAGCCCATCGCCTAAATTGCAGTATATTAAAACCCTCGGATCCCTTAGCTGGTTTTTACAGCAAATGCAGCTGGCACATTCTGTTTTTCTCTCGCTCCCAGGCCAGCATGGAAGGATTGCTTACTGTTTCATTTATTATAATGACTTACGTGAGTAAAGGGGAACCTATTGAACACTGGGGAGACTCGATAGGCAGCAGCGGCTCTGGCCTCGACATCCGCAGCCTCATTACCCTCAATCCGCATGTGGGCACGCAGCCAGATAAATGAATTTTCCAAACCTAGTCATTCTGCGACGTGCCCTCCAAATATCGGAATATTCTTTCTTCCAGAAAATCAGGCAATTCAGCCTGCATTGTCCTAACCTAACTTGGTAAAAACTCACAAAGTGATTGACAGTACTTATTTATTTATTGACAAATATCAACTTTGTGCCCTACCTTTTGTACACCTTTTGTGAATGGAAACCTGGATCGTGAACCCGTGGTGCCAACCACTACACTACGGAGGATGTTATGATAACTTCTTCAGGTCACGTAAAAGCATTGTGTAATTTTTGCAGGTGGAAATGCTGTACCAGCGGTATTTCCTGCGTATGAACCAGACGAACATGACCCATCTGCTGGGCCTGCTGTTGGCAGTGTCGTTGGCACTGCTGATGGTTCAGGCCCGAGCATTACTCACCGTACATGACATCTTGATGACATCCGCCAAGAACACTTCGGCATTCTACGACATTGAACTATTACGGTATGACCACATGTGAAATAATACGACCTGGCTAAGGGATGACAAGGGATGAATAAACAAACGGTTTTCTATTCTATTCTTCTATTCTATATGCATGACTATTTCTTTTAAAATTTTTACTCAAAAAACTAGGATGGTAACTGTCACATATGCAATTCCTGTAGCCCTTGGACTTTCAGACCGGCTGGCTGCTGGTTTTTCGCATTTATGCCGACATCAGGCATTCAAGATACATTTTCGTTTGTTTTCCTGCGCAGTTATCATCTTAAATTTCACAGTAATTAAGTATAGTAAGATTTCTTGTCACATAATTAAACAAAAAGAGGTTTCGCTAAACACTTATTGTGGTTTATAAGTTCTTTATATATATAATACTTTGAATTGGTTGCTTATAAAGAAAGATCCGAGTTCCGTTTCAAATAGAGAGAGCGAAATACTATAGCTTCAAAGTAGTCTATCTCAGTGATTTTTTAGAATTTATAGTCAATTTTGTTTCTGCTTTCACGATGATGATAATAAATTAATAATTATAATCTTGAATATTTCATTCGCTACAGCGAATTTTGCGGTGCGAAAGGCAAAGTGAATTGTGAATTTTGTACTTGCGACTTGATTTGTTTTCTGCATCGGTAGTATGGCTAGTATTGTTATCTACTAACAACTTTTTCGCTTTTGTAAATTTATGTCTTGCTTCTACTGTTTCAGACTCTACCAATCCCAGCTACTAGACAGTGGCTATATCATTTCTGGCAATTTCTCGGATATGGCTATCAATGGAACAAAGCTTCACAATATGTATTTCGAACAAGAACGCATGGCTCACATTGTTCATGTAACCATATTCAGCGTCACAGCGCTCGTATACGCCTGTAAGTCATTTATAACGAGTGTAAGGGACATCGTCCTACAAACTGATAGGGGTTGCTCACAACAACAACTTTCACCGGGAAATTCTTACAGGTTTTTTTTATGGCTTTTCCATATTAAACGTCCACCTCGATCAGAAAATTTGTATGGAAAAGCAAAAATCACTTCCTGAAAGAGTTTCCTGTTGAAAGTTGTTCAGTGTCGTTGACTGCGCAACAAATTGAGTGGCTGTCTGGTTAGTAGTTAGTAGCAGATCCAAGCATTTGGGTGTGTGCTTGTGGACCTCCAGACCCGCTTTGTTACATTCACCAATTGGATAAGATCTTGCGACAATGCAAATTAGCGCGTCTCTTTCCCAGCATGGACAGTTTCCTGGAATGGAAACAACCATTCTTTGTGATGGGCATTAAAGTTCCCCAGAAAAATTAGCTTCGCTGTTGGGTACCGCTGCTGGACTACGACTGTCGTCTCAGCGAGGTAATTTAAAAGCGCTGTCGTCTCCTGGTCAGAGCGGTGCGATCGGTGAACACCGTTATACACCAGTATCCATATATATGGCAGTAAAAGCCGATTTTTAAAGCAATGGAGACGACGACAACATATGACATCGCGGACGTACACACAGACCCCAGCTTGTTTCTTGAACGTGTGTTCAAGGGAGTAAACCGTGTAGTTGAGGTACCCACGTCCGACAGGGTTGTTAAATTCTTTCCGGAGCAAAGAAAATTATTGACTTCCCCATATAAAATAACCACAGCAATCAGATTATTTGTTTTCAGAAGCAAAATTTTATTTCCCGAAAGAATTCGTTTATGAAAGTTGTTCAGTTTCGTTACCTGAGCAAATCCTATCAGTTTGCAGAAAATACTTTGTTCGGTTAATACTTAGTATAAGAAATGAACATGGGTTGACTGAATCATAGCGAAAATGGCTGATTCCGTCTACGAGGTGTAAATGACAGCATCCCACAAACTGATAAGTGTTGCTCAGTGAGCGACACTGAACAACTTTCACCAAGAACATTTCAAACAATTTGTATGAAAAAGTCCAAAAAATAATAACGTGAAAGAATTACCTAGTGAAAGTTGTTCAGTTTCGTTGACTGAGTATGAGTAACCCCTATCAGTTTGTGCGACTCTGTCCCTTACCGCATTAAGTAGTTTGTGAATGAATACCATTCACTACTTATTATTACAACAATCAAATTTTCGCAGGTTTGCTGGCATTTCTAAGCAGGCCAGCAATGAACGAGATCTACCTGCTAACCATCTCTTACGTGGTTCTTGTGACGTTTCTACTGATTGAAATTTCACTCGCCAGCACAGCAGTACTCCGGTGAGCTTATTCTCTTCATTAAGAAACAAACTTACTTACCAAACATTGGGCTCGATTCTAGATTCCACCGGTTAAATCTAAAGTTAAAATCTATGTGTCACTTTTAAAATAATAAAATCAAAAAGGACAAGCGATTTATACTCTATGGTTTTACAATGTGACCGCTAGATTTTGACGCGCATTTGCATGTTTCCTTAGTAATTCTATAAATTTTATCCACCTTAGCATATGACGACGGATAAAAATTACACATTACGCATAAATCCACCGACTATAAATCAAAAACCGGACAGAATAGAATTCCTGTCCTATATTTTAGTCTGAAAGTGACAGATAGATTTTAAGTTTAGGTTTAGCCGGTTGAATCTAGAATTAAACCTATTAGCTCATTTTATCGGTTGTGAAAATATTTCTGTCAGTATTCACACACTGATTGGCTAAGAATCAATTGCATTGTGTCAGCTAATAGCAGCACGAAAATTTCCCTCTCCCCGCGCCATAAAGCGATGAGTTGTGTGTTGATCAAATCTTATGAATGCTCACGCCATAGGTTAAGTTCTCCTTGATATACACACATTACGTGCATATATAAAGCCTTTTTCCCTTATTAATAAAATGCTAAAATTACAACTTTCTAAACCGATTTCAGTGATTTGAGGAAGGGGGGCTAATCTAAAACACGAAATCGTTTATTTTTACCGACAATCTAATCAGATGATTCAGCCGACGTCTTAACTAATCTAGGAAAAATCTACTCTGTGGCCCCCTTTTTGAATCGAACCCAGTATCTATCTCCGGATTGGGAGCCTATGGCTCAGACCACTAGACCACGTCCATCATTACAGAAGCAGAACGTTCTAACGAATGTTTGTCATTTCCAGCGGCGTCGGTGTGGCTACCGGCGCGTGTGCATTGTTTACCTACGTCACGTACGCTACGTTACCAGTGCGTCTTCACGAGGCGTCTCTGGGCGGTCTGGCCTTGGCTCTGGTCAACCTTGGCGCTAGACTGCTTGCTGAACGCTCCGCTTCCATCCAGGTACTCAAACAGGGATGCAACCTTTTTGGCATAGTGTGAATAGCTACCCTTATATTTTGCAAAAAATCTTTCGATGCACGATTCGACTATTTGATTCTACCCGTAAATACAAATCTAAAATATACTTGGTGATTTTTGTGTAAAGTTTTTCATTATGCATCACATTACTGAAATTTTTGATTGTGCGCCGCGATCTAATTTAAAAAAAATAAGGGTCGCCATTCACAGTATGCCAGGCTCCATACAAAAAGTAAGGGACAGTTCATTTCATGATAGTATTTCCTGGTGTTAGTTGTTCAGTCTTTTTTATGAGAGCAACCCCTATCAGTTTGTGTGACGCTGTCTTTTACACCCGGTATGATATGAAAGGAAAAAATAATGCCCGAGGCAAATTCATTATTCCTTTCTTTTATTATGTTTTTTTTTAAACCAGCATTCTTTGAAATATATGATATTCAGTAGTCAAATGGATATTTTACAAATACCTTGTTGTTGATCCACTTGTGATTTTACTTTTCGATGGCAGGTGTGGTGCGCAGTGGTGACGTTGATTGCTGTGAACATTGCTGGCGTCATGACGCATTACCCCCGAGAGCTGGCTCAGCGTCGCGCCTTCCTGGAGACCAGAGACTGTGTCGAGGCGCGCCTTGTGACGCAGCGCGAGAACCAACAGCAGGTGAGCCTTAGTGTTGTTTGCGATGAACGTTGCTGGCGTCATGACGCATCACCCCCGGGAGCTGGCGTCATGACGCGCTACCCCCGGGAGATGTCGTCATGAGGCACTAACCCCAAGAGATGGCGTCATGACGCACTACCCCCGGAAGCAGAGCTGGCGTCATGACGCACTACTCCGGGAGCTGGCGTCATGGACTTGGCGTCATTTTACGGAATTCCATTTTACGTGATTGCCTTATGAAAAACTCTGAACATTTTGTAGTTTATGATTTCACAATCTTAACTTTTGTCATCTTATTTATTTCCACCAGTTTAATTGAATTAACCTTGAGGTACAAAAAAAGTAATATTTTCTGGGCTGCAGGAGCGGCTTCTGCTGTCGGTGCTCCCTCGACATGTCGCTATGGAGATGAAGGCCGACATTGCCAGCGAACCGCGCCAGGAACAGTTCCATAAGATTTACATCCAGCGCTACGAGAACGTCAGGTACGTACATTCAGCGCTATTAGAACATCAGCGACGTATATTCAGGGCTATGTGAACGTCAGGAAACTAAATTCAACACTATTAGAACATACATGATTAGAATATCAGCGACGTATATTCAGCGCTATGAGAACGTCAGGCAAGTAAATTCAGCGCTAATAGAACATGATAAGAACATCAGCGACGTATATTCAGCGCTATGAGAACGTCAGGTAACTAAATTCAGCGCTAATAGAACATGATTAGAACATCAGCGACGTATATTCAACGCTATGAGAACGTCTGGTGTGGGCTAGGGACCTTCAAGTTCAAGCAAAGGCCACTTATAGTTTGAAAAACTAGGTAGCTGTGACAGATGCTATTCCTATAGATTTCAGTTACGTTTTATTTTGTTTTCCTTTGGAATGGCATCTGTTGCCTTCCTAGATTTTTTAAGGAGGTGTGGTATCGATGTGATGTGATGTGAGTGTTAATGAGCTTTCCCATAGGAATGAAGTGTTTTCTTTTTCTAGCCTTTGCCTGTCTATCATCTATCACTACGCCCATAAATTCGTTTAGCCGTTTTGGCGTGAAAGACTTACTTTCGAATTTATGAAATTAGTATGAAAGTATGGATTATGAATAGTATGGATAATAATGTGTTTTTTTTGCAGCATTCTTTTTGCGGACATCTGCGGATTTACATCTCTTTCGGACCAATGCACTGCCGAGGAGCTTGTGCGTTTGCTCAATGAGCTTTTTGCCAGGTATTTTTTTTATTAAAAGTAGTTTTTTGCACTTTTCTAATAGTTTTTTGCACTCAGTGCTATATTCATTCCGAAAATATGAGAAATAACAATACAAAAACTCAACCGCATATAGCATTTTGAACCTGCGTTTTTGGAAAACAGTCTGTTGGAATTTCTGATTTGTTACTTCTCATATTTTCAAAAATAATACTTCTTATAACGTACATACCCACATAAGTTACGCGTTTATCCCTAATGGGCTCTAATGGGGTAGTCTCTCTGCCTACGATCTAAACAAAGGTCGTTCCGCCAGGTCTGACAAGTTTCGAGGGGTTTTCCTTGATAGATCTGTATAAACGTATATTTGTGTTAGTGGCAGCTTGTCAGCCCATCCCCTTAATTACAATACATTGAAAACCACAAATCCCTTAGCTAGGTGAAGCTGGCAAATAAAATGTTTTGGTTTCTCTCACAGTCCAGGGAAGCAAAATAAAGTATCAAATTTGTGTCCACCTCCTAGGAATCGAACCTAAGACGGTCGGAAGTCCATGGATCAGACCACTAGACAGCGGAAGCAGTAGCAACGATGTTTAATTACTAGCACTGAAAGTTCTACTATAGTATTTCCAACTCAGTTTTAGAATAAAAGTAAACAAAGTTTCATGTTTTCTAAAATAGGTTTTAGCTATTACGTAGATATGACAACATGATGAAATAGTAGTTTTAGTAATTTAACTTATTTGCCAACATGTATTACTTATATTTTATATGTGTTTTTGAATAAAAAGATATGAAACTTTGTTTACTTTTATTCCAAAACTGAGTTGAAAATACTATAGTTCAATCATTGAACTATACTTGAACAACTGTGAGATAGTAGCTGTGATAGGCGCAATTTCGAATAATTTTAGATACTTACATCTCACAGCTACCATCTGACAGTTTCTCGAGTTTAAGCAGATTAGGCTGCATGGGCGAAAGCTCCTTGCCTTCCCACACGTATATTTACGTATGGCAACGATTATTATTTTTTATTACGTTGTCAGATTCGACCGCCTGGCCGCCGAGCACCATTGCCTGCGCATCAAGCTGCTGGGCGACTGCTACTACTGTGTGTCCGGCTTACCAGAGGCTCGCGACGACCATGCCAAATGCTGCGTCGAGATGGGACTGGACATGATCGATGCTATTGCGTAAGTCTTTCTTCTTCTCATGAGGGTTTCTTCGAGTTGAATCGACCCAATGAACCCTGGTGTCAGATTGACTCACGATGACCATGCCAAATGCTGCGTCGAGATGGGACTGGACATGATCGATGCTATTGCGTAAGTCCTTCTTCTTCTCATGTGGGATTCTTCAAGTGGAATCGACCCGATGAACCCTGGTGTCAGATTGACTCACAATAACCATGCCAAATGCTGCGTCGAGATGGGACTGAACATGATCGATGCTATTGCCTAAGTCCCTGTTTTTCTCATGTGGGATTCTTCGAGTTGAATCGACCCGATGAATCCTGGTGTCAGAGTTGACTCGCGATGACCACGCCAAATGCTGCGTCGAGATGGGACTGGACACGATCGATGCTATTGCGTAAGTCCTTCTTCTAGTCGTATGGGTTGCGAATCGAATCAACCCGATGAACCCTGGTGTCTTACCAGAGATCACTTAATGTTGCATCGAGATGGGAGACATGATTGATGTTCGTTTAAATTTTGAATTTGAAAATAGGTACATGTCCCAACAAAAACATTCTGTAAAGCAGGCCAAGTGTCGTTTGCGACAAATTGGACAAAACAGATGTGAAATCTAAAAGTAAGCCAAGTTCTAGGATTTAATAAAGAAAGTTATTTGAATACTTATATTTTAATTTAAGTAACTTGACCGATAAGTGTATACGAGTATTCCATGTATCCAGATAGACTATAGGCATTCGTTCTTATATTGCCTATCACAGCCAAGTCACTTAAAATTAAACTATAAGTATTCAAAATATTAATCCTAGAACATGGCTTACTTATAGATTTCACAACTTTTTAGATCAATTTGTCAAACAATATTTGTCTGCTTTACAGATTGTTTTTGTTGGGATCTCATTCCTTTTTGGTAGTTTAGCACGAATAAAATGCCTATCATATTTTTTTTTATTTTGTGTCATCTTCATGTCTCAAATAGTAAAACTTTGCTTCTGTCCTTTTGTATCAGGCCCCCCGGACTTTCAATTTGTGTATATCGGCAGAAATACTAATTTCACTCAATAATTTTCATTAAGGCGGCTTCCTCATATCTTTGATAAATTAACTGAGTCCTTAGGGTTCCACATCAGGTACCCTAGGTCTTCGATTTTATTTATCAACAAAAAGTGCTCGTCAAACTGAATAACTTTTGTTTAGGCGGCTTTTTTGTATCTATGTTAGCTTAGGTGGGCTGTTAGGGCTCCTCATCCGGTATTCCAGATCTTCAATTATCCAAGTTCTGATAGTTTTCTCTAGATGTACATACCAAATGTCAATGTTAGCTTTCTATGTTAACGGTATTTTCATGTGTAGTTTTGGCCTAACTTGACATAGCCCCAAAACAAGAGGGATACATGGCATTTTTTTTTATCTGTGTCATGTTATGGAGTACAGCATATAACAGTAATTGGCGTGCTAGTATATCACACCTCCAAAGATATAGAGTTGCAAAAACACGTTGAAATTGTTCCTGGTTGTCTCTGCCATGGATCTTCGTAAGAAGATATAACTTTGTTAAAACTCAATCATTTCGACGTTCCGGCGCCGCGCCGTTACGCAGTTATGGGTTTTGACCCTTATCCTATAGTGTAACATGATCAACAGGTTGGTCCGTGAAGTGATGGCGGTCAACGTGAACATGCGCGTGGGCATCCACACCGGGCGCGTACACTGCGTCGTGCTCGGCCTGCGCAAGTGGCAGTTCGACGTGTGGTCCAATGACGTCACGCTAGCTAACTACATGGAGAGCGGCGGTGTCGCTGGGTTAGTATTCAATCTACAGTTTCATCTTCAATGTACAAGGTGTATAAGAGTTGTCTCAAACTCAATTAAATTTTCCACGAAAGGAGCCATTACTGAATGCTCTCGCAGTGGAGATAATCGGCAGAAATGGAGATGCATTGCCAAAAAAAGCTGTTTCGAACTGTGAAACCTCAATTTAGTATGCCATCGGAACAACCACGACCGCTCTGTCTAGTATATACGACTGATAATATAAAAGAGTAGTGGGTGAGACGGGAGGGCGACAAGAGGTACGGGGGGATGAAAGGGACGAGGGACGGGAGGTTTGGTGAGGACGGTAGGTACTGGAATTGACGATGAAACGGGAGGGAAGGTAAGGACGGGTGGAACGGGTGTTGATGGGACGACAAGAAGTACAGGGGGGCGAAAGGGAGGGCAGGGATGGAAGGGTTGGTAGGGAAGTTAGGTACGGCGATTGACGGAAGATACAGGGGGGGGGGAAGGGATGGATGAGACGAAAGGATTTCTTAGAGTCGGTAGCGACTGGGATCGGCGGGAGAAATCAGAAGAAAGGAAAAGACAGGTGGGAAGGGCGTGAACGTGAACTTGCAAGTGGGCATCTACACAGGGAATGTGCGTTGTGTCGTGCTCGGAATGCGAGAGATGCTTGTTAAGGACGCTAGGGATAGGATCTGACTGGGATTGACGGGAGATACGGGAGGGAAGGAAATTACGTGTCGGACGGGAGATAAAATGTGATTTAATACTTATCGATGTTTTTTGCTCTTAAGGTGACAATACTAGCCAAGTGGCGCCCCCATTAGTACATAAAACATAATTCACTAAAAACGCAGTGAATTGAAAAACCGCTCCAACAGATTCAAGTTTAGTATCACTACATAGTATAAAACAAAGTCGCTTTCTCTGTCCCTATATCCCTATGTATGCATAAATCTTTACAACTACGCAACGTATTTTAATGCGGTTTCTTTTAATGGATAGAGTGATTCAAGAGAAAGGTTTATATGTATAATACATGCATAATATAGTAGAGAAACACTGATAATTTCCGTGCGAAGCCGGGGCGGGTCGCCAGAAAAAAAATTGACGTTGGTGGCCGTTATTCGCAATTTTTCCTCCTGTTACTACAACGAGCTATGGGTCGCTAATTTATAGGGTTCAAAATAATCTTAATTAATATAACTTGATTCTGTTGCATTCGTTTTACGATTGACTGCGTTTCTAGCGAATTCAGATGTTTTTTTACTAATGGGGGCTCCACTTGGCTAGTATCTTCGCCTTAACATGACTTTTTGCTTTCAGACGAGTCCACATTACGAAGGAGACTTTGAACTGCCTAGGCGATGACTACCGAGTAGAGCCCGGCCATGGTAACCAACGAAATGCTTACCTCAAAGACCACAACATCGACACTTACCTGATTGTCCCTGATAACACAAGCCGAGTGGTAATCATAGCTTTTGTATATTTTTAATTAGAAATGGGTTTGCTCTAGACTCTAGAAACTAGGTTTGGGATGACCGTGACAGAGTCGACGATGGAGTAATGGCACTGGCAATCTCACACTTCAACGGAACACAGCAAACTGGTTAGCGCCGGACTCCGGTGAGAGGGTGGTTGCGAGCCAGGCGGCCCCTTGCGGAGCCTACCACCGCTTTGTAGGGATCGTTCAGCCGAACGTATTCTCAGGCAAGCATGTGTTGCCGTTGCCCGGGGTGGACCACTAGGTGGTGGATCCCATCCCACCCCAAAATGCATATAATATACGGGTGTAAAAAGTTGTCTTTTTACTGTTTATAAGGTTTTATAGCAATTCTGTTTTTTAAAGTTCCAGTCAAGCCATGAACAAGTTTATGAATCAATCACTATAATAAATTTCAGAAATCAAAACTGAAAACGCGATCGATCCTCCGCCGTCATAGTTTTCAAATGTTTACTTTAAAACCTAGCTGAAACCTGCTAAAAAAACATCTGATATACTTTGAACCCGTGCAACAGTACTTTTTACACCATGTATAGGTTTATTATTCTTGTGAGTGCAAGGAGTTTTTATTCAATTTTATCTAACTCTCCAAATAAAGATAAATAATAAAAATTATGTACGTATCGCATATTGACTCGTTAAAATGAGTGAAAATAATCGCGACTGCGTAAAAAGTTAGTTATTTATTTTATAGTTATACTGTATGATGACTTTTGTTTGTACAGGACAAGAAACCACTAAAGAATTCGTTTTCGCTAAATGGCAACATATCCAAAGAGATGCGTGTCATGGGCCACGGCTCGCAGCACGGCAAACACACATCCAGGTAAATTCAGGGACATAGTACCCCGCACTATGAAATATGAGAAAGTTGTTGAATTGGTTGACAATACAATACATACATACATATCATCACGCCTTTATCCCCCGCCTCGACCTAAACAAAGGTAATTCCGCCACGCCTGACAAAGTTTTGAGGGTTGATTAAGATAGATTTGTAGGTATATTGCTGTAGTGACAGGTTGTCAGCCTATCGCCTAATTGAAATATACAGAGACCCTCGGATCCCTGAGCTGGTTTTAACAGCATGCCCGGGAGGAAATGCAGCTGGCACATTTCATGTTTTTCTCTCGCTCCCAGTCCAGCATGAAACTACAATAGGCAGAATATTTCTGTGTAAACAAGATTTTACTGACTAAAGCCATACTCGTTATTTTCCGCCTTGAGCAAACAGAAAAGGATTGCAGTATAGACGGATGATTATAAATAAATCTTTCAATCAAAAATCTATTGTAAAGAAAATTGTTACGTCAAGTTAAGTCGTAATGTTGAACGGTCCCGACTAATAGTAATTTATTATATAAGTGCGGTAAGTTGAAAATTACAGCCAAGGCGATATTGCTTGCCCACAGTTCTAGCCCAAGCCGTAGACAGCAGACGCTGTAATAATTAAAGGACTCATATGTCACACAACATTTCATCATATTTTTGCGTGGAAATAAAAAAAAAACTAGCAATACAGCGAAAATAAAAAGCGCGCGAAATAATTTTTACTTGTTCACAAATTAGTGATCAGCACTTTTTTTCAGACAAAGGCTCAAAAAACAGCCAGTATTACTAGAAACTAAATTAATATTCTGGTGTTTTTATTACAGACAAATGGTTGTGATTATTTGTCAAAATTAATTAAATTAAAGAGTTCAATGTTTATTTATTATGATTTATCTGCCATTTTTAAATTTATTCATTAAATGTTAACCACTTTTCTTACATAAAAACTCTTTGCTAAGATTTAAAAAAAGTTACGTTCGTTTTCGACGGAGGATGTTGATAACATACATACATATATATAATCAGGCCTTTAGCCCTTATGGGGTAGGCAGAGCGCAAACGACCTAAACAAGGATCGTTCCGCCAAGTTTGACAAAGTTTTGAGGGTTATTTAAGTTAGATTTGCTGCTGTAGTGACAGGATGTCAGCCCATCGCCTAAATTGCAATAAACAGAACCCCTCGGATCCCTTAGCTGATTTTTACAGCATGCCCGGGAGGAAATGCAGCTGGCAAATTCTATGTTTTTTCTCGCTCCCAGGCCAGCATAGTAGAAATAAATTGATAAACCGCGCGTACCTTATTAAAAACTATTACTACTAATAACGTAACGTACTTATTAAAAATGCGTTTTACATTACAATTAAATGTTTATTCATTTTAGTTTAGGTATCTCCCAAAGTTAATTTCATTTATAAAGTTTTGACCACATTTCTGACATAAAAACTACCGTTTCACTTTCGACCGTGCGTTGTACGTTACATCATCATCATCAGATAGAAACAATACGATATTGAAATTGGTGCAATAAGAGACCCTTTACGAGAAAATGTGTTATACAGAATTGTACATATCTCTTGCTCTATAAGTGGCAATTGCTTCCCGAAAAGCTGGGTTGCTATATTATTATTAATATATTTTCATATAAGCATAGACGTTATTAATGACATTTGAAAAATACTGTCATTTCGCTAGATGTTAAAACGATTACTAAATACTAAAAAGTTAAAATTTCTATTAAATTTTCCTTCCATTCTCGGAATCGCATATTTATTCGAATCGAAATTCGAAACGCAATTGTAATTGGATTCACGAAAATTTTAGTTTAACTGTCGCGTGGAATTAGGCGGCCAAAAAAAAGGTAAATTAAATATATTTTTAATCTGTGCTTTTCATTACCTCACAATTTGAGTTTGACAATTTATTACTCAGTATTTTAGTATGAAAACAATCAGTATGATGTACTGCGAATTAGATAAAGTTTCTTTCGCGTATAGAGATGTTTTGTGATGGATGAAATCCTTCATAGTTTTCTTCATTGGTTTTGTTTACTTGTTCAACCTATTTTAATACTAATAATAATTTTCGAAAAAAGAAATCTTTATTTGAACTTATCTTTCACTTTATATATGTAAAGCACAGTAATAACCTCGGGTTTAAGCATCAATTGCATACTCGCACTAGTAGTGCTCTCGCTACGCTCGAGCGACAAAACCTCCTTTGCCTTGAAAAAGGCAATGATGCGCGCATTGCAAGTTTGTGAACAAGTAAAAATAATTCCGCGCGCTTTTTCTTATCGCTGTATTATTTGTTGGTATTTCTTTTTTATTATTTTCTCGCATTATTTTATAAGATGTCGTATTACAAACCTGTGCGCTTTGATAATTACAGTCTCTGCCAGCCTCTGCTTTCTTGTAGCCCTCGCCTACGGCTCGGGCTAGCAATATCTCCTCGGCTCTGTTTTTCAACTTAGCGCACATATATCAAAATGTTTTATTAATGAGTTCTATAAGACAGAATTATCAAATGAATAAAATCATATAATAAAGAAATAGCTGGTGGTAATAATATTATAATAAGTTTGTCTATATACGTCATCCTTTGTTTGTTTGTGCTGAATTGTGGCTAATGACCAAACTAAGGTGTAAGGTCTTCCAAATACTTCCCCGAGTTCAGATTCTCCCTCGTTCCTGACATCATTGTAAACAGTTAGTTACATGCTGCAGGGAGTCTTAACTTGGGCAAGAAAATGCCTATAATATTAGCTAACCTTAAAGAAGGGACAATCGCATCAGACAAATCGGACAAATCCCCTGTCAAAAGCCGTATTTTTGTATCACTGTATGTAAAGCACATCTTTTGCATGCGATTTTCATACAATTTACCATGCGAATGTTAGTCTTTTGTATGCGAATTCGAATCAAGTGATTTAAAAATACGGCTCCTAAAATGTTACCTTGCCTCGTTTCCCCCGTGCCAACGGGTACGCAAGCCGGTTCAAATAGGCGGTATGGAGTGCACGCCCAGTGACTCAGGGCAGTATTTGGAACATATTTCATACTAAAAGTTTGGCCATTGCCTCGAATCTATCCCTGAGGTTCCGTGAATTCTGCCAAAACTTATAACACAATATTTATAATATTATATATTTTTCAATATCTTAAGGATTGATTTCTATATTTTATCTTTTCCATGATGTACAAAATGATGCTAGGAATGGTTAGAAGGAATCTCAACTGTGGGCAGAATTTTTAGACCTCCTTGAAGCAAAGAAGATATTTGACAAAGGACATTGACTCAAAAAGGTCCAAAATTGCTGTTCAGAGTTGAATGCTCTTTGTCAAATATCTTCTTTGCGTTCCATCAGTGGGAACCGATCCCACGATCTCCGAATCGAGAGACCATGGCACACACAGGTCCAGTTAATTTCAATCATTACAGGATTGGTATGGAGGCGTCCAGCGAGTTCAAGCAGCCTGAAGACGAGGTGAACGATTACCTGATGAAGGCTATTGATGCTCGCTCCACCGACCGCCTTCGCACCGAACATTGCCGACCATATACACTGACATTCCGAGACTCAAGGCTTGAACGCAAGGTAGAGTCTACAACAAAGAGGATAAAGGGCTTAATTTTATTCTAGGTGTCAACTGCTAAAGCTAAAAAAACACAGTATTTTATCCTTTATGGTTTTCGATTATAATCTGTAATTTTACGCGTTACCTGTCACATATATCTGCCATGTCTGAAGATAGCAGGTAAAATACAGTGGAAATGTGCAAATTCGTGGCAGAATTTCGCGGAAGAAGCGAATACCACGGTATATAAAACTCCTGTCCTTTTTCAATTTTATTATTTTAATTTTGACGTGACAGATAACTTTAGCCGGTGGCATTTAAATTGAGCCCATTAATTTATGAAGTAAGCATGCACTGTTTCTGACAGTATTCTAACACATTGATTGGCTAATTAATCATCTGCACTGCGTCAGGCAGCAGCCAGAAAATTTCACCTCTCCCGCGCCATAAAGCGGTGAGTTGTGCCTAGAACAAAATCTCCATAGGAGAAGTCATTCTTGATTTATAAGTGTTTTTTTACTTAAACATAACATGATAAACATAACGACACGACTATGCCGCACTTCAGTCGCTGTTATTTAAAAGGGTCAGTGTTCGTAAAGCTGCTGAAGCGCTACAAAATGCAAAAAGTGAAGGCAGATTTAAGATTTTCTCCGACTTGCTCGGAAATAGCATCATTTAAAAAAAACAAACAAAGCGTACAGTAGTAGTACCTAGTAACAGTATTTTCGGTCCACAAGTTCGTGGTGAACGTCAATAATAAGAAATAAAATAATAATAATAATAAATGTTTATTGAGTAGAATACATTGTTACAATAATTAACCATTAACGATAACGACCTCTATGCGAAGACTTAAAAGTATACACTATTATGGATTATGTGTTTTTAACTTCAATATAACTCAAATAAAAAGATAATAAGGCATGATTAAATGAATTGTGCGCCTGTTGAAGGCGCTATGCTAATTTTAAATTTCACAATGGTAGCAATTCGGAGTTGCAAAATCACTGTCATTTTCTATCATGGGAGAACAGAATAAGACGGCAATCATTTTAATCTAGATTTAGTTAAGTTGTGCACTCTACAAATTGATAGCAGTACCTATTAGAGACGAATAGGAATCGCAAGTTTCATGTTTATTTTTTAAGTGTATTGTTTCATCGTAAATGAAATAGCAATGTTACTCGTTTACATTGAAAATACTTGACCATACATTTCTTTTGTTTGCTTTACTTTTCGGCCTACACAGTGATTACTTCCTGCACGCAAGAAGACCTGTACAACGCCACTGACGTTGCAGTGCTTTTGGCAGAGTACTGGAGCCGTATTTTTGAACCGCTCGAATCGAATTCGCATACGAAAGACTAACATTCGCATGGCAAATTGTATGAAAATCGTATGTGAAAGTTACTCGTATCGGAGTTCGATCGGTTCAAAAATACGACTCCTGGTCGAAATTAATATAAAAACGCTTAAACGATCGACACGACAAGAAGAAGAAGTAATTACTATTACTAATGCGTTCTTTTTTTCTATTTCAGTACACTGCCGAGCGAGACCATATGCTTAAGGTGTACTTCATCTGCACCCTGGTGATCTATGCTTCAGTCGTTATCCTTCTGTTTCTGGCCTACCATGTGTAAGAATTACTTCTTTTCTGAACTAAGAGCCTAAATCATAAAAAAAATACATTACTCACTAATACGCAGTGAATTGAAAATTTGGTCGAACAGACTCAAGTTATAGTAATTATGATAATTGAATTATTATTTATTAGCGATTCCAGTTCGTTGTAGAAAAATTGCGATAAACGGCCACCAACACAATTTTTATACATAAAATCACGCCTTTATCCCTTACGGGGTAGGCAGAGCGTAAAACTACTCGTAACAGGCGCTTTTGCCACGTCTGACAAAAATTGAGAGCAAATTTTAGATTGTAATGGTTTGTATTGCTGCAGTGACAGGTTGTTAGCCCGTCGCCTAAATTACAATACACTGTAACCCTCGAATGCCTTTTTGCTGACTTCTATAGCATGCCCGGGAGGAAGGGCAGCTGGAACATTCTATGTTTTTCTATCTCTCCCAGTCCAGCATGGAAGAATTTTTTTATACTTGTTACTAAAACGAACTTAAGAATCGCTAATTTATACACAGCAACACAACAGTTGGTTAAAATTCTCTCAAAGTAAGGTGTCTTAATAAAAGCAATATACATCTCTTTGACACTATTTTCATTCCAATCTTAAAAAGTGACAGACTAAAATAAGTTTAGTTGTGTCTACAACAATAACAGAAAGTCAACGAAACTAAACAACTTTCACCAGGAAATTTTATCAGGAAATGAAAAGAAAATTGACTTTTCTATTCTAATTGTTTGGTCTTTTTGTATGGGGAAGTAAAAAAGAATCCATTTCCTGTAAGAATTTTAGCCCGATGGTGTAGTGGATAGGGCCGCTGCCTCCTGAGCGGGAGGTCGTGGTTCGAATCCCACCACGTACCAATGTGTTTTTCGGTTTTCGAATTTCATATGTACGTTTATTCGGTGCTTTTTCCGTGCTTCGGAAGGCACGTTAAGCCGTTGGTCCCGGTTAATATCGTTTAATACCGTAGATATTAGTCGTTAAGCCATATCAGAGGCTAGTGCTAAGCATTGGCGGCTTGAAAACTCTGACCTAATCTAGTATTGGGTCTGGTTTCCCTTCTGGGTTGCGGAGGTCAGATGGCAGTCGCTCTGTGTAAAAACCAGTACCCTCGTTCAATCCCCTAGATTAGGAAGCCGACCCCGTGAGATACGGGATAAGGCTAGGGAGATGGGAGATGTTGTTTAGTTTCGTTGACTGAGCAACTCATATCAGTTTCTGGTACGCTGTCTCTATTTTTATAGAACAATTGAGGGAATTTGCTTGATGGTGGCTTGCGGAATACTGCTCACCATGATCTGTGGGGCGGTGCTATGCTTTAATTGGAAGGTAAGATTTTTTTTTACATGTAATTGTATACCGAGTGTAAAAAAAATATAAAATATATGATATACTATCAAACTACATATATTTCATCTGATCGCAATAAAATGGATGGGTCCTGGTTTTGGACCCCTTGAACATTACATACGTATAATCACGCCCCATCAGCGATAAAGGCGTGATTATATGTATGTATGTATGTAAGGCCAACTTCATCCAGATGCGCGTGCATCATAAATCTTTTAGAGACTTAGGGCCAAGTTCATAGTGTAATTTTGTGTTACAGTGAACCGTGCATACCGTAAAAGTTCACTTTTAACAACTTTTCCTTAAGGAATATAACTTCAATATTATAAATCCTTGTCATTCAAAATTTAGATCGTCAAACCTATCATTAACCCCCACACAGCAACGAACGTATAAGATCGATAATGTCCAAAATATGTCTGTTTCAAGTTTGACAGCTGTCATCCAAAATAAGTATCTCGTCAAGACCTGTCAGTTGTCCTTGCAAACCAGTAGCATGGAGTAGCCAGTAGTCTAAGATAGATAGTTCCTAAGATATGGTCGTTTCAAGTTTGACAGCTGTCACCCGAAGTGAAGATCTCGTCAAGGCCTATCAATTTTCCAATAACACGAGTAGTCAAGGATCAATAGTTTCCGAGATATCACTGTTTACCGTTTTGATATGTGCAATTAAGTATACACAGTGGTCCATATGACTCAATGACCCATAACCGTATACACATTAAATCTCTCATTTTTTTTTAAATAGTCGTTCAGAAGTAAGGTCGTTCAGACATGTGGCCATTCATGGAAAGTGGCGTTTCTACGAACGTAACTCACAAGGAAAGTGGCCTTTCGGGGAGTGACCGTACGGGGAAATGGCCTTTCACAACTACAGTGGTCATTTGAGTAAAATTGCCGAAGTATTTTAGAGAAGTGTCCGTTTGTAGGAAATGCTCGTTCGGTGCCACAAATATTTAAAATATACAAACATAGGTAATTAAAATTTAAGGTAGAAAAAAAGGTTTAAGGTTAATGAAGTCATTTCGTATTTTTCCAGAAAATGAAAAACGTGCGCGTTCGTATCTTTGCCCATCAAGTGCACAACAACAGGTTCCTGGCGCAGACGCTCTCCTTCCTGGTGGTCACCATCATCACCATTGTCATCCATATGGTTGTGGTAAGTTCAGATTGTACAGGATTTAAAAAACTAGATCCTTTAAACTACGTGGTCTATAAAGGTAACAAACAAGTACCCCAAACTCTGCACATAAAAGGCTTGGTGGTATAATTTTTGGCTGATTTATTCCATGTAAAAAAAATGAAGACGAGGTGACCATTCTTATACAGTGCCACTAAGCTAAGTATCCTAAATATGAATTTGGGTCCGGGCTAAATATCTGTACAAGGCGCTGTGTTTTGAGGGAACTATCAAAAATATGGCGTTTCGCAATCATAGACCTATCTAGTAAAACAATAAAGAGATTTTATTCTGAGGGTCACCCGCATTGTGATACTATGTACCTACGTATGTAGAGACCAAAAATAAATTAAGTATTCATACATACATATAATCAATATACATAAACTCTCGGATCCCTTAGCTGGTTTCTACAGCATGCCTGGGAAGAAATGCAGTTGGCACATTCTATGTTTTTCTCTCGCTTCCAGGCCAGCATGGAAGTTAAGTATTCATTGTTAGAAAATGATTTTCAGACAAACACCCTGTCGTTATTGTTTTCATTATAGCCAAATAGGTACAGCCAAATATAGCCAAATAAGTAGGTACCTGCCGAAGTTTTAGAATGCTCGCCAAATAAGTTTACCCGTGGTGAAAAATGGAACTAATTTTTCCAGGCTCCAAAGAGTCTTGTCGTAAAGACACTAGCGCCATACCTAGGGGTAAAGTTATCTGGCGAGCACTCTATCAGTCATACATAAGTATTGACAGGCTTGTCTTATGTTTCCAGGTGCAGAGCGTTTGGCCATCGGTTGAGTATGCAAACCCCGCTGACCCTCGCATCTGCCCCTACGATATGAATGAGGTACCTATTATTTTACAAGTAGAATGGCAAGGCGAACACGATGGGCACTGGCGTAGATATAAGACTGCTCATTGCTATTTTGACGTAAATTAAGGAAGTATGCTCTATACTCAGTTCTTATTTAAAGCGTCTTAAGTCAGATTAGGAATGTCAAAATTATGTGTTTATTTTCTATCCTGTTCTTATGTCAAAGTTAAGAAAGTGATAGCGTTAGCTAAACATTAGCTAAAGTGGCGATATGGCCTAAGCGGCACCTCCATCAGTAAAAAAACCATTACTCACTTAAAACGCAGTGAATCGAAAAACCGGTCCAACAGACTCAAGTAGGTAATAGTAATTAAGCTAATTTAAAACCTTTTCACTTCTCATGCTCGAAAAAGTACTACTTTATGCAGAATCTAGGCGACATAAAGTTGAACTTTATGCACAAGGGCAAAAAAGTAGCTTTTTAAATGTATCTATACTAAGGCAGTGACCATTTAGACCATGCAGCCAAACATAATAAATTGTGCACGGATAAAACTTGCTAATTTATAATATATCCTTCCCTATTTGCATTTTTGGTTTATAATAAGATAATACGAAAAAGTAACTAAATATCAAGACATATTCATCACAAAAGTAGGCTGTATATACTTTATTCTTTGCCCGAAAATCATGACAAAAATTAAAAAAAGTAAAGTAGCGGGAAAGAAGCTGTGAAATGTTACTTTGAATTTTAATTAAATAAATGTTAGTATGTTATGTTACTGTTTTATTTTCTCGCAATCGAAGTGAAAATCAGAGTTTATAACTCGTGCACAAATTATTTTTATCCTCGACTTCTTCATCTGCCCTCGCCCTGCGGGCTCGGGCATATAACGATCTCGGATAATAATGACTTGCTTTATGCACTCGGCATAAAATCTACTATATAAATAAGCGATTCATAGTTCGTTGTAGTAAAAGTAGTATAAAAAATTCGAATAACGGCCACCAAGGGCAATTTTAATTGATTCATTGTGTTTTTAGTGAGTTATGATTTTTTTACTGATGGGGGCGCTACTTAGCTTTTGTAATCACCTTAAGGAGAAGGCAGTCCAGAATTTCCGCCATTGTAACATTCACCTCGCCAATCTACTCGTTGCCCCGGTAGGTGTAATGCACCTACACGTGAAACAAGAATCCGATCCCAGTCTATCCAGAGCAGTGTCTATAAATGACGTGCATTTCAATCGACAGCACTACCTACATCTGACTTTGCTCGTGATGTTCGTCTGCGCCGTGCACCAGGTGCTAGTGACCCTGTTGAAGACCGCTCTTCTGCTCATCGCTGGCATCGCCTTCGTCGCCATCACGGTCGTCCGCAACTACAACGCTGGCACCGCTCCTAATCACCATCGCTTGTGAGTAGTTAATGACGGCCCTGTTGATGACCGCCCTTCTTAGCATCGCCTTCGTCGCCATCATGATCATTCGCAACCTCAACGCTGGCACCGCACCTATTCACCATCGCATATAAGTATCCAATAGCCCACCAGGTGCTCGTGACCCTGTTTAAGACAGCCCTTCTGGGCATCGCCTTCATCGCCATCACGATCAATCGCAACCTCAACGCTGGCACCGCACCTAATCACCATCGCATATAAGTATCTAATAGCCCACCAGGTGTTCGTGACGCTGTTAAAGACTTCTCTTCTGCTCATCGCCGGCATCGCCTTCGTCGCCATCACGGTCGTCCGTAACTTCAACGCAGACACCGCACCTAATCACCATCGCATATAAGTATCTAATATCCCACCAGGTGTTCGTGACCCTGTTAAATGCTCATCGCCGGCATTGCCTTCGTCGCTATCACGGTCATCCGCATCCTCAACGCTGGCACCGCTCGTGACCTTCATCGCTTGTAAGCATCAAGTAGCCCACCAAGTGCTTGCTGTGACCCTGTTGAAGACCGCCCTTCTCGGCATCGCCTTCATCGCCATCATGGTCATCCGCAACCTAAATGCAACCTCAATGTCAACGCTGGAACCGCTCCTAATGACTATCGCTTGTAAGTATCAAAGACAGGGGTGGGAAAGGAGGACTTCACCTATGGAGTAAGCAATCGTAATTTACTGTTCGAGATACTACTATTGCCGCTTTATGAAACCATGACAAAACTTTTGTTTAGCTCTACGGGAAAACTCATTTAGACGTGGGTGAAACTGCAGGGCAAAAAGAAAGTAGTAAATAATTGACGCTATAAAGAAACCAAGCTAATTGTGTTTCTATACCCTTCATTATTGAGTTGTTGGATAAATTGCTATTATTATTTTTTCTGTCTAAGCCTCTAACCTGTTAAAAGCATAGTCTAGGATTGGGTCTGATTTCTTTTCTGAGTTGCGGAGGTCGGATGGCAGTTGCTCTGTGTAAAACCAGTACCCTCGTTCAATCACCTAGATTAGGTATCCGATAATATAAAGAAAAAAAATTATTTTGTTGGTTGTTAACACAATCTTTATTTAGAATGTCTCACTTAAGTTTAAATAGTTTATAGTACTTATGTCTATAAACACAGCTCAAACGGTTTTTTAAATATGATTTCTGAAAAATCATAATATTTATGACTGGATTACCGACTGACTGACTGGCATATACCTATATCAAAAACGAAACGCACTTCCACATGACCAAGGAAGCTGATATTTAGTATGGAGATTGATAATAATGATTGATGATTTTTCTGTCTAGGAACGTCTGCGAGTTGGACTGGACTCAAGAGTGGAGCAGCGTTGTGTTGGCGGTGGGTGCTGCTGTGGCCTTGCTGCTTCATTCACACCAGACCGAGAGCACCTACCGACTTGACTTCATCTGGAAACTTCAGGCTACCGGTAAATTAGTACAATTTGATAGCCGTGAACTCGACAATAATAAAGACTGCAACAATAATTAAAACTCCTCTCAGTCCCGTCCTACCTTTCTCAATGAAGATATTTTTTATTTTTAGCTTAGTAACATTGCAAAACAAAATGTTAGCTAATTGTGAAATTAGAATGGTGATCGGTAAGGGCGCCCAAAGAAGATCTTCTCTGATTGGTTGAATGCCAATCAGTAAAGCATGTTATTTAACCAATCTGAGTAAAGTAAATCAAATGTAGGATATTGACTCCTTTTTCGCAAAGAACTTATATTTTTCCTTTTTATGATTGTGGAATATTTTTTATCATTATCTAAATATCCGTGTTTTTACAGTATCAAAGGATTTTCGCGAAGATTCGAATTATGAAATCATCTACGACAGTTACGAGGGGCGGCTGATATAAAATCTACTTTGTTAAAGAAAGTTTTGAAAATCGAACTGGCCATTGCAAAATCATATTCTATATTTATTCCTTTTTCAAAATTATAACGCTTATTTTTTTTCGCTTGCTTTTGTTTTTTTTGGCGTGGCTTTGATTTCACCATGTCGAAAGAAAATTCCAAAATGATGAAATTTGAGCATCGAGCAGTGATTAAATTCCTAAGTAAAAAAGGAAATACGCCTACGCAGATCAGAGAGCGCATGTTAAAGGTGTTTGGTGAGTCAAGTCCTTCTGAATTCGTCATAAAGTTTTGGTCGAAGCAATTTAAACATGCCCGTGAGAGCCTGGAAGACGACACACGTAGTGGAAGGCCAATTTCTGCTGTTACCGCAGATAATGTTGAAAAGGTGAAGAACCTGATTCTTGCAGATCGGCGAATCAAGCAGTGGGAGATAGCCAGAGATGTGGGCATTAGCAAGGAACGAGTTCATGAAATTATTCACGAACATTTGGGCATGTCCAAGGTGAGCGCGCGTTGGGTCCCTAGAATGTTGACCCCCTTTGACAAACAAAGGCGAGTAGAATGTTGTCAGGCATTTATAGACCTGGTCAAAGGTAAAGAAGAAGAGACTATCTCTCGAATTGTGACCTGTGATGAAACTTGGATTCGCCAGTGGGATCCGGAAAGCAAACAAGAGTCAATGCAATGGAAATTTAAAGGAGAAAAGCCGCCAAGGAAGTTCAAGGTTCGGCCGTCGGCTGGAAAACTAATGGCCACCGAATTTTGGGATGTCGAAGGGATTTTGATGATAGATTATTTGCCTAAAAATGCAACAATGAATGCTGAATATTATGCAAACTTGCTTGACCAGCTTCGTGAACAAATCAAAGAAAAGCGGAAAGGCAAACTCAGCAAAGGTGTTCTGATTTTACAAGACAATGCTCCTGTACACACAGCCTTAACGGCGAGGTCAGCCCTGAGCAAAAACGGCTTCACAGAAATTAACCATCCACCTTATAGTCCAGATCTGGCTCCCTGTGACTATTTCTTATTCAGAAATTTAAAGAAAAAATTGAGGGGTCGCAGATTTTCGACGGACGAAGAAATGAAAGAGGCTGTGACTGACCATTTTGACGAGCAAAATAAAAATTACTATTATAACAGCATGATGTCACTTATTTGCAAATGTCATAAGTGTATTTCACTTGCAGGAGACTATATAGAAAAATAAAAAATAAACTAGCCATCAAAGTCTTTTCTTTCATAGTTAGGTAGATTACTTATCAGCCACCCCTCGTATATATATTACCATCATCAGCTCATATACGTCCCTACTGCGCACAAGCCTACCCTGAATCAGGGTGATTGAGTCTTAGTCAACCACGTGGGCTCAGCTACTTATTTTAGGGGGTACGAGTAGGTACATGAGCCTAACTTTTATTATGTGTGTGTCTTCTCTCAGACGAGAAGGAGGAAATGGAGCACCTGGACGCGTACAATCGCAAGCTCCTGGCGAACATCTTGCCAGAGCACGTGGCAGAACACTTCCTCGACAGCGAGAAAAACATTGACGTGAGTGACGAACACACATAACATATTGTTTTTCCTTTACTACTTGAAAGAAATTTAAATTCCGAAACAGCATACATAATAATAGCCTTCTCACCGAATTTACGTGATGGCGGCCAATCTCACACAGATCGGCCATCAGCGTAGGAACAGTTTTTAGTGTCCAAATGTTTGCGCTACAGACAGGTGCACTCTGTATTCCTTCAATCTCTTATTCTGATGGGACAGATTGTCTGACACGACCAGAGAGAAATCAGGTGAAGGACCGACTATTAACATGTCTATCCGACAGCATGGATCATCTTACTTTTCGGACAATCAGGTGATCAGCCTGCAATGTCCTAACAAAACTGGAAACAACAACACAAAGCTATTGTCCGCCGCCGGGTATCGAACCCGGGACCTCCGAGTCGAGAGCCCATATTGTTTGTGACAAAATTATAATCTGCTGTTTCACAATTTGAACCTTTTCCAAGTTATAAAGACACTTTAATTTACTATAATCTCATTGGTCATAGCAATCGAGACGTGCTGCATTGTATAACGAAGGATATTAATGGTTAATTGATTCTGCCTGCATTGTCGTAACCAAACTGGGGAAAGTCACAAAAAGTGATAAATTGATTGATATCAACTTTGTGCTCTCCCTGAGAATCGGGCACCTGCCTAGCTTCTTTGGTCTTATCTCATGCATCTCTGTTTTGGGCCTTAAGGTGCCAATCCAAGTTTTATCAAGTCCTACCTACTAACGACTGTATGAGATTTTGATACTGTCCCACCTCCTCCCATGGTCCTACCGACCTCTCGGTCATCAGGACCGTGTCAGACCGAAACAACGGGACGTACAGGGGACTTACAAAGCATACGCTAAAGCACTGCCTGAATTCTCTATCCCTACAATATTTTTTTTCTGACTTGAGTGTCCCTTGTCGCACTCTCCCCTTTCTGGGGCAGGACAATTCGTCACACTCTCCCCACTCTGAGGCAGGACTTCACTGCACGGCTCCTATCTTCTTCCTTTTTTCTCCGATCGCCTCTCGATCCCTACTCTCCTCACACCTTAATCGCTTCTTGATTCTCAATTTTCATCAGTTGCTACAACCTGATCTTCTCTAGTCACTTCTCGACCCTCTCGAACCCGTTCCTCGATGAGATTTTGACAATCCGGAGAATATCTTATCTAGCCTATAAATGATCCCACTGCTGAAAAAAAGCCTTTCTTCTTTTTCTGTTCTTCCCTGTGTTGGGCCTCAAGGTGCTAATCCAAGTTTTACCAAGTCTTATCTTATTTAGCCTGAATCATCCCACTGCTGGGCAGCAAAGGCCTCCCTTTTCTCCCTCCATTTTTTTCCACAGTTCTTTCACAGGCCCAACCCCATTTTAGCTTAGCTACTGCTCGGGCTGCGTCAGTAATTTGAGTTTTAGAGCTCAGTATGGTATTCCTGACATGATCAATCCGCTTCAGGCCTAGCATACTTCGCTACAAGTCTTACCGTTTAAAAATGCAGACGAAACTATCGGGATTTTGATAAAAAGCCTTTGTGTCTGCAACAGAACCGGTAGTAATGTCCGTTGTCTCCGCAGGAGTTGTACCACGAGCAATGCGAGTCTGTGTGCGTGATGTTCGCTTCCATCCCGAACTTCTCCGAGTTCTACGTCGAGCTCGAGGGCAACAACGAAGGTGTGGAGTGTCTCCGTCTGTTGAACGAGATCATCGCAGACTTTGACGAGATCCTGGCCGAGGAGCAATTCAGATACATCGAGAAAATCAAGAGCACTGGAGCTACTTACATGGCTGCTTCAGGTCAGTACTTCTCCTTAAATGATGAACCCAGGTGTCAAAGTTTTAAAACGGCGCAATAGCACAGCTAATATGCCTCGCACGTAGTTTGTCTGAGCGACCGGCAGCGACGGCTTAATTTACCCCCTGAAGCACGGAATCTTTCTTCTTCCAGACTATCAGGTCATTCAGCCTGCATTATCCTAACTGAATTGGGAAGGTCTCATAAATTTGCATATAATAACTTAGTGTTCCCTCCGCGGAAATTAAACCCTCGATCGTATCTGGCCGGAGCCCACGGCTCAGCCCACTAGACCACGGAGGCACTTAGGTCAGTACCGTAGAGAGTGGTAAAGAGCTACACTATGAATAAGATATGTAAGTACTTTTAGCAACCGGAAGTTGAGCCGTTATCGGTTTTATTCAAGAATCCACTTTTCACAACATTTTTCAACATCGCGCCTATTTTTTCTCAAGACAACTGTCAAAACTGTCAGATGACTTGAGATGACGCAACAACATACCGGCCGGCGATTGTGATTGGCTAACGAGGCTGACGTCACACTCGCCATTTAGAATGACGTCAAACATCTAACCTTGTCATTTGTCATTCAAACGCGTATCAACGCGTTCAACCTGTAGAATATAACATACATACATACATACATACATATAATCACGCCTATATCCCTAATGGGGTAGGCAGAAACGACCGTAATAAGCGTAAACGACGTAAACAAAGGTCAAATTATAAATAACTGTCAAAATATATAGGTAATAAATGCCGCGGACAAAGTTGGTGGTATAATATATTTTTGGAATGTGCAAATTAAACTCCGTGTGACTCCACACGGCATTGTCAAAAAAGATTTTTATTTTACTTTATTACGTCATGTCCTCTAGAGGGCGCTACAAGCAAATTAAAAGGGACCTAGCCTTTAATCAGCGGACGATTGATACGCTTTTATCAATACCTCATTTGTGAAATTCTAATGATTAGTTTAGAAGTTATGAGGGAACAGACGAATATACATACCCACATACATACTTATTACCCGACTACGGCAATGCAAAAAGGAGGGTTATGATTTTGACCGGTAAGTATGTGTGTATGCATGTTCATCTGTTCCATCATAACTTCTAAACCTCCTTTTTGCTTTGCGTAGTCGGGTAAAAAATATGCATTAAATACTTTGGTGTAGGTCTGACGGGGTCGACCCGCGATCTTCGCGGTTACCGGCATGTGACCGCAATGGCCGACTACGCGCTGCGCCTGCGCCAGCAACTGCAGTACGTCAACGAGCATTCCTTCAACAGCTTCCGCATCCGCATTGGTGAGTTCGTACAGATTGTCTATGCCGGGTCCTATCCTTGGATACACCAGATGTAAGGGACAGTGTCCAGCAAACTGATAAGGGTGGCTCAGTCAATGATACTGAACAACTTCACCATAATCTTTTTTTCAGGAAGTGAATAAAAAATGTCCTTTCCATACAATTCTTTTACTTCCTAAAAAAAAACCTGGTAGAAGTTCTTCAGTCTCATTGACTGAACCCCTATCAGTTTGCGGAACGCTGTCCCTTACACCTGGTATTAAAACCACCATCGCTATGAATGATGAATTTCTTTTTTTGAACATATCAGAATGTGTTTTCGGTTGTACATATGCAGGCATCAACATCGGGCCGGTGGTAGCTGGCGTGATAGGGGCCAGGAAACCTCAGTATGACATCTGGGGCAACGCTGTCAATGTGGCCTCCCGAATGGACTCTACTGGACTACTCGACCACATTCAGGTATGCAGATGGTAAACGAACGGTAGTTTTAGGGTTAATTTTGAGAAACTAGTTCATAGATTGGCATAATTATGGTCTTATTTATCGAAAATATTAATATTTTAGATAAATACAAGTTGAGACATTTTTTTATATTTTTATGTACTATTTGTCATTTTTCCGACAAAACGCTTAAAGTGACGATACTAGCCAAGTGGCGCCCCCATAAGTAAAAAAAAACAGATTTCACTAAAATCTCAGTGAATCTACAGAGTAACTATAATAGTGAATCGATTGACAGGAAGAAAAATTGCGAATAACGGCCACTAAGAGCAAGTTTTCTTCCTGTTCCTACAACGAGCATCGTCACCTGAATGCTGTCATGGCGATTCGGGTGACGTCACACGCTGCAAGACAAAGAGCTGTTTGTTTGAGACCACACCACCAAACAGCTCCTTGTTCAAACATAATATGACGTCACATGACACTAGTCGTTTGCTGTCACATGAGCAGTGACTGTTTCTCGAATATTTTTTCTCGAAATTAATAAATAATCATGATTTTTTTAATCTATGTACTCAATTTTTCACATTTGTAAATTATAAGCGAGCATAAATAAAATAGTAAGCTTTAAAATATTTTCTCTTTGTCAACTACCGAATTCAGGGTATCAAAACTTTTGTAGCAGCTACAATAATAATTTCACAGTACCATAATGTACCTACCAAAATTTGCTAAATTTGCCAATTTTTGGCAAAATCGACATTCAAAGCTTAGATGCTAAGTGTGAATCGTAACCTTATAGATTACAAAATGAAGAATTACTAGCAATTTGCGCAACATGTAAAATGTTCATAAACATGTTCATTAATTACTAATGGGGGCACCACCTCTGCTATGTTTCGACTTTAAAGTAAGTAAAGAAATAATTTAGTTATACGTATAATCGCTTTGCGTTTGTGGTACCACAAAAAAAGTAAAAGGGGGTAGTGTACTATTTAAAGGCGTCATAATTCTATCGTTAGAAGGAGACAGTGATGTTCATCATTCGTTATACAGTGTAAGGGACAGCTACTAGGGTTTGCTCAGTCAGCAAAACTGGACAACTTTAACGAAGAAATTCTGTCAGGAAATTAAAATAAAAAACTTCCCGTTACAAATTTTCAGATCGAGACGTTAAGGTGATAATTTTGTAAGGGGAAGTAATTTTTTTTTTAATGATTTTAGTACTTACAATGCTATTTTATCTCATATAATATGGGAGAAAGAAAATAATAAATTGTTTCCGGGCAGGACTCGAACCTGCGTTTCTGGAATGCCGATCCATTACTCTACCAACTGAGCTACCGAAACGGTAGTGGGAGTGACGAATAAATCATAGTATTTCTTATGTACACGTCATAGCGACGTAAGCGATATCTAGCCGTGTAGTTTAAGAACTACGCAGCTTTCAGTAGCTCAGTTGGTAGAGTACTGGACCGGCATTCCAGAGACGCAGGTTCGAGTCCTGCCTGAAACGAATTTATTATTTTCTTTCTTCCATATTTTATAAAAAAAAATTATGTCCTATTCTTATAGTTTTCTTAAATGTTAATCTGTTTCGTTAACTGAACGCCCAATTAGTTTGCGGGTAGCTGTCCCTTAGGGCGCTTTTGCACCGGACCGAATCCGTATCCGAATATTTTCTGATCCGAATCGGCCTTTCTAGTAAATGTAAGACAGTATTAGTGACAACTTGCGCACCCATCCATATTTGTTTTAAAGGGAATTTTATGGACACGATTTGGATACGGATCGAATGCGGAGCACTGCAAAAGCCTTACACCCTTTATAAGTGCGTCACAGATAACGCTCTATAAAGCCGAACTTAGTCAATATTTTGCAAAATTGCTGTGTAAAGTAATTATCATTTGCAACGCGAATATTGCAAAATGCTGCGAAAGTAATTGAATTTGCTTGCGTTTTCTGTGCTTCGGAGGACACGTTAAGCCGTTGGTCCCGGTTAATATCGAAGATTTTATTCGTTGACATACAGACGTCGTTTGGCGGCTTGGAAAGTTTGACAGATGGATTGGTCACTAACCTGACATAAGCATCTAGTTTTGGGTATGGTTCCAATCTGGATTGCAGAGGTCAGATGGCATGGCTGTGGCTCTGTGTAAAAACCAGTATCCATGTTTTAACCCCTAGATTAGGTACCCAACCTTGAGAAATTTGGGAAAAACCTATTATGGTGATTATTGCTTGGCTGGGACGAACGGCTAAACGTACTCCCTAGGACGCTAACTTTGGCAATCGAACCCAGGACCTCCTGATCGGGAGCCCATGGCTCAGACCACTAGACCACGGAGGCAGTTAGGAGGTGTCCATCTGTTGACAGGTGACGCAGGAGGTGTACGACATCTTGGCTCCCCGAGGGTACCAACTGCACTGCCGCGGCACCGTCGACGTGAAGGGCAAAGGCAACATGGTCACGTACTTCCTGGATGGCGTCGGTGATGCACCCTCAAGCTCTGGTGTGCCTCGTGATATTTATTCTGTAAGTATTTATGATCGCTACTGATTGTATTAGGTACCGACACACATACATGCATACATATAATCACGCCTTTATCCCCATTAGACCTTAAAAAGGTCGTTCCGCCACGTCTGCCAAAGATGTGAGGGTTATTTAAGATAGATTTTGTTGGTATATTGCTGTAGTGATAGGTTGTCATGTCAGATTCGATTAAGTTACAACATACTGAAACCCTCGAAACCGACATATTATCGCTAAAGACGATAATTCAACTAATATTATGATAGAGCTGTCAGTTTTGTTATAATCCGTGTCAAGGAAGGGTTATTGTATTTCGCGCGTATCTTGTATGTATCTACTAATATTGCTTTATATAATACTTCCATGCTGGACTGGGAGAGATAGAAAAACATAGAATGTTCCAGCTGCCCTTCCTCCCGGGCATGCTGTTGAAGTCAGCAAAAGGGACTCGACGGTTACAGTGTATTGTAATTTAGGCGATGGGTTGACAACTTGTCACTACAGCAATACATTTTACAATCTAAAATTGCCCTCAATTTTTGTCAGACGTGGCGAAAACGCCTTTTACGAGGCGTTAAACGCTCTGCCTACCCCGTAAGGGATAAAGGCGTGATTTATGTATGTATGTATGTATGTATATTTCTTTATTACCTCGTATCTCCGAAACGGCTAAATTGAATTCGACAATTAGGGTATTGTTTGATTGGTCCCAATCACCTGAGTGTTCTTACCTAGATAGAAGTAATTTTTCAATATTCAAAATGGCGGATTTTAGGCGTTAAATTATGAAGCTTCTTAGTTGTTTTTTGACTGAATTTATCGAGTGGGGTGTCAAAATAAAGGTAGGTAATGTAAAGGAGATTACATAAATAAATATTAACGGTCAATTTTAGACCAATTAATGCACTAAAACATGTTTTTATAGGTACTACAGTCGGGTTGTTTGAATTCTTGTTTTAAATACTTGTTCCATTTTTGTTCAGGAAGAACCTAAACTTTGTGTATTTTTATATAGGTAGTAATAAAACACCCAAAAATAATATTCAAAATTTAGCTTTTTCTAAATAAAAAAAGTAATGTTTGAATAACTAACTTGTTGACCACATTTGTGCGAATAAAAAGTAATTAAACGACTGACTGAAAATTAGAGCTCCGTATGAATAATACGTAACTTAACGTCGAAAATACTTATCTTCCAGCTTAATTTGTATTTCACCGAAAATTACGATACATTATTTTATTCATCTTTCACTTCATTAAAAACTAATAATTGCGCACAAATTAATTCGTACCGTACTAATGGAAATACTTTATTCCGGTTTAATTTCCATATTACCGAAACTTATGATTCATTATTTTATTAATTTTTCACCTGATAAAAAACTGAAAGTTGCTAGCAGTTAATTCGAAACTTACTGACAATAGCTGAAATACTTTTCTTCTAGCTCAATTTCCATTTTACCACCTCCAATTCCGCGGCTCGGTCGCTCACTTCGTTCGCTCCAAAACTAACCTACTGAATCCGTTCTGTGTACCATGTTATTTTTTTTTATTAAGCCCAGCCCCCAGCTTCATAGTTCGCGGCAGTTTTGCACATTTTAGCGTAAATTGACAGATTTAATTATTCCATACATTTTTTGGTTTTTAATTTAGACTCAAAATAAAAGGCGTGCAGCCGCATTTTTTTAAATTTTGAAATTTATTAAATAGAAAACTAAAGATCGTATTTTATTTTGTCAAATTGTGCAGTCATCAATAGGATTTTAATTTTATAAAAACAAGGTCATTAACCTGACTGCCAATTTTTTTCAGGCTATCTTGCAGCTGGACCTTCTCCTTTGCCATAAAAGAAATGGCACGTAAAACAGTGGTTTTCGTACAATTGCATCTGCTTTTTTATGGAACCCTCAATATGAAATTGTGTTTTGTCACTAGACAGTATGTTTTCAAGCGTTCCTACAAATCAAAAACGTTTGAGCAATGTTTTTGAACAAAAATAACGCGAAAAATGTAACTTTCATTAAAATCTTACATGATTTGCATTTTGTACTGGTGAAACCTAATTTTTAGCTTTAAAATTTAGTACGCTGTTAGTTTTTTTTTATTCCGTTAGAGACTTCGGTCTGTCTTTAATGGATGGAAACGGATATTGCATTATTTGGTGATGAAATTGAGCCACATTTTACGGTGTTGCTGCTGAAGTTAAGAGACCTGAAGGAGTACGGTTCACTGCTGTATCTTTAAGTCTAATTCATTACGCCCACAATAAGATAAGTTACGTGCTCGAGCCATCACCAAGCTTACAGATATTGATATGAACAAAAATGGTGACACTCCTTAACCGTCAATTTACTCGTTATTGCACGACCGCAAACGTGCGATGTCCTTCTGGTCAGTAACTCATCATTAATAATAAATCCGAAACATGGATGCTCAATTTGGAAACATAAAACCTACATTGTTTAGTTATCCATTTATTTAATTTCAAACTTATTATAGCAGCACTTGTGGAGCTGGAAGTTAAGTATTTTGGTCATAAGTTTAGAATATTCGTTGGAACATTAGATTTTTGTTAATTAAATTATGATTTATGAAAGGTCGTGCTTGTTAGTTAATTATGTAATAATGTATTTGTGATACAAAAAACTTAACGGGGAGCTATGATTCCCGTACTGTCCTCCTGACCCTCAGTCAGTCTAAAGTTAGAATACGACAATATTCATTAGGTATTTTAATTAGTAATTCACGCTAATTCTAACGATAGCAGTTATCAGTATATTACTGTTCAGTTCATCGAAAATCGTAAATGAGCATCTTTTATAAGTTTGAGAGCTACGGACCCCTAAAAAATCATTGTTTTTTCAGAACCCGGTTCCGTCAACCTCTGGCACTAGCGGACCACCTAAAGTGAACGAGCCAGACCAGGATGACGATTCTAGTGTCTCTCTCTCTGATCTACGTCCTTTGGAGACTCTCTCCGAGGGACAAACCGACGACGACCAAGGATTTTCATCACGACCTTCAACCCAAAAAGGTATCGCGATTTCTTTTAAGGAGACTAAGTTGTGGGTTTCGAACCTACGTTCATTCCTGTAATTACTAACCTATTACTCCCAACATCCAACATTGGCTGTAGGCTGCATAGTCAATCAGTTCTAGTCAGCCATTTGCGGCGTGACACCCCTGAACAAAACTTGCAATTGCTGGGAACATGCTTGGCTTGTGCCTGACTGCGACGGTGCCTATATTCATATTCAGAAAGTTAGTTGTGAGTCCTGAACCACGTTCGAATTGAGGCTAATCTTTTATTTTACTATTTTCAGATACACAAAACGGGTCGACAAACTCCAAAATGGGGACCGTGAGCGACGTGACCGGCGCTTCTCGCGAAAGTCTGGAGTGCGCGGCGGCCGTGCGCGCGCGTCGTCTGCATCGCATGGAGCGCCCGCGGTCTGTCGCTGACGCTCCCCCGCCACCGGGCCTGCTGGTACTACTACAGGTGAGTGTGTGATTGAAGGAGTAAGTCAGTTAGCAGCTAGCTCTGTAAGTGAGTCAGTCTGGAGTGCGCGGCGGCCGTGCGCGCGCATCGTCTACGGCGCATGGAGCGCCCGCGGTCTGTCGCCGACGCTCCCCCTCCTCCCGGCCTGCTGGTACTACTACAGGTGTGTGGGTGATTGAAAGAGTGTGTCAGTTAGCAACTAGCTCTGTAAGTGAGTCAGTCTGGAGTGCGCGACGGCCGTGCGCACGCAGCGTCTGCATCGCATGGAGCGCCCGCGGTTAGTCGCCGACGCTCCCCCGCCACTTGGCCTGCTGGTACTACTACAGGTAAGTGAGTGATTGAAGGAGTGAATCAGTTAGCAGCTAGCTCTGTGGCCTGTTTGACAACGTAAAAGTTTACAAGAAAATTAAATAGCAACACTGACAACTCGACCAAATCACCCAAATACAGCAACATTAGTGTGTCATAAATGTTTGTCAAAGATGTCACATAGCAACTTTTTCAAAATTGTCTACAAGTAAAAAACTACAAACCATAGTATATTTTTTGTTTATTATGTAAATTTTCATTAAATCGAACAATTGTTCCACAAAAGAACCTTCAATTGTTAACCTTTAGCTGTAATTTTTTTTACAAGTTTACCTAACTCGAGCTAGGTAAAAATGAAAAATTTTATTGTTAACGGTACTCTGCTGCTAATTTTGTGAAAATTACGCAAATGTGAGAGTCAAATTCGTTCTCTTACAGAGAATTAGTATTATATTACCAAGAAATTGTCGCGACCTAATCAACACGGAGTTTCATACCAATTACGAGTTTGATGAAAGATTTCGCACACATATTATACAAATCAATCACACTTACAACCCTTACGCAGTAAGCAGAGCATCGACTCACCTCATTTCAATAAACGCACTATAGTTAGCGTTAGCTAATTATATTTTCTTTCTTTTCGTGGATTTTTTCCTCTCGATTAGTTTTAGATTTGCCTTGTTTGCATGTACTTATTTATTTATTTTTAAATAACCTTCTTACAATAATCTTGTTTGGCATTTGAGTGTAACCTATTATTTATTGTACAATCGAGATATTTTTCCTTCCCTTTTTAAACTTTATGGATTTGATTGACAACAAACTTCATTTTTGACTTCATCAAAGATTTATAAATAAGCAAATATTTTGTAATATTAAGAATTTTATTTTATTTAATTTGCAATTATTGTGAGGTAAAGTTTGATCGCTCATCACTCATCCACTGATAAAGATGGTATTAGAGAATGATTAAGATATTGTCTGATCAATAATGAATTTGGTATTTACCGATTACGAATTTGATGATCAAGCAAGACTGTAGATATTAAATTGAAGAATCAAATAGGCACTACGTTCATTCAGCTTTCTAAATAAATACAATCTTTCTTCTTTATCTACTAGTAAACATAAAATAAAACAAAGTGTAAAATAAAGGCTGGTGTTTTTTTTAATTTCTTTAAAATAATAAACCTTGTTATATTTACAAATGGAGAAGTGTTTCCTTTGGTTTTTCACTTGAGTTGAAGAGTAGATACTCTAGTAGGATTAGTTCAAAACAGTAATCATGCTCTGATTAGTAGTACCTAATCAAGTGCATTTTCTTTCGCTTCAAATCAAATCGTTCAGCTTTGCAAAAGGGTCCCAAAATTGTAAATATTTCTTTTAGAATAATAATTGTTGCACTCTTTCTTTTTCATTTTAATTTATAGATCCGAATTATTCTATAAATCATAGTTTTACACAGCTATAAGAAATGTCTTCTTTAGCATGTTATGACATTGATTTTAGAGCTTGCACAATCGAGATATTTTGTCTCATAAGTTGTCTTTTCAGTATTTGAATTTTTTTACTCCCAAAGCAACTTGTGAAATTGTATTTATTTTTTATTTAATTGTATCTTGTACGTTGTGAAACGGGCCCCTGGAAGTAAGTCAGTCAATATTATGTGAGTAATGGACGCAGTTAGTTTTTTTTAAAGTCACTAAAGGGATTTTTTTGTAAGTCACAGATGGGAAGCATGCGTCCTATACCCTATTAAGGAGAAAACTATTTAAAACAGATTTAATTTAAGTTTTATTTTATTTAATTTTGATATTTCCAACGTTTCTGGTCTTTCACAGGAGTCGTGGTCGCGGGTGACTAAAGGTGTTGTTCGTATCAATTTGAATTTGAAACTAATCTTGTTCTACCGCTATCTATTTCTTAGTTACCTAGCGTAACGTTCCGCTTATACGCAGAATGTGCTGACCGTAGATATATTGTGTAGTTGGTCGTGCAGCCTGCCGGTCGTTGGAATAATTAAATGAAACAAAAATGTTATCCGCTGATAATAGTTTTATTTATATGAGATAGGTACAGTTGTACAAACCTCCGATTCTAATTTTGCAATTGTAACACAGGAACGCGCCCACTCGTCGGACTTTGAGGAGGTTGTTCGCTTCCCGCGCACGCGCATGCCCGAGTCTTACAGCAGCAGCGAGCTGGTCGAGATGCAGGGGCGCACCCCGCTGCGCACCACCAGCCTGGCCGATGTGCTATGGCGCAGGAGGCAGCAACGACGCCCCTGCCACATCTTCGAGAACCCGCTACATGCCGCCACTTCGCCCCTCGACGACACTAAAGAAGTATAAATCATCACACCGAATTGACTGTAACCCGTTCAACGTAAGATGATTGTTGACAGCTTATATAAAATGTCATTTTCTGCATACAACTTGTATGAGCTGTCAGTAATCATGTTATAGTGAACGGGGGTGTTTGTGCACTTATCATTTTAGTATAATACCATATCCCATTTGCCCCGACTATACTCGAAAGAGAGCCTATAAGAGGCTAGCTGTGGAAGTAAAACAAAAGAAAATAAATCTAAAATCCATAGTAATCGCATCTGGTGCTGTAACATCTTTTCGAGTATAGTAAATTGTGTAACAGCTTGTGCACCCATCCATATACCTACTTTTCATATGGATATGTATTGGATAGGTACGAGTCAAATAAAGATAGGTGCACCAACGCCCTAATGATGATTTATATTGTTTAAGAAGTTACTGATTAAGAATATTCTGTTCGTAAAATTTGGTTTAAGTGGTTAGTGCAGTGCATATTACTGTGCGTGTTACTGTACTTACCACTTGAACAATGTAAATAACGGCTAGTGCGCACTACAGGAAACGGAACGCCGATTGAAGGTTTTCTCCTTCCTTCTTATTCGACGACTGCCGGAATTCTCCTTCCTTCGCTGATCGACGGTTTTGTCGTTTCTTCGTCGTGAGTGCGCGCTAGTCCCAAGGACTCGACACCTCATTGGCTTAGACACTCGCTGCGGCACGAACTACCGCAGCTGCCACCGAACTAAGTACTAATTATAAAGTTCGTTATTTTAACGTTGCGTTATCGATACCAACTTAATCTCTGCTTTCTACTCTACGACTTCTGCGCTTGTAAACTGCGTTTTCTTTAAAACTTAACAAAGTTATAAACTGTGGTTTCTAAACTAGAACTTCTTCTAAAGCAGTTTATCGATAACTCAATGTTAAAAAAAGCGAAGTTTATGTAGCCCAGTGTGCGCTTCCATCCTCCTTGCACAAAGCGGTTTCCTGTCACAGGCTGGCTAGGAACTAGTTGTGTTCAAAAATTTCCACTCGGCTCCGAAAACCCCGGATATGAAGACTAAGACTGATTTTGACTTTGATCGAGAGCAAAAACAATCGCTTGTAGTTGCTAAGCTACGAATTTAATGATATTAGTTAGATAGGTAAATTATCAGTATACGCAGAGCGTTGGTGAGGTTGTGATATTTTGCTCGGAAGATGCGGGATCATTTTACGCTTACGGTGGCAGGTACTGCCCAAATGTAACTATTGTCAATTCTATTGACAACTAACTGAGACAAAGAATGAGGGGAAAAAATAGCATAGTGGCTCGTCCCCAGAAAATAAGAATGATTTTTCTGAATAATCTCATGCCTATTACAACAGAATATTGTCCTAAAGCACATCTTTATTGTATCGAAATAATATTGTGTGTTAATATTACTCAAATCTCTGTGCTTAATACATGTATAATCCAATCTGGACTTAATAGGTGTTATAGAAAACGAAAAGGTATAGCTGGTGTTGAAAACTGAATAACGTACATCTGAACATAGCCTTAGAGCGTATTTGCACTGCTCCGTATTCGATTCGTATCCGTGAAAAATATATGGATTGGTGCGAAAATGATTGATAGCTTCCATACATTTTTTACGGATACGGATGCGAATACGGAGCAGTGCGAAACCGCCCTTAGGGCGATAAGTCCATGATGCTGTGTGTTTGTGAGTCTACCCGCCTTTGACATTTTAGGCAATGGACCAGAGCATCACGACGTATAAGTATTTCCAAACAGCCACTAGAATAAAGGTTAACAATTTTTCACGTATTTTTATTCAAATACTCTATTCACTGCAGTTACTTATAGCAAAACTGCTTAAAGTGGCCGTTTTTCGCAAGTTATCTATCTGTAACTACAAAGAACTATAATTTGCAACTTTATGAGGTTCTAAATTACTTTCTGTCTCTGACCGACCTGTATGTGACCTACCGGATTTCCGATTGATTGTGTTTTCAGTGAATTATATTTAGGGGAGCCCCAGTTAAAGTAGCTATTTGGAAATACTTGTTTATGGGACACCTTTCTTACATTACCAACACCTTAAGTTACATGGTTTCTTTATGATCAGTACTTGATTGATTTATATTTTATCGTAATCATTATTATTATGTGTGTTATTGGCCTTGATTTTGGATGCCACTAGCTACAGCTAAAATCTGTCTGTTATGTTATAATACTATCAGAATTATAAAATTCAAAAAAGACAGGGATGGATTCAGGGATTCTATGGTTTAACAAAAGTAAAAGGCGCCTTTATGATGAATGTGGATAAACACGAAACGCATCAATTCAACTATTCAGACGCGGAAGTGTCCGCATGACAGATGGTTTGCAAGTAGTTTGCTCTTGTGAGCTTAGCTTGCTTGGATCGGCACGAAATCCAACTCTTTAGGAGCAGCCGTTAGGCATGATCTCCACAGAGTGGTCCTCCCCGTAAGGGGGCCCTTTCCCTCTTGTGTCCCTGTCGAGATAATGCGGTCTATAGTTTTACGCTTTCGCAAGGTTTTGGCGACTTTGGCACGTTTCGCCAGTATTTTATCCGCCATCTTATGACGTGGCGGATGAAAGTGGCTGATAACGCATAAATCACAGACTATAAATCGAATACCGGAGAGCACAGATATCCTGTACAGCTCTTGAATATTTTTAGTTTCAAAGTGACAGATAGATTTTAATTGTAGTATTAGTATTAGCCGGTGGCATCTAGAATTGAGTCCGTTATTTATTATAAAGAGTGTAAATAATAGTACTGCGTTCTATAAACCACACAAAATTTATACAAAGCACACATTAAATAATTACAAATATTTATACCAAAAAATATAAGTGGTATGTTTTTGAAGTCGTGGCCAATATTATATAGGTTTATGACGACAGTATGTGCTATATATCTATTCATATAAGCTTATAATGTGTACGAGTTTTTAGAAGTATAATCTACAAATAATACCAAACTCTACTATGCGAGATTTGGCCGCTCTTTCTTGATTAAGAATTTATTAAGTGTCTAGTAGGCCATAATGAAATTCAGCTTTTGTGACCTAATTTCCATTGAATTATGAGCAACTTTGTTAATGGAAATCTGAACACCCTGTTTCTAAACCGACAAAAAGTACAAGATTTATTTTCATCATTCGACTTAATTTAAAAATATTGTTTATGGATGAAGTAAATAAAAATATAAATACATTTATAGGTAATTATTTACCAAATTTTCAGCTAAGTCAATTGACCGCGAATTTGCAAACAATTTTAGCGGGGTCCTTTGTAACTGAAATGTATTTTTAGCTTTCATTTGATACCACACACGATATATATATTCTTCATTGCATTAAAACACAAGGAATGTAGTTTACAGAAAGGTATGCAAGGGTGAACTTATCTCTATGAAGAGATCTCTTCCAGCTAACCCACTGGCAGATGAGAGGGGAGAGTTGACGATGGGAAGTAGAACAATATTTATTCCACAAACAAAAATAAACTTCCTCCCTCGTATGCACAGCTCTGCCATGCCTTATTTGCATTTTTGATGATTTGTTTTATTCTCTTAGTAGAAGAATTTGTTTCGATAAATAGCCAAATCAGATGAAGACCTTATTGTACCTAAATTTAAATAATTTATTTGTGTAAAGCCCTGCCAGGAATCAGAAATACCTGTCATAGAGATAACAGAGAAGTGCTTAGAGGAACTGAATAAGTCTCTCTCTTATTCCGTCTCTCTTTTCTCTATGACAGCTATTTTTAATTCCTGGCAGGGCTATAAAGGCTGTTCAGATATCCATTATCAAATTCATAACTCGTCTGTAGATTTAGGATTTAGTCAAAAGTTATTAGAACAGTATTAATTACATTAAAAATATTATTAAATGTTGATGTATTTTAACGGGTATTCATCTCATTAATCGAAATGTAATTTCGACTTATTATAATGTAAGTAGTAAATAGTAAAACAAATCTTTTCGCAAGTTATTTTAGGAACAAATGTTAAGTAAGTTATACGTATATGCCGCAGGAAAATTACGAAATCGGGGAGTTCGCAAAATACCTACGAATGTCGTGAAATCCCGGAGGAAGGCGAAATCACTTGATCACTACGCCTTCTATATACTAAAAATGTTTAGGGTTCGGGAATAATTATTGATTTCGTAATGTCGTCAAGTTCTTAATAATCATCAAAAAGTAAAACTAAATTGTGAATTGTCTGGTAGAATTTTAACTAATGAAGTAAAATATTCTGATGATGTCATTTCCATTTTATTTTTCACTTAATTTGTTATAAAATATTATAATAGACAGGTAACTAACTTATTATTTTTACTTGAAAACTATATTCCTAGGATATTAGTGAAATTCCGGATTTCATAATTTTCCTGCGATATATAATTATTATGTGTTTTAAATGATCTTGCAAGAATATTTCAATCGATAACAGTTCCAGTTTCATTTACACTTGTTTCAATTCTGCGCATTACAGAATTTTGAATCTTTTGGTACAGGCATCATTGCTTTAATTTTATTTTTACGGGAGATCGAAATGGAATTATTCTGATCACCTTTACCCGCAACGTCTGCATTTTGCACACTTTACATCATCCGGGCATCCTTTTTTGACAGGATATTTGATCATTTAAAATCCAAACGGGGAAGCGTAGGTAAACGCATACAAGACCCAAAGAGATAAAAAATTGGTTTGTGGGTATTTCAGGTCAATAGGTATCCAAATCACCTAAAATATAAAATTTAATAGATTCTTTTCCTGGCAACATTATGCGTAATTTAAAAAAAGTGAAAAGTCCGCAGGCCAGATCGTCTAATTTTCCAAAACCAATTTTCAGCAGTTTACAGCAGTTAGATCTAACTGTAAAATAAAGGAAAACTGGTATCATAGTCCCGTATTTGTAATCAGCACTTGAGACTGACAGCCATTTTAAGTTCGTATCAGAAATGACATTTCAGTACAAAATGGCCTGTCAAATCCATATTTAATATGGCACTCAATCTTGAGATAGCTTTATAAATACGAGTCTTAGTAGCCCAAGGACAAAAATATCAAAATCAATCACCGAGATATTTTTTTTCATAGTATTTTGTGTCAGAAACCTAAAGGATTTGGGAGTAATTAGCTGTTATTTTTCCATTCAAACTTTTGTTTTTTTTTTAATAATTTGTCTGTCTAAGGGATTATGGGTTGGGTTTTTTTAAACATTTGGGTTACTACTGTATTATTTATTCAGTCTTACGAAAAAAATGCATTTACCTACGTATCCCAACAAAAAAAAGGATTGTATCGTATACGATTTTTAAATTACCTTTTTTATATTGTACGAAAATGTGATTTATTGATTAATAATAATAATTTACCGAGTATGTATGGAAAAAAAAGTAGATGAAATCAAATCAATTGTTAGTTGTAATTAATTACACAGTCAGCTGCATTTATACGTATAATATTATATTCCTATTTACTGTACGTGGCTGGCTGTACTTAGTATAATAGATAAATGTATTTTGAAATATATCTATCATTCTTGTACCACTTAGACCTATTCTAACTTTGTCAACAGCCTATTGAAATTTTACCACTTCAATTATTTTTTCTTTTTAATGCTGCCCACAAAATAGAACATCAGTGTTATTGAAATTAAAGCAGGGCTTCAGACCAATTTTGTTTCCGTATAAAAAAAATTGGTACCTACCAGACGTACTAAATTGTTCAATGATTTAATTTTGGTTTTCTATCATTATTTATTTAATTTTCTAACAACGGGATCGATTCTAGATACCACCGGCTAAAACTAAAATTAAAACCGCTCGATCACTTAAGGTGCTTCCTGTCGGCAGATAAACAGGTAGGTAATAAGATATGCAACCATCGCTCGTACCTAATGCCTTAGAATATCGTTGAAATCAGCGCGCGTTACGGCGTGGCGGTTACACCCGTGGCCGCATCAAAAATGTGCGAAATACGCACTAAAAAGCTAATTCTATAAAAACTACGATGCGGATTTTAAAAAACTATGTTGCCATTTCAGATAATCATAATACGGATATTAATGGAAGGAACTGTGAAAGCGCTTTTAATAGTTTAGACAGAATATCAAATTTACTGATAAAAACAGCTTTGCTTCCTGATTTCTTTTTTGGCATACTTATTTATTAATTAAAATATTTTTAAATGTTGCAATTGCAGCCATGAACTAATTTTTTAAATGTATATATTTTTTAGAATTATCCAACCATTCATTTAGGAGAAATAAGCTCTTAAAAACAACTATTTTCCGTTAGGAATCACCTTAAGGTTCGATCGCACTAGAACTGCACACTCGGCGCGGCAACTGTACTTCACACTTTTTTAACAGCTTTTCCGCGCAGTATCGCGCCGCTGTAGTCTCATACAAAGATTCACTACCGTGTCACATCACTTCGAAATAGTTCTAGTGCGGCATTACCTTTAGACTAATAAGAATGGAAAAGGTCAGGAGATGTATAATCTATAGTCAGTCATACGCTTTTTCCGCAAGATAAGGCGCGCTTTTGCAAATTTCTACTGAGCCTATTTTAACCGTAACAGTAGCATCTAGAATCGAGCCCAATACTAATAAATAAGTAACGTGTACCTAGGCAGTCATTAAATTAATGTGTAGTCCAAATTGTGGTAAATTTTCATCAAATTCAAATATAATCGAGCTTGTTGTAAGTAAGTGATTCTGACTGAAATTCACGTCATGTCTTGGACCATTTAATATTAAAAGATGTTATTAGTATACTTTCCGAAAATTTATCTTTTTTAAGTCCGAATTTGTACGTGCAATAATGTATTTTTAATACATTGTTGCCGAGACCAGGAAAACAACAATTGCTGGACGAGTATACTTTGAAGAACGAGTCAGGCAATTGCTATTTCCGCCGAGGCTTACGTATACGTAGAGCTTTTCTCATAAATGCAAGGTATTCAACAAATAAAAAAGGTTTTTTCAAAGTGATGAAAATACAAGATTCTCTGTATTCATTTTATTTGTTATCTGGGTCACTCTCGATTAATTTTGGAGGTTTATTAATTTTGGTGCTGTTTTTAACACCAAAATTTGAAAATGAGAGAAAATAATCGCGAGTGCTTAAAAGGTTGTATTTTCTGTATTGACAATGGATTTGTTCTCAAAATATGAATTGTCAATGCCCTTGATTCTGGCTGCACCATTCCTAAAATAACTTTAAGAAGCGCTGTCCCTTTCTGAGGTTTGACATACTTTCAGTGTAGCCCAAAACATAATAAAATATTAAAAATGGTGGCTTTTATTTATAAGTCACCAGTTATTATTGAATCATTTTTTTCTAAATAATTAAAATGAGGAGTTTATATTTTTTAATTTAACGTGAATTGAAAGTAAAGGCAAGATCACTTTATAAAATAGTGACCTTTTATAATTTTGTTACATGTTGGTACTGAGGCTACTAATGAGACTATTATTCTAACAAAATTCAAAAATAATCTAATGTAAGATTGTTTCTGTACCCTGCCAAGGCCACATGTGATTCTCAATTTATTAAGTAGTTAAGATCTTTATATTTACCATAATGATTTGCAATAAACAATTTAACTTTGAAGAAAAATAATATACAACGTGTAACAGAAAGGGTATACGCACCGGAAAGTATATCAACCAGCCCATGAAACTGAACAACTTTCCCAAAGGAACATAGGTCAAAGTTTGACCTTCCATACAAAATGCATTAGCTGATAGCGCGTGTAGTATGAGGAGTCAAACTTTTTTTTTCGTTTTTCGACGTATGTTCCTTTGGGAAAGTTGTTCAGTTTCATTCTGCTGATTCGTATCCTTTCGGGTGCATAATGTGCATATACTTTCTGTTACACGTAGTATATTAGTGTCAAAATTACGTACATAGGGGATCAGGTACTTATTGTTCCTTTTACTTACTTTACGTTACTTGTACTCCCTTAATTCTCTTTCATTTCCTTGCATATGTGAGAAAAGTAGATTTACATTACGTACCCTTCGGAAAATATGTTATGTACTTCTGTATAATATAAGTCCAGATCGAATATTGGCTGGACGTTTTGTAAAAGAAAACATATATTTATCAAAATTTACAAAATATAAGCACATTTTTTGATAAAATCAAATAGCCAAATATTTGTATATTCTGGTTAAAAAAATAATAAATTGTAGCTTAAAAGACCTACCATTAAAGTACTTTTTAATGACTGGTCAGGGTATACTATATACATATTTTTTCGATGTATAAATCGACAAAAACATTTTCTAAAAAAAATACAACTCTACAAATGATTGAAACTATAGGAATAATTTAGGATAATTTCAATATCTCTACCTAGCTAGAATCTGTTTATATATGTGCACTTACCATTATTATAATAAGAATTGTAGCCAAAAAATCTGTTCTGAAATCAATACATTTACTTTCTCTTAAAAGACAAGATTTAAAATAAAAATATTTTTTAATATTTAGTTTAGAACCTAGTTACTAATTAGGTAGTAACTAATTAATAATTACTTTACTTAAGTTATTGTAATCGTCACCCCCATCAAATAAAACCTAAGTTGTTAACAATCTTGTAATATTGGGTTCAAATTCTAGAAGCGCATCGCTTAAATAGTCTAAATTTCGTCTTAAATCGCTAAGTTACAAAATAACGTATCTAATATTTATTTATCATGACGTCTCTTATATTCCAACAGAGCGATTATATCTACTCTTTTTATCCGACTGCGCAACGCAAGTGTAGGTTTTTTTAGTAGTACTCTAGAGATCCAAGGGGCTGATTTTAATTAATCTTACGTCAAATTTTTTTTACCATGGGAGTGTCACTGAAGGCATAATCTTGATGAAAATTCATGTTGTGGCAAACTGTACAATACTCGTAGAAATGTTTTGAGATACAATTAATTTAACACCTTAGGACTTTGACTTTCCTAAGCCGCGTAAATTGACACGCGGAATTTATCATGGCCAACCTATTTTTATAGTTCTCCCGTGACATTGGAAGGCAAAGAGCTTGAGCCTAGATATGTCAAACTCTTAAATACAATAGTTAAGGGGCGAACTGTGGCACGCCGCTGGTGACATCAATTTTAAATTAATTGTTTCTAAAATACAATTATTTTTATTAATATTGTACCTTTAGCGTAAATTGCAAGTTATTCTCAATTGTGTAGCACACAATATTATAATTCAGAATTAATATCAATAATTGGTATGGTATCAGTATTGGTATAAATTGGCCACTTTTAGCACATTTGTAAAACAAAGCTTACATGCTTTGTTTGAAATTTAATATTATAGGTAATAAAACCGAGAATTACTTGCCATTCCCGTTAAACGTAAAATATTCATGATAATGTTTGTATTTTGGACACAAATAATTTATTACAAATGAAGGCGCCACCTAGCATAGGCTTTATTCACCCTAAACCGTTAAACTGTCCTTTGAATTTTACAGTTACGCGCGGGAAAATGTTTTAGCCACGTAAAATTAAGATTGTTTATTAAGCGGCTCTCTAGAATTGAATCCACTAATCAATGAGTATGTCATAAATTTCCAATTGTTCCAAATTTGGAACTTGATTAAGTAGAATTATTATTGTTTAATTAACTTGTTAAACGTACTGATGAATTAACGACTACTCACTTGTTTGTTTAACGGAGTTTTAACGGACTTGTTTGTCGAGGTTCACGTACGGCGTACAGCGGTGTTGTGTGTTTTTCACTCTCTATGAAGAGTCAAACACCTGTTAGACCACCTCCGTTAAACAAACAAGTTAATAGTCGTTAATTTATCAGTATGAATAACACTTGTTCGTCATTTAGTGTTAAAATTGTAAAACGTATGTTTACCAAATTATCTAATTGAAGTTTAGGAATCGGTCGTGGCGGAGGCTTTTAATAATGTAATCGTTCGATAGCATACTTTATTCGTATAAGAGAAATTAATACAGGATATATCGGTTACACACGAAATATCGCCCCATCACAAAAATACGCGAAGACGCATTGTCAAAACTTTGCTTCCCGAAATCATTATTGTAGCAATAAGGAAGTATATGCATGATCTTTTTCAATTTTTTGTTACTATACAGAAATAAAGGTGAAAGAATTTTCACTAATCATTTCTTTATTAGTTTACGAATTACGATGCTTTAAAATTGTTGGTTAAAAAGAGAGCTCCGAAGTGTCATGTGACGTCACATGACAGGAGCGCCATACTACTTATATATAAAAAAATGTTTCGAAGAGAGAGATAGATAGACTAATTTTATAGTGGTTTATCTCGGTGATTTTTGATGAATTTAATTTTTCATTGTTGTTACTCGTTCATTTACCGAAAATATTTTATATGCATAAACTCTATTCGGATCGCATCGCGCATCCTAACAGTGTATTAATAATTATTAATTTAATATGTGATCATGGATCGACTGTTGTGGGCGTTTATGCATTTATCCGTATTAGATTCGTATCCAATTTGTATTCTACGTAGTGGTTGTATGACAGATTGTGTACTCATGCATATAGGTACGTGTCATTTGGAATTGATTGTGATATAAGTAGGGTACTATTTGGATATGCATCTAATCTAAAGCAAACGCCCTTAGGGTGGCTATATTATTAACATTCTTGACCGGATGTTTCGTACCACAAGAATAAAAACTTTTTAGAATTCCACCCTGTACAGATATACCCTGTATTGATACGGTCAGCTGTTTACCCCTCTGCCCACCTTCCTAACGGTAACCACGTACTTAAGACAAGTATCTGTATTTAATTCAGAAACAGCACAGAACGAACACTATCTACTATTAATAAAAGTGTCAATTTAATCTGCGTATTATTTTGTTCCATCCGCATACCTTATCTGTAACGTAAAACAATAAGTTTTTATTCATGCATTAAAAAAGAATACTTTATTTGACAGGTCCTTTACAATGCACTATTAAATAACTATGAGAACCACACTAGGCGACGCCTGTATCGTGGACGCCAAAATTACATTATTTAGTTTGCCAAGAGGACACAATATATTTAATTACAATAATAAAAAACAGTTTTTCACAATCAAATTTATTTAGTTAATAGGAATAAATTATAACAAATTCATATATTTTAATATTATTATTATATTAGAATAAACTGTCCCAAGTGTTAATGTTCCTCCCGGGCATGCTGTAAAAACAAGCTAAGGGATCCGAGGGTTACAGGTATATTGCAATTTAGGCGATGGGCTAACAACCTGTCACTACAGCAATATACCTACAAATCCATCTAATATAACCCTCAAAACTTTGTCATACGTGGCAGAATTACCTTTGTTTAGGTCGTTTACGCTCTGCCTACCCCATTACGGATAAAGGCGTGATTATATATATGTATGTAAAAATAACTCAATCTTGTGGAATTTATCAGGTGAAAATAAGTTTAATAATAATTGTTACTCTCATGTAACTCTAATTTGAGTTTTTCCCAGTGGTCAGATTGATGGTCAAACTAGTAGTATGAATAAATTTAATTTAATTGACATGTATCGGACTAAAATAACTAGGATTTTGGTGTGTGTGTGTGTGTGTGTGCGCATGTGTGAGTATGTGAGTGAGAATGGGTGTGAATTAGTTAACAAGATTAACTGAAGTGATAAATCTTAGAATAAAACATTTAAAAATTCTTCAGTAATATTATAATTTGTTTGGTAACGATTGTCTTGATTTCACATAACTTTACAATTTCATTAGATTTATGTGGAAACATAAAGGTCGAAAAATGTCTTGCGAATGATGTGCTAGTTCTCTGAACTGGTGCTCTAAATATTTAGCATTTCAATAGGAGCTGTGCTGTGAAGTCAATATATTGTTAAAATTTGGCGAGTTCATAATAAGTTTTTGAGTTGTTGAAACAGCTTTGATTATGTATAATCGTCTTACGCTCAGTAATTGTGTTTCAGTATTGAATTCTATGGATGAAAATCTGTACGGTTTTCAAAAAAATACCTTCAGCATTGCCCTCTGTGCACTTTCTAATAATCTACGATTAGTATAAGTAGCTCCTCCCCAAGCTTGGATGCCATAACATAACACTGACTGGCAAAGTGATATGTAGACGAATTTTAGCAGTTTCCTATCAGCAGCTTCTCGAAGTGGTTTAATCACATTGATTAGCTTTCGTGTTCTTGTGGCAACGAGCTGTATGGGTTCCCTAAAAGACAGTTTGTTATCTACAATGATGCCAAGGTATCTGACGGAATCAGCATTTTTTATCCCTGGACAATGCAGGTTCTAGGATACAGGTTGATTAAAGTATCACAGGTATGTACAATAATATCGACGTACGAATCTGAGAACGAGGGCTCTGTCTTATATAAAACACACAAGAACTTGGTTTTGGTGCTGTTAAGTGTCAGGAGATTTCCATCAAGCCATTTTGCCACTTGCGCCATACCAAGCTCTGTTGTCTTGCGACACTTTTCCCAGTTGACATCGTTGAATAGAATAGCAGTATTGTCTGCATAACAAACTATTTCTGCGTTTCTTAAACGCAGCGCTGCCATGTCGTTTATGTATACCAGGAACAATGACGGGCCGAGAACACTTCCCTGGAGGACTCCAAAAGTTATATCGCTTAGGCTGCTTGTGACAGAATCAATTTTGACACACTGTTTACTTCCAGTCAGATAACTGAATAACCACTCCAAAGCAATATCCCTTATACCAATCATGGCGTTGAGCTTTTTTTAGTAATGTATGGATTGAAACTGAATCGAACGGTTTTGCCAGATCCAAAAAAGTGCCCATACAAGATATTCCGTTATCAAGGTGGCCAACGATTCTATTTACAACATCCGAGACAACATATTCGGGTGACTTGCCACGACGAAAACCATATTGGTTGCAAGCCAACAACACCTCTTGTTCCAGATATTTTACAAGGCGACTATTAACACTTCCATCAAAAAACTTGCCAGGAGGGATATAAGGCATGAGGCGGATAAGCTGGCAGACCGAGCTAAGACAGCAGCGCGTAGAGACGACATGAGGGAGCTGTATGGCATCACCAAGCGCATAGTCAGCAAGACGCACCGCCGTCCGAAGAAACCACTGAAAGATAGTTTGGGCCAGCTACTCTGTACAGCTGAGCAATAGCTTTAGCGCTGGACAGATCATTTCACCAATTTACTGACAAAATACCAGTCACCCTCACCAGCTCAGTCAGATAACCCTGTCACCCTGCTGGACATATCAATTATCCCACCAAGCTTAGATGAAGTGGTTAAAGCCATAAAGCAAATCAAGTGCGGGAGAGCTCCTGGTATAGACAATATCAACGTCGAAATGCTAAAAGCTGACCCCGTACGATCAGCTTCACTGCTGCAACCTTTAGTCGAGCGAATCTGGGAATCGGAAGAGATACCGTCCCAATGGAGTCAAGGGCTTCTTGTTAAGGTCCCCAAGAAAGGCAAGATGACTGTGTGTGACAATTGGAGAGGAATAACGCTGTTACCAACTGCAGCAAAAGTGCTAGCTAAATTGCTCTTGAACCGGCTGTCCTCACAAATCGAGAGGCGATCGGAGAAAAAAGGAAGAAGATAGGAGCTGTGATGTGAAGTCCTGCCCCAGAGTGGGGAGAGTGCGACGAATTGTCCTGCCCCAGAAAGGGGAAAGTGCGACAGGGGACACTCAAGTCAGGAAAAAATATATTGTAGGGATAGAGAATTCAGGCAGTGCTTTAGCGTATGCTTTGTAAGTCCCCTGAACGTCCCGTTGTTTCGGTCTGACACGGTCCTGATGACCGAGAGGTCGGTAGGACCATGGGAAGAGGTGGGAGTGTCCCCACAAATTGCAGGCACTCTCCGTGAAGAACAGGCTGGATTTAGACCTGGACGCTCATGTACTGGCCACACTAACACCTTACGCGTCCTGATAGAGCAGAGTGTCGAATGGCAAACAGAAATGTTCCTGACTTTTGTAGACTTCGAAAAAGCCTTTGACACGGTGAAGTGGAGTGCGATGTGGTCAAGCCTGCGACGCAGAGGCATACCCAACAAGATCGTGTGCATTATCCATGCTCTGTATCGAGGCCGCACGTGTAGAGTGGTGCATGAGCGCATGCTGGGGGACCCCATCAAAATTACGGCCGGCGTTAAGTAAGGCTGTCTGCTGTCGCCGCTCTTATTTATCATCCTGCTCGATGACATTATGCGATGTGGTGTCGACGCCGAGAGGTATTGCATGGAGCAATAACATCTTGGAGGATCTCGACTACGCCGATGATATTGTGTTCATTTCGCCAACTCTAAACCAGATGCAGGCCAAGCTTGAGAACCTCAGGTTGACGGCAGAGAATGTGGGATTGCGAATTAACTCAAAGAAAACGGTTGACATGCAATTAATGTCGAGAAATGGCATACATCTGAAGCTAATCAATGCCCCTCTGTCTCTAAGTTCACGTACCTAGGCAGCTGTATTACTAACGAAGGCGGCTCAAGTGAAGACATAGATGCCAGAATAAAAAAGGCGAATGGCGGTTTTGCTTAACTCAAGCCAGTCTGGACGTCAAATAAATTAACTCGTCGCATCAAACTTACATTCTTCGAGTCTATAGTGAAAAGTGTGCTCCTGTTTGGTTGCGAGACGTGGAGAGTGACGGCGACACTGACGAACCAACTACAAGTGTTCGTCAACAAGTGTCTCAGGTCCATACTCCGCATCTTTTGGCCGAACACCATCAGGAATGAGAACTTGTGGGCCCGAAGCCAGCAGACGCCCATCAAGCAAGAAATTGCTAAACGTAAATGGCGGTGGATAGGGCACACTCTCCGGCATAGCGAGACGAACGCCGCCTCGATAGCATTTGAGTGGCACCCAAACGGCATAAGAAGACCTGGTCGACCCGTGCACACCTGGGGACGAACCATAGAGAGCGAACTCAAGACCATGGGATTGACGTGGGAGGAAGCCAAGAGGAAGGCACAAGATAGGGGAGAATAGATAAAGCTCGTGAATGCCCTTTTTGTACCAGTGGGGTACCCTGAGGACCACAACAACAACGACTATTAACGATTTTCTCTTTTAAAAGTTTTCGAGAAAGCTGACAGGAGTGATATCGGTCGGAAATTGTCCTATCACATCCTTTGCGGATCGGTATGACCGTTGCAATCTTCCAGGCGTCACGCACTATCCCTGTTGACAGACTCTGGTTAATCATAACAACTAACGGTATATTTATTGTTTTTTGCCAACTTAATTAGACGGTTTGTAATGCCGTCCAAACCAGCAACACTATCCGAATTTGAACTTAATATTATAGCCTCAATCTCAAAAGGATCAGTTGGTTCCATATAGAAAGATTTAACTGATAGGGTGGACGGGATTACATTATTTGCTAGCATGTCCTGATATGTATTCAGTTTCTTTAATATTTTACTGGCCAAAGTCTGCCCAACCAAGGCGAAAAAAGTATTGAAGTAGTCAACCAATTGACAAGGGAATTGTTTGGTTTTAGTAATTTCAATATTATTATTAGGCTTGTTTTTCTAAGTGTAATTGTATTTATAGTTTTCCAAAGCATCTTAGGTTGGCTTTTATGCATTTCTAATATTTTAATATCACGTAAACAAGAAGATTTTATTATACTCATTGCCATCCAGGTTTGAGAATGACTTTCCTACGACTTGTCGTCATAAGTTCAGAATGAGCGTCAATGATGTCTGAGACAATTCCCTGAAAATATTAATTTTGCTCAGTTACATTCTGAATACTATATAATTTAGATCAGTCTACGTTACTTAATTCTTCAACGATACATTTATAGTTGTACCCTTTATAGGGTAGAAGCGAAATTTCTATGGCGGCTGTAACCACTCGACAATAATATCTATAAGACTAATTATTAATGTGTGCTTGTATTGGTATTTGACCTTATTGTTAAAATGATTAGTTCCTAAACGGGCGCAACCAACAAATGAAACCACCAAAGTGAAGTTAGTCACAGGAACTTGGTAGGGTGCAATTTATTAGTGGTTACGTTTGTGCCGTCTGCCTCAATAGTGTTCACGACATGAGGAAGTGACTGTGTCTCTTATATTATTAAATAATTTTGTGGTTAAATGTGAAATTTACGTATTAAAAGGTAAGTTAATGAAAAAATTACTATTTTTTCTTCAATTTGGAATAGAAATCTCAATTCTTATTTTTATTATTATTATTATTTCAACTAGAATCTACTAAGTCATCATCATCATCTCCCTAGCCTTATCCTGTACCTCACGGGGTCGGCTTCCTAATCTAGGGGACCAGGTACAATAACTATTTAAACTCAACAATTATTATATACAGATATTTAAAATTAAAATTTGAACAAGTGCATTTTTAGATTCTGATTTGTTTATTTTACGTATTCAGGGCTATCATAGCTTTTTATTGCAAAGAAGAATTGTCATGTTGTGCCAGAAAACAATTAGTTTATTTAGATATTATTGCACAAAGATGATATTAGGTGTCAAAGTGCGATAAGTGCAACCTAACTGAATCATTACATAAATAAATTTTCTGTATGTTTTAGTTGCCAATACCGGTATTAGATTTAGAAAAACTGCCCTACGACCAGATTGTAAGTTTGATCGAGGGCATAGATGCTGCCCAAGCTGAAAATTCAGACATTGGAGGGGACTCATACATATAATCATATAATCACGCCTTTATCCCTAATGGGGTAAGCATAGCGCAAACGACCTAAACACAGGTCATTCCGCCACGTCAAACAAAGTTTTGAGGGTTAATTAAGATAGATTTGTAGGTATATTGCTGTAGTGACAGGTTGTCAGCCCATCGCCTAAATCACAATATACCGAAACCCTCGGATCCCTTAGCTGGTTTTTACAGCATGCTCGGGAGGAAATGCAGCTGGCACATTCTATGTTTTTCTCTTGCTCCCAGGCTGGCATGGAAGGCACTCAGACCGTGAAGACCCTTTGAACGTCATATCACGGAGATTAGCAGCTGGAGGAGACTTTCATCGCGATGTCACGGACACCCTATTCGCTAGCTCCAATTATCAGTGGTATTTCACCAATACCCATATCACCAGTTCCATCACCAAAAGTACCGACTCAGCAAAGAAGACGAGGCCATGTTCGTACCAGAGGTCCTGTGAGATCGCGAGGACGAGGCCGTGTTCGTAGACGGAGTCATGAAAGGGTCTGTTTTGATACCTTTATAATTTGGAAAAGACTTTTAGATTATTCACTTCTCATTTAATTATAATTTTGTTTTATTTTAAATATTTTTCCCTTCACGGTCATCATGGTTTCAAATAAAACCACAATTTTTTACCCCCTAAATAGTCTTGGTTTCATATGGAACCACCCCCTACAGCCAAACCCGAATAAATTAACTAGTGAAAATCATTATCATTCTAGTCCTTATGTACCCTTATGTGAAAAATTCAATCCCAGAAAAAAAGTTTTTTGCCCTATAAAGGGTTAAACGTAATCTTTTCCTAGGAGGATTGGTAGGTTTTGGTGTTAATGAGCTTGAGATCCCCGCTAAGACAATGCTGAGATCGGACACTGTAATCTTACATATAACCGTTTCTATATTACCTCTGCCCTCATATAAAACGTTGTCATGACAAGCATCAATCCTAGTTGGTATATCCACTGCTTGCATCATGCCCAGCTCTGCCATCATACTGAGATACTCTGATGCTACTTCTACTTTCGGAAGGGTTGTAAATATTTATATTAATATCTCTACCTCCAGTTACAACGAAGCAAGGCCTTTGATTAATGCCCATAATGAAGTCATGCGTAGTTGTCAAAAATGAATCGAGGTTTCTAAAGGAAAGGAAGGGGATCTATAAATAACTAGTAATGTGATAACAATCGGGATGTCAACTACAATGCAATTACAGTCCTCGATATTTGGCTAAAAGAATGAAAGAATGTGCCATCCAGCATTCCCTTATATACACAACAACTCCACCCGATTTGTTGATACAATTTGTTGAACAAACAAGTACATAACCTGGAATTAGAGGTTTTGTTGAATCTGGTTTTATCCAGCACTCCGTGCAATATTAAATCTATGCAAGTTTATTAGAAAGCTATCTAAATTACAGTTTAGACTACGTATATTTGCGATCAGTATTTTTATTGAGAATAAGTTCAAAACCTCATGGCAATCTTCAGCTCTAGTTATAGCGTGGCATTTTACTCCTTTTTTCGTTATCCAGAATTTGAATGATGTTATGTGTAGTCATCATTGTGTAGATCGACTTTGGCTTTGATTATAGTAAATACAATTCAGAATGTAAAATGTCACTCTACTTATATGGTTCACGTATTTAGTGAAAAAACAGGTAGGTATAGTTAGTAGTGTGTGTTGTGATTGTAAGTGTAAGTGTAAATGATGTATGGTTGCAGCGAATGATTGACAATTGTGCGAATTATATACTCAGTTGCTTGCAGGAGCAGGCGCAGTTGGTGGAGGTCCCATATGATTGTCCAGATCACGAATATTCTGAATTTGAATTGCTGGGCTTCTGTTGATTTCTGTGGAATCTGATTTACAAATGAGAATTGTTCCATTTCGTACCCAGCAGAAGCGAAAACCGTAATGTTGTGCACGTGTTTTTGCTTCTCGAAATAACAGCCGGTTAGTTTTTGTGAGTCATTCGTTGAGAAAAAGCTTTGCTGGTGAACCGCTAACAATAGCTTCAGAGCTTAAGTTCTTTCTAACTTTGGCAGCACGCAGCAATTCGTCTTTCTTCACCTTCCGTATGAGCTTGAAAACTATCGTGCGGGAATTCTTATCTTTCTGCTGTTTTCCATTGCCTTTGGGTCCTGTTCTCGTAATATCATCTATATCAGATTTATGGAGTTCAACGTTTAGCTTTTGTGACACTGCCAAAACTACATGCGCCAGATTTTCATTGTTAAGTTCAGGCACACCACAAATTTCATTTTTTTTATGTGATCTGTTCCTGTGTGTTCATTAAGTTTTACATATGTGTGATGGTTTCCTTGAGTTGGTTTATCTGTACATCCTTGGATTCCAGATTTTTCTTCATATCTTCGTATACAAGACGTTTGTATTAGCAGGAAATCTGATTTGATTTCCTGCAGTTCCTGCTTGAGCAAGCTAAGATCTTGATTTTGCTGAACTTCTCGCCTTAGTGCAATTCTTCTTCTTCTGTCGAGTGAGTATCGAGACTATCGACTTAGTGCAATGATTTATTTATTTAAATCAGAGATACAAGCATCTTCCTCAATGTCTCGCGTACCACCTCTCGAGCCACGTTTTATATTAACATTGTTGTAAGAAATGCTGTTATTTTGCTCTATGTTACGGAGTGCAATGTGGACTGCTGTGCTCGTATTGCCGCGCTTTGGATGAGAAACTTTACATTGTGGACATTCCCATACACTTTTGGATTGATTAGTTAGCTCATCAAATGTTTCTAATGATATTTGTAGCCAATGCAAATCGAATTTACCATTGCATAAAGACCATTGCATGAATTCAGGGAATTCAATCATGTTTCCGCAAGCACCACAGTTGTTAGACATCTTCGCTAATGTTTGAGTATGTTCCGAGGAGTATGATGTAAACAAACAAGCAAGGCGCTGTCAGAATTTGAATTTACCGCGTAGCGCTTTAGCAGGCTGACAGGTGAGGCGGCTAGCGGAGCGTTCCGATACGATGAATCACAGCAGCGAGCGGTTTATGGGATGGCGCAGGTCAGTTATAACCAATAGATTTAAATAACTCACTCAATGTTTTCTTTATATCTTGTGTTCTTTAAGATATCACAACAACATTTTCACCACTGTGTACCTCGAACTGTGTACTAAATGATTATTATTTGTACGTTAGTATTATTAGTTACTCTGTGTTATTATTAAAAGAACTATCGTGAACAATCACTTTTTTCACTATTTATCGAATAATTTGTTAAAGTTAAACGATATAGATGTGTCCTTTAAGCGTGTTGGACAGAGATTTACCTACATTATACAAAGATATCACGCTTTTATCTTGACCTAAATAAAGGTCGTTTCGCCGCGTCTGACAAAGTTTTGAGGGCTATTTTAGATATTATAGGTATATTGTTATAGTGACAGGTTGTCAGAATATCGCCATAATTAAAACATAGATATCATGCATTTGATTATGTGTACAGAGTTTTATTAAGTGTAGTTTAACTGCTTAAGAATAAAATTGAAACTACCCTTGTATGAGATTTTGACACACCGGGGAAACCTTAATATCAAATCGGGCCACTTTTATAAAAAGTGGTGATCACCGGTAAACAAACAAAGACAAACAAAGTTGTCTCTCTCAATTTATTCAGATTAGTTACAATGCAGACTGTATCCCTTTATTTCTTTGACTTAACTGGCTTTTGCGTAACTTTTTAAGCCTGCACCGGGGCACAGATGGGCACATACGTTTTAAGATATACTATATGTACTATACATCTGTCAAGATGAAAAATGTTTGGTACCTACGTTCGTTTCATCTTGATTAGTGACAGCCCCTATAAAGTGACATTTTCTGCAATCCGTCATTAATTATTCTATGGTAATGCAGATTTAAGTAAAATAAACCGCATACTCGTCTTTTTCCGTCTTGATCGAACAGAAAAAGATGACAATGTAGATGGAATTAATAATTCTGTCACATAGAACTCGTTAAAAAATATTGGATTATGGTAGGGACCCGTCTTGACGTAACTATCCATAGATTTTTGAAGTGACAGGATTATAATAAGTCCATCCTTTTCTGTTCGCTCCAAACGGAAAATGACAGGTATGGTTTTATTTAAGTTACCAGTGCCATTGAAATAATGTTCATTTATTACCGTGGTTGACATGTCTGTGATCGCGCGTCGCGAATTATTGCAATAATGACAATAAATCTAGGCCCGTATTGATAAAAAGCACTTGAGGCTGACAGCTATAGTTTGAGTTCGTATCAGAAATGTCATCTCAGTATAATACGACCTGTCAAATCTATAATTAATATTGCTCTCAATCTTGAGATTGCTTTATAAATACGACCCCAAGTTTCTTTTGTTCAAAATCTACATTTTAACAAAAATAATAGAAATAATTTGAACTATAAAACCTCCAAGATGTCATTATAGGATATTTTTAGCCAACTTCAAATAAAAAGAGGAGGTTCTTAATTCGTCTTTATGTTTTTTTTTGTATGTATGTTCCCTCAGCTGCAGCTAAGGGATCCGAGGCTTTTAGTATATTGCAGTTTAGGCGATGGGCTGACAACCTGTCACTACAGCAATATACCTACAAATGTATCTTAAATAACCCTAAAAAAATTGTAAGACGTGGCGGAGCGACCTTTGTTTAAGTCGTTTACGCTCTGCCTACCCCATTAGGGATAAAGGCGTGATTATATGTATTTATGTTACCTCATAACTCCGACATTTATGAACCGTTTCATCACACGGATTGTTCCTGTTTCTATCAATATCCAGTTCTGATAATATGATCCAACAGGAATTACGGGAACTCAAAATTGATAATTACCTATATGCATTTAAGTCGCATATCGACCATTCACATTCAGAATATACAATTTGGTGAAGTAAAACTGATGTATCGAAGATCTGGAGCACTGAATGTGGAACTACAGAATCCAGCTAAATTGTCACAGATACAGAGAAACCGCTTTAGCAAAGAATGACACACACACACGCACACACACACACACACGCACACACACACACACACACACACACACACACACACACGCGCACACGCATGTTTTACATTTTGTGTATTTTTATAAATAATATTTAAAATCTCTTATTCTAGCTAACTTGGTTAAGCTCGATAGCATATAGTCAACGGTTGTTAATTTATTGTTTTCTATAGTGCGACCGAACGCTGACCTCCAAGATACAGGCTTTGGCTTAGTTTGGAGACCAGGGTTCAACATTTAACTTTGTACAACTGTATTCACAACCAAATTCAACAATCTGTACTTTTTTTTTATATATTGTGCAAATACTGTTTTATGAATAAAATTTTAGTATTATTATTATTATAATAATACAGTATGTTTTAAGCCCTAGTCTAGGCTGTTTTCTCACAAAATTGTATGTTCGGTGTTATTTTGTTCATGTCATTTTTTTCCAAACCAAACCTAATAAGAAACATAGATGTTTAGTTTGAATGAATAGGATTTCAACACTTCGGGGAAGCCTTTATTAAAGATCTTATAGACAATTGAAATACATGAGAAATATGACAATATGACTTTATTACAAAAACAATTAGGTATAGAGTATAGTGTGTTTGACAAAAATGAATAGTAGACAGAAGAGGGCTTTTGCTATTTCCTCCGAAAAAAAAGGAAATTACATTTTTTTTATGAAATCCCAGCACCACCTTTTAGACTTCAATAAATAAAAAAGTTGTAAGTTTAGTCTCAATACATTTTTTTAATGTGTGATGCTGTATGATAGATAATATTATTAAACTTAGTACTATTTTCCAGGATCTTCTCTATATAAAACTCAAATGTCAGTGGTTACTAAAAAAACTAAATCAGATAAAGTTCTTCGGATATTTTAAAAAAATAACTATCCCCATTAGGCATATGCCTAGAAAAGAAATCCAAACTTCATTTTTTTTTTGTTACGCGGATGGGAAGTGTTAGGCTGTTTTTTCATGTATTTTATGTATGTAAAACTGTTATCTCTCTCTCTTTGAACCTCTCTGATATCAGAATTTATGAGGTTGATTAAACCTCTGCACTCTGTTTGATTTGCTTAAACATGTGCAGCAACACACAAGTGACACTTACTGCGCGCAAGGTTGCGCTCAACACGCTGCCAATGCTTTGTCAATGCTTTTTGCATTGCCTACAACACACATGCGTCACCTTACGCTCTACGCGCGCGTACTGGCAGAGGGATTAGTGTTGTAGGCAATGCAAAAAGCATTGACAGTGTGTTGAGCGCAACAGGCGTCAGTACGCTTGTGTGTTGCTCCCCTAACGTCGGAGCTAATTGGGTCGCCTATCCTATCACCTCGATGAACGTGCTGATTCAATACTTCAGACAACCTCTGATTCGCTTGTAGACTGCTATCTTCATTCCAGTTTTACAACGCCAGGCAAATTTATTTCAAAGTCAGAGGTTTAAACAATCTCATAAACCCTGATAACTTCCATGTTGGCCGCGAGAGAAAAACATAGAATGTGCCAGCTGCATTTCCTCCCGGGTATGCTGTAAAAACCAGCTAAGGGATCCGAGGGATTCAGTGTATTGCAATTTAGGCGATGGGCTGACAACCTGTCACTACAGCAATATACCTACGAATATATCTTAAATAACCCTCAAAACTTTGTCAGACGTGGCGGAACGACCTTTGTTTTGGTCGTTTACGCTCTGCCTACCCCATTAGGGATAAAGGCGTGATTATATGTATGTATGTATGTATGCATAAACCCTGATATCAGAAGATATCAGAAAGGTCCAAAGAGTGGGATGACAGTTTCACCTACTAAGGACCGTATTGATAAACAATACTCGATACTGACAGCTAGTTTGAGTTTGTATCAGAAATGTCATTTCAGTACAATATGGCCTGTCAAATCCATACTTAATATTTATTTCATACTTGAGATCGCTTTATAAATACGAGACTCAGAAGAAAGATGCGATTGATGAGAAAAATATTAATAAAATGAAACTGAAAAATCAGCCTTATGCCTACCGCGAAACATAAAATAATAATTTGTTCGAGAATTAACACCTTAAGGACCAAAACAAAAAAAATATTAGATACTGAAAGTGAAGCGTTATCATATCAAGTTGAATTTATTCTGGAAATAATAAGTGCTTGACTCGTGCTATTGGAAAATAGTTCGAGAGATGGCGCTGTAACGTTCACTTAGAACGTTGAACGGAACCAAGAATTTTCGCTGGATCGATCGAATGCGCGGTGGCCCAGCGGTAGGGCAGAGGCACGGTACGTTACGCCAAAGGTCGTGGATTCGAATCCCTTCTGCGCAAATTTTTGTTTCTATATTTACAAACCACTATTAACATTTTGAATGTCAAAACTAAAAAAAATATTAGAAATGATAAAGGTCTTTTATAAATTGTACCTTCTACCCATTGGGAAAGAGAGGACGAGAAAGACCGAGACGAACTTACATGGACCAAATAAAAGAAAAAGCTGAGGTCGTGTCGTACCAGGATATCAAAAGACATACATACATAAAATCACGCCTTTATCCCTTACGGGGTAGGCAGAGCGTTAAACGCCTCGTAAAAGGCGCTTTCGCCACGTCTGACAAAAAATGGGGCAATTTTAGATTGTAATGTGTATTGCTATAGTGACAGGTTGTCAGCCCATCGCCTAAATTACAATACACTATAACCGTCGAGTCCCTTTTGCTGACTTCTACAGCATGCCCGGGAGGAAGGGCAGCTGAAACATTCTACGTTTTTCTACCTCTCCCAGTCCAGCATGGAAGATGTCAAGAGACTTACACAAAATCGATCCGAATGGCGATTACTTCACAGACAAGAGCCCTGCTCTTAAATTTAAAGAAGAAGACCCATTGTTTAGGTGAACAGACGGATTTACACCTTTTCTGTTACACTTATGTATACTCCACAGGTCTTAGTTATAGTTCTTTAAGTGCAAAAGGCTCATCTCGTTCATGACGGGAAGCTGGAAGAATGTTGAGGGGGTAGAAGACTCTTCCTTGAAAGTTTCTAATGATGGGAGTCCAGTAACCTGAAACATAAACCGGTAAAACTAAATTATAACTTTTTATATAACTTCTTATATTTTTTTTTCCTCTCACACGGTAAGCTGGAAGACAACTCAAATATTTTGAGTTAAGCTCGCCTTTGTACATAATGTATCTAGATTAAGTTAATTTTAAGAATATCTGCATACATATACATACATACATATAATCACGCCTTTATCCCTAATGGGGTAGGCAGAGCATAAACGACCCAAACAAAGGTCGTTCCGCCACGTCTGACAAAGTTTTGAGGGTTATTTAAGATAGATTTGTAAGTATATTGCTGTAGTGACAGGTTGTCAGCCTATCGCCTAAATTACAATATACTGAAACTCTCGGATCCCTTAGCTGGTTTTTACAGCATGCCCGGGAGGAAATGCAGCTGGCACATTCTATGTTCTTCTCTCGCTCCCAGGCCAGCATGGAAGAAAGAAAGAATATCTGTGTGTACAATAAAGAAATAACTATCAGAGAATAAGATAATATCACCTCTTTTTTATACGGGGTGTAAGGGACAGCGTCCTGCAAACTGATAGGGGTTACTCAGTCAACGACACTGAACAACTTCCACCAGGAAATTATTTCAGGAAGTAAAAAAATATTTTACATAATAATTTGGCTTTTCCATACGATCGAGGTGGTATTTTTTTATGGATAAGCCAAATTTTATTTTCACTTCTGAAAGAATTTCTGGGTGGAAGTTGTTCAATGTCCTTGACTGAGCAACCCCTATCAGTTTGCAGGACGCTGTCCCTTACACCCGGTATAGCCTATAAGTAGTCCCACTAGGCAAAGGCCTCCCGTTTATCTCACTGAGTAAATAATTAACTTGCGTTTTTATTTATCTTTAGATTTTGTGAAATCATGGAAATTCGATGCGAATTAGATTATTCCATGCTGGACTGGAAATGAAAGAAAAAAAATATAATGTGCCAGCTGCATTTCCTCCCGGGCATGCTGTAGAAACCAGCTAAGATATCCGAGGGATTCTGTATATTGAAATTTAGGCGATGGACTGACAACCTGTCACTACAGCAATATACCTACAAATCGATCTTAAATAACCCTCAAAACTTTGTCAGACGTGGTAGAACGACCTTTGTTTAGGTCGTTTAGGCTCTGCCTACCCCATTAGGGATAAAGGCGTTGTATGCATGTATGCAAATTCGATTGCTCAAGCATCGTATTTTAAACTCACCATATAAGAAATGTACTTCCGTCGTCGTGGATACGGGTAAGTAAGGCCATCACAGGAAGACTTTTCATTTGACCATTTACCGAAGCAGTGGCTTTTAGGAGTACATTTTCCGCTTTCAGCACACCAACCGCACCCAAACTGCTCCGGGATCTTAGCACAGCCTTTGCAGGTATCAGTCAAACGGAAACAAGAGTATAAAATCAATGGTATCATGTTTGAGTCGGGCTTAGCCCCTCCCCAGAACACCTGCACCGTCGCCTGCATGAACGCCACCTCCGGTTTGTCGATCGGTTGGCATTTCACCTCATTGCCAACTATCCATCCCAACAGAAGCACCACTCTCCCAGTCTCAGAGAAGTTTATCAGACATTTAATATTGTGCTGGTATACAGCTGGGTCGCCAACGTGCAACTTCACTTTGATGCTGATTTCCTGTTTGTTCTCATCGTAAAACGATTGGCACTGTTTTATGACGTTGCAGTTTGGGTGATGTGATGCCCTTGTTTCCAGACTTCTGGCGTTCTTTGCCATCGGGCAGAGGATGTGGGCATTTACGACGCAACCATAGTTATGGCACCAGCCACAGGGAAACTTTTCGGAGCGAACGCATGTTTGACAGTTTGTAAAGGTCTTGCAATAAGCGGATGCTTGTGCGGGATTATGCATTTCGACTTGTGCTGGTGAAGCTAAATGACGGTAATTCTTCAAGCAAAATGGTTTTTTCTTTTCGGCGATGCCATCTTGCATGTAGTTGAAAAGGAATGGATCGTATAAAGTCAATTCACACTGCAGTAAGGACATGCACATGAAAAACACGGCAATTTTTATAATCATGTTGAATCGTAGTGAACCAAACGATCTCTGTGCTACTAATGGACTGAGTATTCATGTTTTCATCAATGCTGAGATAATACTACTATAATATTTATCATAATACTTCAATTCATAGGTTATTATTTCAAAAAGAAAAAGTTGATGTTGATAGATAACAATAGAATTTCATCCACATTTCATTATATTTTTTAAATAAATGCTCGCATTGTTTATTGTTTAAAGGGTAAAGTTGTTTAAGTCACCAGTGTATGTTTACGTTAGGGCAGCGATGAACTATACGTCGGCGCATCCCTCTAGCGCGCGTACAGTGTAAGGCGACGCATGTGTGTTGTTGGCAATGGAAAAAGCATTGACATTTTATGATAAGTGTTGGCAAATTAGTTATTAATTATCAAAACTACTATTTCATTATATTCACGTATCTAATAGCTAAAACTTATTTTAGAAACAAGATCTTAGATTAAAAGACTTGAAACTTTGTGTACCTTTATTCTAAAACTGAGTTGGAAATACTATAGACCTTTCACTTTCTAAAATTTTAAGAAAGTAGAGACAGAAATACAACAGCTGATTAAAATCCTGTCGAAATGTCGTAATGCGCCTTACAGAGCATGGCATCCTATAGCATTTCCAAACCAGTTTTAGAATAAAGGTAAACCAAGTTTCATCTATAAGATATGACAACATAATAAATTAGTACTTTTAGTAATTTAACTATAACTAATTTAACAACACGTATAATTTATTTTTAAAATGTGTTTTTGATTAAAAAGACATGAAACTACCTTACCTTTATTCTAAAACTGAGTTGGAAATATTAAAGCCTATTAATTATAATGGTATCGCATCGAATAAGTCCGGCTGAACGATCCCTACAAAGCTGTGGTAGGCTCCGTTCGCAAGGGGCTACCTGGCTCGCAACCAGCCTCTCACCGGAGTCAGGCGCCAAACAGCTTGCTGTGTTCATTCGATGTTCAATCTTATTTTTTAAGAATAATCTTACACAAGTTTGAAAAATAAGATTGTAAGAATAATCTTACACAAGTTTAAAAAATATAATAAATAAAATGGGTTCGCTCTTGACTCTAGACACTACGTCAAGGATGACCGTGACAAAGTCGACGATGGAGTGAGCTCACCCAGAATATGCCTGTTATGGCACTGGCCATAAGATCTGCTGTTGTATTTCTGTCTCTATTATTTTATTCAGATTTTAGAACGTAGCACTACAAATAAATATAAGAATTGTTGTGTTTACATCAGAATGAGCCCCACTGTTATACTGTGTGTACACTCTCTCAGCACTTTTAAAGCTTATTAGTGCTTTTGGTAGCACGCAAATATGTTGTTATTATGCTATTTGATTAACCTTGCTGTCTGTACTTAGTGATTACATTAAATGCTAATTATATACGTATTTTTTTTGTTTTTACAATTTTCCCATACACAAATGCATTTGAGAATTCTTACATGCTGGACTGGGAGCGAAGGAAAAACATAGAATGTGCCAGCTGCATTTCCTCCTGGGCATGCTGTAAAAACCAGCTAAGGGATGCGAGGTTTTCAGTATATTGTACTTAAGGCGATTGGCTGAGAACCTGTCCCTACAGCAATGTACCTACAAATCTACCTTAAATAACTCTCAAAACTTTGTCAGACGTGGCGAAACGAACTTGGTTTAAGTCGTTTACGCTCTGCCTACCCCATTAGGGATAGGCATTATTATATGTATGTATGTATGTATTTATACTTATCTACATCGGTAAATATATGTAGAGTCACCGGTGAGGACTCAAATCCGAAAATATAAAGAACAGCATGTACACGCAATAGTGCATTTATGGTAATTTCTTCGTATTGACATAATCAAAAACCAACGAGTTGGAATTTTTAAATATCAAAACATGTTAATATCCTACTAAAAAGTTCACAATAGAAATAATAGACGTAACTGTCACATAAAGTTATCATTTAAGATAATTTGCTTTTCATTAACATATTTTTTTATTTTGTGACTTGGTGGATTCCTGACACCACCAAAGCTGAAATATAGTGTCAAGCAGGATTACGGGTGTATAGCGTTGTAAATAGTGTATTTATAAAAAAACTTCCATGCTAGACTGGGAGCGAGAGAAAACATAGAATGTGCTATAGCTGCATTTCCTCCCGGGCATGCCGTAAAAACCAGCTAAGGGATCCGATGGTTTCAGTATATAGTAATTTAGGCGATGGGCTGACAACCTGTCACTACAGCAATATACCTACAAATCTACCTTAAATAATCCTCAAATTTAGTTATACGTGGCGGAACGAACTCTATTTAGGTCGTTTATACTCTGCTTACCCCATTAGGGATAAAGGCGTGATTATGTGTATGTATATAATAAAAAAATCGACCATGAGGAAAAAAATACTTTGTAGTTATGGTTTTTTTGTGTTGTATAAGTATAAACCCCATAAGTGCGCACTTATGGGTTTTTTCGTTCTAATGATAGAAGAATTTCAGGGTGTGGTACGAGAAACTGTGCGTGCACTATGGTTTTCTATATTGGACATTTATTGTCCGATTTAACCATTCCTAGACAGAAAAATATATTTTTATTCCTTATTTCTAAACAATAATAATTAAATATAAGTCAATTTTACCAAAATCTGCACTTACGCCTTTTTTTTCTGAGGTCAGAATACAGTAAAAACTGCAAGGAAGTAATTAAGAAGAGCGAGATACAAAGTCCGTCTGATTTATCTTGTACCCCAACCTAACCTATTCTAGAACTAATAACAATGCGAGTGTGGTGCCCACAATCCAATGCTCGATGAAGATTTGCGTGGGAGTGTCTGATAAATGATAAATGTTTTCTGTACTTTATTTCTCACTTCCACTACATTGTCTTCCACTACCGGCACATTATTATGCTAATCCCACAACACTATCAAAACATACCTAGTCACAAAGAAGGCACAGCTTTACAGTTTACAGTACTAGGGCGACCAATGACCATTCAACTCGAGGAAATTATGGGAAAACACTTTCAGTTTTAGTTTTGACATGAATTAAAATAAACAAAACTATATTTGCATATTATAACTAATAAACTATATTTATATAGCTGTTTCACGCGGTTTTCATATATTTTTGCTCGATGTACAAAAAGTATTGTAAAACAGAGTTAACGATAAAGTTCTTCATAATTTTATGGTGACTTTGGTATAACTTTTGCTATTTCTAAGCTTATAAAAATGTCACAATGGTAGAAATGCGGCATTGAGATGCGGGTTTTCCATGATATTTCCAATCTTGATGGAATCATGGTTTTTTTAAAGTTTTATACTTTGAATCACATTCTAGAGAAAAAAAACAATATGTTAGAGAAACACTAATATAATTATTTATAGATTTGTTTAAAATTTTACTATTTTCTATCAAAATAAATGGACATACCAGACCGTGTTTAGCCTGATTTAGAGTACTTCCCTCTTAAATCGACCGGTTGACTTTGCATAGTAAGATTTTTTTGAATTTTGGTGAACTCCAAAGGCGTCTAGGATTTTAAAAGCAGTGAATACTGATTTTCTACTCAGGAAATCATGTAATAAATAAGTACTAATTTGGTACAAAATATTAGTTCGGACAAGACATCTGACGATGTCTTTTGGGTGAGCTCACTCCATCGTTGACTAACTGTCGCTCCGCTCCTGACCTAGACTGAAATCAAGAGCAGACCAATTTCCAATACAAAAATAAAAAGATTTGCAGCGGAATAAAAACACCGCAAAGCAGATGCACTTTCAAAACGTCGTCCATGCGCAGAACTAAGATTGTAAACATTGTGCCAAGAAAGGAACTACTTTTCTAAAAATAATAATGATCGATAACATCACGGCAACGTTTCTTCCACGCTGGCCTGGCAGCGAAAGAAAAACATAGAATGTGCCAGCTGCATTTCCTCCCGGGCATGCTGTAAAATCCAGCTAAGGGATTCGAGGGTTTTATTATATTGTAATTTAGGCGATGGGCTGACAACCTGTCACTAAGCAATATACCTTCAAATCTATCTTAAATAACCCTCAAAGCTTTGTCAGACGTGGCGAAACGACCTTTTTGTAGGTCGTTTACGCTCTGCCTACCCCATTAAGGATAAAGGCGTGACTATATGTATGTATGTATGTACATCGCGGCATGGGAAGACGATCCAATGAAAGTAGAACACGGAAATGATGCGGAAATTAAAAACAATTTTGAAGGTACTTTGATATATCTAGCAAAATGTGTAAAGAACAAAACCACATGTGTTGCAATTGGAGAGCAACGACGTTTTCATACAAACTGATTTAGTAGCGCATGATCATCGGATCGAGAGACTCGATACCCACTCGACAGAAGAAGAAGTAGCGCATGTGAAGCCCCGTCTTATTAATTAAATCAATTTAGCTAAAAAATAATGTGAATGTGTAACTTATTTGTGGTTAAATTCGTTAAAAAATGGCTTGCAAAAATGATCATATTTTGCGTAGTTTTCCTCTTTGTGCGCCTCAAAAATATGACACTCACGAACACATTCATAGTGTTCCTGTGTAATTTTTATAATATTTTTTTATACTGGCTTGGCAACAAGACCATCAGCTTAAAAGAAAACTTAAAAAACAAATCTTTACAAGAGTGCGTTATGAATCTGACACCGCATACAGAGATTACTTTGGACTTGCTATTTATTTATATAAATAAAACTCCTTGTACTTTAGAACTCAAAATATAGAACCACGTGAAAGTTTCGAACGATGTTTCTCAAGGTGTACTTAGCTGTCCCACGTCAAACAAAACATTTGTTTTTATGATCGGTAATTTGGATATTTTCTTTAGTTATCAAATAAAGTTTCGGCAGATTAAAGGATACAGGACCGTAGACCGTAGATATAAATATATAGGATCTAAGGCTATAACTGTAAAAAAGTTCCTTTGTCCTGCAAGTGTAGTACTGCTAACGTGTGGGGGTTAATCTAAACGCGTAATGCACCCCATCTATCAGAAACATAATCGAATTGAGAACGTCCTCCTTTTTTCATTAGGTTAAACGTTTAACATACTCGTACCTTTCACTTTTATATGTTTTGTTATTGCTACAAAGATGAACCAAAACAATGACATACCTGCTAAAGTTACAAGATTATGACTTAATGATTATATCATATCATCATCATCTTTCTAGCCTTATCCCGTATTTCTCGGGGTCGGCTACCTACTCTAGGTGATTGAACGTGGGTACTGGTTTTTACACAGAGCGACTGCCATAATCTTAATCTGACCTCCGCAACCAAGAAGGGAAACTAGACCCAAACCTAGATTAGGTCAGAGTTTTCAAGCCGCCAATGCTTAGCACTGGCCTCTGATATGGCTTAACGACTAATATCTACGGTATTAAACGATATTAACCGGGACCAACGGCTTAACGTGCCTTCCGAAGCACGGGAAAAGCGCCGAATTAACGTCCATATGAAATTCGAAAATTGAAAAACACATTGGTACGTGGTGAGGTTCGAACCACGACCTCCCTCCCGCTCAGGAGGCAGCGGCCCTATCCACTACACCAATGGGCATAAAATACTAAACATGAATGATTATATCATATACCCATACAATTTAAATTCGAATATTGTTCTTAATAATGAGGTTTATAACAGAGACATCGACAGCCGACTAGAGATGTGAAGTGGTAAAATTATCCCGGTAAAATACGGTAAGAAACGTAATTTACCGTAAAATATATAGGTAAGATTCAGTAAAAAACGTATTACAGAACTACTTGAAAAATATAGCAACAGCATTGTGTTTACAGACATAGATACATACCCTGGGTTCATACTCATAGGTATCATTACCTAGTAACTACGTTAAACTGTATAACTTTTCTCCAACTAAAAGACTTCTCAAAATTGAATATTTTTTCTCACACTGAACAATTGTTCTAAAAGTTAACAACTTTTCTCAAACTGAACAAATTTTCCAATAATTAAACAACATTTCTCAAAACTGAACATCTTTTCTCAATTTTTTTTTTATTAAATCTGAACACCTTATCTTAAAACTGAACAACTTTTCTAAGCACTGAACAATTTTTCTCTTAATAATCGAGTTTTCACTTCATAAAAGTTCCTCTGAAAACGTCATAAGTCGCTGCTAATCGTACCGTAATCTATATATATATATATATAAATGACCGTAAAATTCCCGTATTTGACCGGCGTATTCGGTAAAATTACATAATTTTGCATCGCTACAGACAACCGTGGAAACATTGATTTGATTAATAGTGACAGTGCCGCCATTTTAATATTTTGCACAATTTTTGGACAAAATCTCGCCTGTGCAAGTACGAGGGTGGGTCAGCAAGTTTTCGGAATATGGGAGAAAGAGACAAAAGTAGACACAACCTTTCATAAAAGTGTTTTCATTCCACGTGTTTGGAAACGACGATATTGTTAGCTTTTAAGTGCGCCCAAAGGTGGGATTTTCGAGAAACTATCCCAGCGGGTACTCAGTAATGTAATTGTATATATATTTTTAGTAGATAGGCAATCATATATCTGCCATCTCGCTTGTCAGCAAGTAATGATGCAGACTATGATTACCTAGATAGTGATAGTGCAATTGAAAGTATTTTCGATTAGTTGCGACCGCGCCGCTTTTTTTGGCGGATGATTATATTTTGTGCTTGAGTCCATGCTTTGAGAACCTAGTATTTATATCTCATTTGCATTTTCACATGGTAGTAATTGATTTTAGTGTAAAAAGTCTTTTGTTATTTAAATGCACTGTCAGTACAGTGCATCCACTTGGCATCCACCATTTCTGTTTAGGTGGCGATATTAGGAACTAAATTTTGTCTACAATAGTTACACCAAAGTAACATTGTCAGCGGTTAATGCAATGACAGCTATTAGTGGCAACTTGACAGGCAAACAAAAATCGCGGTTGATTTATAAGGTAATTATAAACCGACTACCAAAAAAAGGAGAAGATTATATTACGAGGATAATCGTGAAATTATATGATTATTAGTTTTTTATGTATGTTCACCGTTTACTCAAACACGCCTGGACGGAAATAAGTTATTTTTTTCTTGTAGTAGAATTCCCAGGTGGTATAATAATCGCGTCAGGATCTGATGACGGAATCCATGAGAAATAAAGGGAATTATTTAAATTTCATAGGCACACATATAGCGAATTTGATATTTTTAGTAACGTGTCAAGCAATTACATTCAGAATATAAAATTTGGTGAAGTGGAGCTGATGAATCGAAAACCGTGTGCACATTAGAACAGAACCCAGCTAAACTGTTAGTGATACAGAGAAGTCACTACTGCAAAATATGTTTGGTTTTACTAGCACTTTCTGTTGAGATATAAAACATTTAAAGGCTTGGAGTACCTAATGTTTAACCCCAAGTGCCCGACTAATCTATAAAAAATACACAAAAGCTGCGATAACAAAAAATAATCAGGAAAACGAGCAATTTCTGATGTCATAAAAAAATTAAATTGAAAATTGAAGGTAGCCCGGCTAATTTATCAAAAATACGCAAAAACTGTGTAGAAAGAAAAGTAGTTTATGATGTATTAATAAAATTAAAGGTCTGGGGTATCAATATTATATAATTTTATTTTATTTTATTTATACGGTATGAGGCCTTTGCCCTGCAGTGGGACACCACAGGTTCATAATAATAATAAAATAATAATACGGTATGAATTGAAATATTGTATATGACTAGTATATATATATATAGGTAGATAGTGAGAAAATCCCTGCAAATCAGTGGTAGGCTCCGCAAGCACCAGAGTCCGGCGCCAAACAGGTTGCTGTGTTCCGTCGGTGCGTGAGATAGCCAGTGCCATAACAGGCATCTTCTGGGTGAGCTCGCACCATCTTCGACTCTGTCACGGTCATCCCTGACCTAGTGTCTAGAGTCAAGAGCAAACCCATATCTAAATTTAAAAAACCTATAATACTCGAGTCAACTTTCATTTATTATTATTACTTTGCTCTTTATCATTTGGTGTTATTCTCAGCACAATTTTGAACCAATGTAGGCAGCAGACCATTAGGTCTGACTACCACACCTTCCTCGTCTATCCACGTCACTCCTTCTATATCTTTTGAAAGACGACCTCCAATTAACTCTTCACTTTCTTGATTACCTTCTTCTTCTTCTTCCCATGATAACTCAGGTGTATCTTTTTGTATTTCAATGTTTTCAATGTCCTCCTTTTCTATATTCTCTGAATCACTTTTATTTATTTCATCGTCCTCGATTGTGTTTATGTCTTCTCCGAGCAATACTTCATCTGATATTTCTTTAAATTCGTCTTCATGGCCGTCTTCCCGATCGTAGGTTATCTTATTGCGAACTCGTTCTGATATTTGCGTCCATCTGTGTAAATTTCTCAGTGCCATCACATACATCGGCTTTGTCCTTGGAAGAATTCGGTATAAAATTTTATAGCACGGAATGCATATTTGGCTTAGGAAACCCACCTGAAATAATTATATGCAAAAATAACTAAAAGATAGATTTATTTATATGAGAAGTACATTCTGTAATTACGTTTTTGCAGTGCTCCGTTTTCGTTATATGAGAAGTACATTCTGTAATTACGTTTTTGCAGTGCTCCGTTTTCGGTTCAAATTCGTGAAAAATTAAATGGAAGCTGTCATATATTACAATTTTTCTGAGATACGAACCGAATACGGATCAGTGCAAAAACGCCCATATAATAGAATATACGTTACACTGTTTTCTTCTTCTGACAATGATTTAATCTTACTCACTTGACTAGCAGGTTGCTCTTCTGGTTTGTTCCTGTCCATCATGGGTATAGGTATCCTGCCCGCCTCTCGTTCCTTGTCTCCTTGATCATAAAACTCCTCGCAAATGACGCTGACTGTCTTTATTTGTACCTCCCATGGTTTTGCAGCTGCTGATAAATCCGCAGAAGTCATCGATATAGCCATAGCTAAGTCTCTGCAATTTTTTATTCTTAATTAAAAAATGTTTAGCTTTAAAGTATCTTTAGAATAATGCAACCAGTGCGCCGAGCATCAACCTACCCGGACCTGTGACCCAGACAAACCTAAAGAAGTTAAGTTAACAAGCAAACGGTATATATAAGGATCAAATAAAAACTGAATTCTAAAACTAAAACCCGACTACTGAAAAGTATGAAACAAGAAAATATTGTTATCTGAATTCATATTTAATACATTGTAGTTATGTTCCGAGGATAAATTAAAATTCAAATGTTTATTGCAAATGGATAGCCGTGTTCGTACCTATGCCCCTTATCCTAAATAAACAATGTATTCTACTCACAAAATATATGTTTTAAGGCCGGTAAGCGATCATATTACTTTACGTTTAGGCCATAGGTGGCATACGACCACGGCTATCCTCTGAACATAACTATAATGTATTAAATTTTAATTCAGAAATTATCTTGTTTCATACTTTTCTGTGGTCGGGTTTTGTTTTCTAATCTAATTATGACCAAATAATATATAATTATGACATGCTACTAATATCTCTTCTTCCATGCTGGGCTGGAAGCGAAAGAAAAACATAGAATGTGTCAGCTGCATGTCCTCCCGGGCATACTGTAATAACCGGCTAAGGGATCCGACGGTTTCAGTATATTGTAATTTAGGCGATGGGCTGATAACCTATCACTACAACAATATACCTACAAATCTATCTTAAACCACCCTCAAAACTCTGTCAGACGTGGCGATACGACCTTTGTTTAAACCACAACCCCCCAGTCTCGATGTTTTAATGCGGTCGCTACATTCGAACCGGGCTTCTGCTGTTCTTTTTCTGTGAGGGGGCAAGCTCCTCAACCCCTCGGTCTTGATGTCTGAATGCGTTTGTTACTCCTGAACTGGAAAATTAATTTTCTTTTTCTATGATTCTTAGTTCCTAGAAATATGATCGTAGCTCAAGAAGTGTGATCATAGTTTCAAGGTTTTTTTAACCCCAGGCAGAACAAATTAATTCGGAAATGTGTATCTCGAAACAATATACGTATTGTATGTCCCGCTCCCTGAGTGACGACCAAAGCTAGGACTTGCGTGGCCCCCCCTGTCCCATTTTCCGCATGGTTTAGGGCCGTAGGGGGCTCGCGCAGCTTTAGGCTCGGCTGGCAATATCCACCATATATGGCCATTGGTCAATACGACCTGTGGACCGATTTTTGAAAATATTCTCATTTATCGAGTAAACGCAAACAAAGCCGCAGGCTAAAGTTAGCAATATAATATATTTTTGTAATGTGCAAATTAAGCCCTTTCATTTGAAACCCTACTCGTCATTATTAAAAACAGATTTGTATTTAGCTTCATTACTTGTTGTCCTCTAGAGGGCACCGCATGCTATTTAAAGTGACGTCACCTAGCCTTTAACCAGCGGACAATTGAGATTCTTCTTATGATACCTCATTTGTCAAATTCTAATGAGTGGTTTAGAAGTTATGAGGGAACAGATAAACATACATATCCACATACAAACATACGTACATACCGTACAAAATTATAACCCTCCTTTTTGCTTTGCCGTAGTCGGGTAAAAAAACCTATTATACATATTAGTATAGAAGTAAAGTAGATAGTATTCTATTAATAGTCCTCCCGCCGATTATCGGTGATGGCGGCCAATCTCTCAGAGATCGGCCAACTGCGTAGGATAAATTTTAGTGCCCATGTGTTTGCGCTACACACAAGTGCACTTTATATTCCTTCAATCTCTTATTCTGATGGAATAGAGTGACTGACACGACCAGATAGAAATCGGCCGCAGGACCGACTATTTACATGCTCATCCGACAGCATGGACCATCTTACTTTTCGGACAATCAGGTGATCAGCCTGCAATGAGCTAACCAAACTAGAAACAACAACACAGTCATTGTCTCCCGCCGGGAATCGAACCCGGGACGTCGGTAGGTACTACATAGGTGCTAGCCCAAAACCCTGATCACGACGTTCTAAGTAGTGACGTCAATGGTGATTCCTAACGGCAAATGGCTGTTTTAGTAGTAATAGCTTATTTCTCCTAAACGAATCGAAGGAAAATTCTAAAAAAATATACATCTAAGAAAATAGGTAATGACTTGCACGATTTAAAATATTCTAGTTCATAAATAAGTATGCTAATAATAACTGTAAGTAAATCTGTTTTTATCAGTAAATTTGATATTCCTTCTAAACTATTAGGAGCGCGTTCACGAATCTTTCGAAATAATATGCGTTTTTAAATCTGACTCGTAGTTTTTATGGGTTTAGCCTTTTTTGCATTTTTTGAACATTTTCGACGCGGCCACTTATGTAACCACCACGGCGTAGCGCGCGCTGATTTGAACAATATTCTAAGGCATTACGGGCGATGGTGGCATATCTTGAAATCTGCCTTACAGGTTTCATCTTAATATTCTAATGGCGGCTCAGAGAGAAATGCACTTTTGAAAATTCAAGGGAAAAAAAATGAGTTTTGTACAAACGTATTTATTATAATTCGCATTATTTGTGTCGATCCTGTTCTTTCGAATCTTTGGATCCATTGTTTAATTAAATTAGAGTTTGGACACTGATGCGCCGCAATTCGAATTTAGCACTGTAAAGCCGCCGAACAGTCACATAAGATTGAGCATTCTCATAAAATGCACGGACGCAAAACGCGCGCTGCTCCCCCGTGTAACGACTCATGAGCCCGAGTTAAGAAATGCTATATCAGCATTCTTAATCCACAAGTAATGATGTTGACTTCAACTGATCTAGATTCAAGATATGCTCATCAAGCAATTATCAGTTCGAAGTCCAAATCATCGAAACCACGTCTCAGCATTATGTGACGTCAAATTATTAGTATTTAAGCCCATGTTTTAGTTTGTAAGTTGTTCTTACTGCACCGAACGATCTTCGGACAAATACATCTGCTTGCTCCCATAAGTCTGCCGCCTTTCACTTATTTTCCTTAAGTGGCGCAGCCGGTTGAGCCGTCTCAGTAGAAGACCGACGACGCTGATTCCTGGAGGCCGCCATCTGGAGGACACGACTGAACAACCAGACTGACGACGGACCCCTGGATCGACGCAATCGACTGCGACGCCTGGACTCTCTCTACGTGTGTTTCGACGCTTTGGAGACGGACAACGAACCTACAAATGTCTTAAGAAGAAGTATCGAGGCTACGCAACTTTGGGAACTGCAGAATCGTCCAGAAGAGCAGAAGATCCACGGAATGGGAATCAACGCGACCGTTGCGGTTATGTGAGTAGTATCTGTCACTTATCCCAGTCCTATTTTTCCCTTCCGTTATTTATTATCGTTCATTAGATAGGTATAATTAATTTTACTATATACTTTAAAACGTACAAAAAATAAACATCATTGATATTTAAATTGATGAATTTTATATAAAGAGAAAAATAAACAAATAACTTGTTAGGGTACGGTATTATTTTGTCGAAAAGGACGCTCTGCCTTCTGACTCTATAATACCAAAATATAAACTATTTCCTTACCACGCAAGACGCTCCGCTTAACTGGTAATTTAATAGTAATTTCGTTAAAAAAAACATTATATAGGGGCTTGTATTATTTTGTCAAAAAGGACACTCTGCCTTCTGACTCTATAATACACACTTTAAACTATTTCTTTACCACGACAGACGCTCCGCTCGACTGGTAACTTAATAGAAGTTTTCGTTAGTAAAATAAATAAATAAATCTCCGAAAAGTAAATAGATTTATAAAGCATATAAATTAAAAATGGAAGGAATAAAAGTAGTTCATCAAACAATAATAGATATTATACCAATATTTAACGGCGATGCAATTCAATTACCTATGTTTATTAAAAAGGTTCAGTACATGTTAGATTTATGTAAAGAAGATTTAAAACAAAATGAGTATTTATATCACATTATAACTAGCAGACTTTCCAAGGAAGTTTCTTTAATTATCGACGCACAAAATAATATCAATTCATGGTCAAAACTAAAGGAATTGCTAATTAGAAATTATGGGGACCCGCGATCCGAAGATAGTATTTTGATGGAATTAGATTCATTGAAAATAAAAACAGGCGAAAGTTACACACAATTTTTTCATAGAATTAAGTACGTCCAGAGCGGATTGTTTTTAAAAATAAGTCAGGTAACTGAAGACGCGGGAGTACGTAAAGCCAAACAAGAAATGTATAAAAAAACCGCATTGAATATTTTTCTGTATATCTTATCAAACCACTTGATGAGAGTCGTACGTTTAAAAAATATTAGTACTCTAGAGGAAGCTCTGACTGCCGTGAACGAGGAACAAAACTTTCTCTCAGCTTACGAAAAGAAGAACCCTTTTAATTCGTTACAAAATCAAGTTACTTTTGCGGGAATAGAGTAAACCAAAATGTTTATAATCAAAATGTCAGGTCTAGTACAAACTATGTCAATACGCAGCAACATCGTCCGATAACAAACACAATAAATTCCAATCGGCAGTTTGCTATCCGTCAGCAAAACTTCAGTAGGCCAAGTATGAGTAATAACAGGCAATACAATGACCAAAGTTTGCATTTTATAAATCACGAGAATAGTATACAGGGTGAGTCTAACAACCAAACTGATGTGTACCAATATGAAAATATGGAAAATTTTCGGACGCCGGCCTCGAACCTAGGGAACGGATAATGTTTAATTACAGTACTAATAATTCCGCATTAGCATACGTTGAGATCCCGGAACTGAACGGAAAATTTTTAGTTGACTGTAGTAGTACCCGATCTTTCATTAGTCCGCAAAAGGCATACGAATTTTATGATCAATTTATAAAGTATGAACCTTTTGATGTTGTTAGTACTCATTCCACGAGTATACATACTGAAACACTAAAAATTCCGATTTTCCCGATGTTTCATACCCTGGAACCATACAAATTTTATCTTTACGAGGTAGATCCAAATTACGACGGATTACTAGGTAAGGACTTGCTGATAATGTTAAAATCCAAGGTAGATCTGGAGAACAACAAACTTGTCACAAAAAATGTCACACTTGATTTGTTTTCTAATCAACCTGTAGACAAAGTGATATTTTTTTCTACGCAAAAAGAAGTAAAAATTGAATCACCGGCAAATATGTCACAAGATCACAATAACTATACAACAACAGCTACGGCACGAAATTACCAAAACGACGAGGTAATTCAGCTTACTAAGCACTTTGATATCGAGCAACATGTCGATAACGCATCTATTAGCGTAAACAATATAAACAATTACAGAAACAGATTTAGGGACAAAGGAAACGATAAAAATAATTGGGATAAAATTAAAAATAATATTTTTAAAGCGTATGGACGATAGGAAAAGACAGATTACAAAAATAAATACACCTGTCGAAGCCAAAGAAGTTGAAAACAAAGTAGGTGAGATGCTCAAAGAAAAAAACAAGTTTAATTCACCTTGTTGCACCCCTGAACACTATGAGAAAATGAAAATAGTAGATTTCAGACGTTTAAAGGCAAAAGTTCGAAAAAGATAGGGGGAAAAGAAAAGACACGTTAGGATTAGTTAGGTAACCGGGAGTTAATGCAAAACATTATTGACAATAGGTTTAATTTCATAAGCATAACTATTAAAAAAACATTTTGTGGGTACACTTTTAATTATTAATAAGTATAATACTTCCTGTCCTAACGTAAAATTATCCATATTCCTTAAAAACCTATACCATACTTCCATCCTTACCTAAAAGTGACAGGTATGAAATTCAGAACCATAACACGGGAGTGTCGAGACACCAATGCACAACACTGTACCTGTATGACAATGACAATTTCGCCGGTTATCCCGTTGAAGCTGCATTGAACAACAAATGTCACTGAATGATGAGAAAATACCTAAACATTGACAACCCCCAACTACAGCATATTGCAGAAAACCATATTGGATGCTGTACACAGAAGAGGATATCACCTACGTCCTGCTATCCGTCAGCTTCAGACAACGAACGTCTAGAAAACCAAGCCATCGATCGACCAAGAAGTATCGACATCAGAGAGATAAAACTTTGTGATACATAGCACCGACGGAACATCAGATTTTAGTTCATAGCATAGGTTTATATTTCATCATTTTCTTAGTTATATACTTGTTTATATTAGATACAAATACTTTTACGTTTATATTTACATATTAGATTTTTCCAGAAGTCGAATTCTTCTCCTTGTAGAAAAATCTCAAATAAGGATGGAGAAGTTAAGAAATGCTATATCAGCATTCTTAATCCACAAGTAATGATGTTGACTTCAACTGATCTAGATTCAAGATATGCTCATCAAGCAATTATCAGTTCGAAGTCCAAATCATCGAAACCACGTCTCAGCATTATGTGACGTCAAATTATTAGTATTTAAGCCCATGTTTTAGTTTGTAAGTTGTTCTTACTGCACCGAACGATCTTCGGACAAATACATCTGCTTGCTCCCATAAGTCTGCCGCCTTTCACTTATTTTCCTTAAGTCCCGCGCTACGCACTGCTACCGCTCCCGCGGCCCCTCTCTCATGGTTTAGAAACGCGCACGAAATCAAAAGTGCATTTCTCTCTGAGCCACCCTGTATTATACCATATATACATATAAAAAAGTAGTTTATTGTACAAACATCTTGCCAAATTATATTAAAGGTACAATTTAGGTGGTTTAAAAAGGCCACAAGAAAAAGTTGTGATACTCACTGCACTAGTTTGCACTGTATCGCAGTAAATATATAATCACGCCTTTATCCCTAATGGGGTAGGCAGAGCGTTACCTTTAGGTTAGGTTACCCTCAAAGTTTTGAGGGTTATTTAAGATAGATTTGTGCGTATATTGCTGTAGTGACAGGTTGTCAGCCCATCGCCTAAATAACAAAACACTGAAACCCTCGGATCCCTTAGCTGGGATTTACAGCACGCCCGGGAGGAAATGCAGCTGGCACATTCTATGTTTTTCTCTCGCTCCCAGGCCAGCATGGAAGATATAAGATATATATATATTATACCAAGCTATCAGATAACCTACCTGTGGCTAGAATTGTTCCACGAGAACATAATATCACCTCCTTCGTGTAGTTCCTTCATCTTGGCCAGATTAGGGAAGAACGCTGCCAAGTCAGTGGCCAAGATACACTGCCTGATGTAACCCAGGATCTCCTTATAATCTTCACTGGACATGTGCGAAAAGATGTTGTGACCATCCTTAAAAACAAAGAAACATATATGTAAAACTAAAATAAGAAAAATATAACACTAATTTCCAATGTAAGCATGGATAGGAGTAGGGATTTAATGTGGAGGATTTGAAACTGATGTTTAGAGGTCGCAGCATCTTCCATGCTAGACTGGGAGCGAGCAAAAAACATAGAATGTGCCAGCTGCTATCCTCCTGGTCATGCTGTAAAAACGAGCTAGGGATCCGAGGGTTTTATTACACTCGTATTGCAATTTAGGCGGTGGGCTGACAACCTGTTACTACAGCAATATACCTACAAATCTTTCTTAAATACACCTCAAAATTTTGTCAGACGTGGCGGAACGTCCTTTGTTTAGGTCATTTACACTAAATAAAATAAATTGGCTTTTCCATACAAATTGTCCGAGCAAGGTGGACATTAAGTATGGAAAATCCACTTTAGTTGAAATTTTCTGGTAAAAGTTGTTCAGTGTAGTTGACTGAGCAACCCCTATCTATCAGTTTACGGGACGCTGTCCCTTACACCTCGAATAATCGCTCCTTTATCCGGAATGAGATACGCAGAGCGTAAATGGCCTAAACAAAGCTAGTTCCGCCACATGCATAAACACCGCGAGGATTTTTGGAAATTGTAAAGAGGAAGCAATTTTGATTGGCCTCGCATGGCTTTCTTTAAAATTAGGTTACGTAATGCAAAAGAGTCTTCATATAAAATATTTTCGATATCTAAAAAAATAAGCACACAGGCGAATTGAGAACCTCCTCCTTTTTGTTTTGAAGTCGGTTAAAAAGTATAGAATCATAACAACAGTGAAAATAATTAAATTGATAAAAAATCACCGAGATATACCATTATCTGTATAATCTATCGATATTTATATGAAAGTAATATGGCGCATTATTATCACAAATCGTAAACTATTGAACTATTGAGCATTTTCAAGAATTCTTATGTATTTTTTTTTGTATGGTGACAACTATTCCTACTGATAATCCAATAAAAGTATATACATATAATAAAGTATTTTAGGAGTTTATGATTTTATTTAGTAATTTTCGGAGAAAACTGACCTCAGTGGCTTATTTATTTTTTATATTTTTTTTGAGTAACAATTTTTGTTTTTTCTTTCAACAAATCATCTTCTTAAATTGCACTCTTAACCAAAAAAGTTGCAGCTTCCTAGCCGTAATTTGAGTTAATTTTTATTTTTTATCAAAAGGTCGAATTTCACGACCGAGCCAGTCCGATCTGACTTTTCAACTTATATTATACGTATGTACATAAAAAATGTTAGCGCGTTTATTTACCTGTTGTAATATGGTAACCGTTATGTTGAAATGATGGTGTTCTAATGTTGACGTTGAATACATCGCTGCTAAAGGCGAAGCTGTTTCACTCATATATTTATTAGTGTATCCTCTGTGGTCCAAATCGTGGCACAAACAGGCTATAAATAGTGCTAACCTCTGTAAAAATAAAGATTTGTGATTATAATATAAATGTTACTGTAAATCCTTTACCGGTAAAACCTACAAAACTTTGAATTTCGGAATTCTACAATTTACTTCCATGCTGGCCTAGGAGCGAGAGAATAACAAAGAATGTGCCAGCTGCATGAATAATAAATGTTTTTCTATTCTATTCTATACTAAGATGGAGATGAGGCTACTACGTCGCTGTTTTTGGAGCATAACCGCGAATTTCTAGAAGATTATGTCATGAAATACGTGCCAGAAACTGTCTTATGTAAGTACAGGACGGACATTATTATACAGTATAACTGGTAAGGTCTGGACTGGGAGCGAGAAAAAAACATAGAATGCGCCAGCTGCATTTCCTCCCGGGCATGCTGTAAAAATCAGCTAAGTGATCCGAGGGTTTCAGTATATTGTACTTTAGGCGATGGGCTGACAACCTGTCTCTACAGCACTACAGCTCTACACTTTGTCAGACGATTAGATTTGCAGGCTAAAACTAAAATTAAAATCTATTCGTTATTTTCAGACTAAAAACATTGGAAAAGGAGAGGAGATCTATTCTCTCCGGTTTTTTATTTACAGTCGGTGGTTTTATGCGTTATATGATATGGCGGATAAAATTGACAGAAATACTGGGAAAACGTGCAAAAGCGCGTCAAAATCTAGCGGACAAAGTGTTAAACCATACAGAATAAATTGCCTGTCCTTTTTCAATTTTATTATTTTAAAAGTGACAGATAGATTTTAATTTGAGTTTTAGCCGGTGGTATCTAGAAACTTGGGACAGCTTAGACTAGTATAATAATCTATAATCGAGCCCATTGCATCTGTAATAATACATGTATTTGTTAAGGAGCTATTACATTACTTACCACCTTGTAACTATAACGCTTCTTGACATCATTTTTCAGAATAACATACATACAATGTGCAACAGACCATCCGTGGCCAAAATTGTGATATGGAACGGTCCTGTAATTTTTCTTCACAGTTAAAATAAATCTTGTGACCGTAACGATATCGAACTTAGATAGATCGAATAAATCATTGAGCATTATCACAACTGCTTTACACTTTTCGAACTCAATCAATTTGAATGGGTCCAGGTAAAAGTCGTCCAGATTAGCAGCGGTTTGTTCTTTATCAGCCAATAAGGCTTGGACTTCATTCTCTCGACATGTGTTATGATAGCTCAGCACTTCCAAAGCTACTCTGTATTTCTGTTCTTTTCTCATGATTCTGTCGTAGAGGCGTGCGTGGTGAAGCGCGAGACCGAAGAAGGTGGAAAATATCTCGAAGGCCACTTCGTCGTCATGGTGGAAGTTGTCGGCATTCCGTTTGTTTACCATCTGGACTACACCTATCACTTTGCCTTGGACCTTTATCGGCATGCAAAGAATACTGACCGTTTTGTATCCCGTTTTCTCATCTACTTCTCTATAAATACAATTAATTTATATAGTTATAATTACAATTACTTTATGTATTAAATAACACTAAATTAAACTTAAGGTAAATAAATATTATTTAATTATTTGAAAGCATGCTGTTTACAGTATTACAAAACACCAGCACTTTGAAAGAAAATAATAATACACTTTTCCAAAAATATTAACACTATAATTTCGGAACAATCATCATCACATTCATGATAATGATTGATGGATAACTGAAGAAGAAGAATTAGTATTTTAAAGGTTAGACCGCACTATGGCGTAGCTGCAGCGGAGCGGAGCGGCGCGGCGCGACACAGCACTGCAGCGACGCTACACTGCGCGACAATATCTGTCAAAATGTATGAACTGACACTGCCGCACCCAGAAGTGCTGCAGTTTCAGTAACGCTTCAGTGCGGTACTTACCTCTCATCAATCATTTGTCGCGCATTGCTTTGCCGCGCCGCTGCAGCTACGTCCTAGTAAGTCTAACCCTTACTCTTAAATAATAAAAGTGATATTTGCTTCACCAACCTGTTGAACCGATAGTCTGAATACGCGTCAGGTATATTCATTGTTTCACCAGAGAGCGCTACATGGCCAGCTATGCCTCTGTTGATCGGCATACGAATTTCCTTCTTCTCAACGTCTCTGTAACCTGGTTCCACGGTGAGATCAAAAACCGTGGACACGAGCTCAAAGTTGCGATAGTCGACTAAAAAAAGCGATGCTCGGTCGGCATTCACTAGTCTCTGAGCAAACTCCAGTATCCTTTTGATAAGCTGGTCGAGGGATACCATTTCCTCGAAGATTGCCCTGGAAGGAAATAATATTTTAATATGAAGAAAGAAAATAATAAATTCGTTTCATGCGCAGGTTTGAGTTCTACCGGAAACGAATTTATTAATTCCTTTCTTTCATATTATATGAAATAAAAATAGCATGGGGAGTGCTAAAAATCGTCAAAAATATCTTCATAGGATTTCAAATAATACATACATACATACATATAATCACGCCTCTTTCCCGGAGGGGTAGGCAGAGACCACATCTTTCCACTTGCTACGATCCTTACATACTTCTTTCGCTTCATCCACATTCATTAATCTTTTCATACATGCTCGTCGCTTTCAAATAATTGATTTTATAATTTCTTTCAATGTCTTTTTTATGCCAAAAATGCTATATTTTTAGTGTTCAAAGACAGTTTTCACACAAAGCGAGTGTTTTCTGAAAGAATTTCCTGGTGCAAGTTGTGCAGTGTCGTTGACCGAGCAACCCATATCAGTTTGCGGGACGCTGACCCATACACCACAGTTTACTTATGAGCGTGGCGAGTGGTATAAGTATATTGCTTATATTGATATTTAACCCCATTAAATTTTGAATTGTTACATACTTGACTACGTCCAGCAAGAAATCGGACATGTTCCTTTCCCGTTTCTTATCCATGTAGAGGTTGCAGTAGTGTAGTGCGACACTGCCCCACACAAGGAAGTTAGAGCAGACTTCTTCATGTCCTAGAGTAAATGGTTGCTGTATTTTCCAGAGTTCCACCACATAGGAGGTTATACCGCAGTTCAGCAAAATTGGCACGTATAAAACGTGTTGTGCTTCAACCTGTAAATTTAAGGTTCATACATACAGACATGTCTTCATCCCATATGGGGTAAGCAGAGCGTAAACGCCGTAAAGGCGATTTCGAAACGTATGTACTGGGTGTAAGGGACAGCGTCCCGCAAACTAATAGTGGTTGCTCAGTCAACGATACTGAACAACTTCCACCAAGAAATTCTTCCAGGAAGTGAAAATAAAAATTGCCTTTTCCATACAAAATGTCCACCACAGTCAGACAATTTGTGTGGAATAGCCATTTTTTTTTCATATAGTTCAGTGACGTTGACTAAACAACCCCTATCAGTTTGTGGGACGCTGTCCCTTACACCCCGTATGCATTTCCAACTCAGATTTAGAATAAAGGTAAACAAACTCCAATGCTGGACTGGGAGCGAGAGAAAAACATAGAATGTGCCAGCTGCATTTCCTCCCGGGCATGCTGTAAAAACCAGCTATGGGATCCGATGGTTTCTGTATATTGCAATTTAGGCAACAGGCTGACAACCTGTCACTACAGCAATTTACTTACAAATCTATCTTAAACAACCCTCAAAACTTTGTCAGACGTGGCGGAATGACCTTTGTTTAGGTCGTGTACGCTCTGCCTACCCCATTAGGGATAAAGGCGTGATTATATGTATGTATGTAAAGTCCAATGTCTTTTAATCGAAGATCTAGTTTCTAAAATATGTTTAAACTATTAGATGTGACAATATAATGAAAAAGTAGTTTTAGTAATTTAACTAATTTGCCAACACGTACCATTTATTATTGAAATGTGTTTTTGACTAAACAAACATGAAAGTTTGTTTACCTTTATTCTAAAACTGAGTTAGAAATAGATAGTCTGTTATTTTTTAAGAAATAATCTTTACTAACACACGTTACATAGCAACCATTTGACAGCTGTGGTTGTAAACATTTTTTGTCGTGTTGTATTTGTATTAATTTATCACCTTGTAAGATTTTCTCCAGTTTGGTTAGGACAATGCCGGCTAAATGACTTTCCGTAATAAAGACGGCACGTTATGCCGTCGGTTTCGGTCGCTACTTTTGATTGTGGTCGTATCACAAACCATGTCAAAGGTATATTAGTTGTGATGACTCGGATACATCAGGTCGGGTTCATCGGGTCGATTAACTTGAAAACCCACGTGACAAGACCAGAAAAAGTAATTTAAAACAAAACATACAGCCCTAACATACACAAAATAATTGACGTAACTAACACTATTCCATAAAAACTATGTAACACACAAGGGCGTAACTTGCAAATCAGCGTCCAAAATTTAAACATATGAAATTTCCATACAAAATAAAAGTTTGACCGTAATACTGTAGAGTTAATGGTGTAGAAATAATCTTCTGTAACTACAAGTAAAATAAGATTACTGCGTATTAAAAAAAACAATAAGTTCTTACACTTGAAGGTTTTTTTTAAAAGCTCAGATAGTAAAAGTTTTAAAGGGAAATTTTATTATATCGTTTTAGCGCATTTAAAATAAAAGCTTGTTTAAAAAAGTTTTTTATTAAATAATTGGAGGGTTGAGGAAGGCTTTCCCCCTCACAGATATCGAAAAGTAACTTCACGCTTAAGAAGTAGTGGCCGCATTTAGACACCAAGACTGGGGGGTTGAGGCGGCTTGCCCCCCATTACAGAAAATCAAAAGTTGCATCACGCTTTGGAAGTAGCGACTGCATTCAGTCATCAAGACTGGCTGGGGGTTAAGAGTTTGCATTTCTCACTATAAGAGAAGATGTTTATCCTGTTATTACCATAGTTTATTTCCAGAGCAAAGAAATTTGGGGTTCTATATTCGCTTGAAATACCCCCAAGTTGGTACGGAAGCCTCGGTGAGCGAACCCAACTTGCACTTGACCGGTTTTTCTACAGACAATCTGGTGGTTCAGCCTGAATCGTTCTAACCAAACTGGAGAAAATCTCACTATGTGATTAATTAACAATTATCAACTAAGTGTTCCCCTCTGGGAATCAAACCCCGGACAACAAAATAGGGAGCCTATGGCCCACACCACTCGACCACGGAGGCTCGGAGAGCAGTAGAGTTCTATTATATATTCCGTGGCAGTAGTATGTTATATTACAATACCTGGAATACATGACGTGGGGTATCAGAAAAGCTGTCAGGTCTTTCTGATCTTGATAATCGCAGTACGCTTCCCAACCCAGCAGCTTCATGCACTAACTTCATCTGAAGATCATCGGCTTTGATCATCTCTCCTGGTTCCTGAAAAACAATATTCTAAATAGGGAATACTCATGTTTTTTTAAAACTATTAGTAAGAATTATTGTTACCATTATAAACTATTAGTAAGAATTATTGTTACCATTGTCACAAATATTCATTAGTTTAAGAGTTATAATGCCTTAAAGTGGTTAGTTAAAAAGAGAGGTCCGAACTGTCATGTGACGTCATAAGACAGGACCGCCATACTCATTCCATATAAATTGTCGTTTCGAAGAGAGAGATAGATAGTCTATCTTCATAATGGTATATCTCTGTGATTTTTTGATCAATTTTATTTCTGTTTTCACTGTTCTTTTCATAATTTAAGATGTTTTAGAAAATAGGTTCAGGAACTGAAAATATGTTATATGCACGTTCTCTATTCAAAATCATGTACAAATATCAATATCGTACCCTAAACTTAAATTCAAAAATCGCCGAAATGGGTCCAACTTTGGTCTTATATTCTCAGATTCTTACGTCTTTTAAATTGATGTGACATTACGTGAATTATCCCGTTACGAAATACATACAAAATACTATTATGTTGAAGTCGAAGTCATTATGTCAAAAAGGTCAAAAGTTTCTAAAATCCTAAATGTCAAATATCAAAAATGACAATTAATGTCAAGTCTAATAAATTGATGAGCCGGATGCATGTACAAAATAGGATGACGCAATGTTCCGTTGCGCGGTTTTGTGGCATTATGCGAATTGCCCCGTTACGCTCTAGCCGATGCCATACAAAATACTATTATGTCGAAGTCGAAGTCAAAGTCAAAATGTCAAAAATGATCAATGGAAAATATCATTTATATATCCGCCGACATTCAATTGTAGGTTTGTATCAACGGTATCAGTATTTTTTTATATAGCCTATAAATTGTTCAGTAGCTACAGCCAGTTCTGCTCCACCTTTATCGTCTATTATAACACAACACCCGGATAGTCAGATACCTACAGTAAATTCAGAAATTTGAATTCTGAGGTAATACCTGATCCGATAAAAAATGATTTCTTGACGACTTACATCATCAGCGACGAAGTACTGCATGAACTCAGGGTGGTCTGGGAAGAGTTTGAAGACCAGACAAGCATCCGCGTCCACTGCTGTCTGCAGGCTGCGAGCCAGCTCCTGGACTATCGAATGCTCGCTTCGTTCTTCTTGAAGCCGAGTCACCATATCCTGAACAGTTAAGAACAAAATCTAATCTTCTTCAGATTGAAGTTCGGTGAGTGTACTTAACTTGCAAATCCAAGAGCTACCATCCATACCTAGTGGATATTCCACCAATTCAAACTAATCACATTTTAATGAGTAAAAACGGGCTGTAAGGGACAGAAAACTAACAGGGGTTGCTCTTTCAACGACACTGAACAACTTCTACCAGGAAATGAAAAAAGTTTATATGGAAAAGCATTTTTATTTTATTTTCCTGGAAGAATTTCCTGGTGACAGTTGTTCAGTTTCGTTGACTAAGTAACCCCTATCAGTTTGCGGGACGCTGTCCCTTACACCCCGTATAGGTACTATAAGTGAATTTTACGAATTAATAATTAAACGAAAAATAAATAATTATATTAATATTGACATTTGGTTAGTACTTTATGTACTTATTATTTTAATTTGACATTTTCATTTATTTATTTTATTTTTACTGATCTAATACTTATTATTATTTTTATTTGACATTGTGTATTTTTTGAATTGACATATTATTTAATACTATTCAGACAACTGTTGGATTTTATTTCTATGATTGTAATTTTTGTTTTGGCAATTTATTATTTTTTTGACGATCTAATTATTCTCGGACTTTTTTATTATTAATGCAATAAAATTATGAATTTTATAATGTCAAAATAAAATGCGCTCAGCTAAAGTGTGGAACTCCCTAACCATGTGTTTCCAAATCTTTTCAAAGAAGTGAACAGGCATCTTCTGGGTGAGCTCCTTCCATCGTCGACCCTGTCGTCCCTGACCTAGCCTAGATCAATTTCATGAGTAAACCCATATTATCATAGTATATTTTCGTCGGTCCCGGTCGCTGCCTTGATAGTGGTCGTTACTCAAACCATGTCAGAGGCCTATTAGCTGTGCAATTAGGCGGTTTAAAAACACTGACACCAGGGTTCATAGTGTCGATTGACTCGATACCCACACGACAGAAGAAGATCATAGCATATAAGTGGACGTGCCGTGTTCATAAGTTAACCTGTGCCATTATAGTCTGTCAACGTCGTGCTTACCGCGCCTTAGGGGTACAGACGTGCGCGGGGACGCGGTAACGGAGGTGCGGGCGGTGAAGCAGGAGGGTGAGCGAGCACGACGCAATGTGTTCATGTTCGCAATCGCCGCGTGCTACCGCGTCCCCGCCAACGTCTGTACCCCTAGGGCGCGGTAAGCACGACGTTGACAGACTATAATAAGGATGTTAATAAGACAGTGGGCTAGATTGTAGATTTGCCGGCTAAAACTAAAATGAAAATCTATTTGTTACTTTCACACTAAATTCATTGGAAAAGGACAGGAGATCATTTCTCTCCGGTTTTTTACTTAAAGTCGGTGGTTTAATGCGTTATCTGTCAATTTAATCCGCTGTCATATGATATTGCGGATAAAATTGTCAGTAGTCCTGGGGAAACGTGCAAAAGCGCGGCAAAATCTAACGGACAAAGTGTAAAACCATAGAGTATAAATGGCAAGGCCATTTTCAATTTTATTATTTTGAAAGTGACAGATGGATTTTAATTTCATTTTTAGCCGGTGGTATCTAAAATCGAGCCCAGTATGGATGGTCTCTGATGTTGGATTTGAGTGACAACGGTTATGGCAGATTCGGGTAAGAAAGGTACTAAATATTCTAGTTTAGATTTTTTGATAGTTTGCCGGTAGGAAGCAGGAAGACGATGGAACCCGCTACCTTATAGTACAGTACACACCAGAAAGAGTTCTTTTTTCCCCGACGCGTCATGTAGCTTGACAGCATGTGTATCAACAGAAGACAGCGTCATCTAAAGAAAGAAAAAGAAACCAAAATCCTGATTATTATTTCCCACAATATCATCTACATGTTTGGAGGTTTCGCAAAAAAGAACAGGAGTTGTATTTTTGAACCGCTCGAAAGCTAATGCGCATACGAAAGAGGAACGTTAGCATGGTAAATTGTATGTAAAGTAAGTCGGAAATCATTGGAGTTCGAGTGATTAAAAAACACGACTCCTGGCTATTTTATGCACTATAATATATTCTATTCTCTCTTCTCATAGAATTTACCAGCTGTTTCCCTTCCCAGGCATACCGTTAAAAATATTAAGCATAAACAAAACAAAACCGAAAATTCTATTCTCTCCTTACATTCTTCTTTTATTATTACCTTCATTCCAACGGGAAAACTCATTAACTTGGATGAAACCGCGGGCGGAAAGCTAGTATTTTTATAATTAACCGCTGTATTGCTGCTGCCTACAGTCCAACATGAAATAATGCATATTATCATAGTAGTAATACATATACTTACGAGGCGTGGCTGATAAGTAATCTACCTAACTATGAAAGAAAAGACTTTGATGGCTAGTTTATTTTTTATTTTTCTATATAGTATCCTGCAAGTGAAATACACTTGTGACATTTGCAAATAAGCGACATCATGCCGTTATAATAGTAATTTTTATTTTGCTCGTCAAAATGGTCAGTCACAGCCTCTTTCATTTCTTCGTCCGTCGAAAATCTGCGACCCCTCAATTTTTTCTTTAAATCTTTGAATAAGAAATAGTCACAGGGAGCCAGATCTGGACTATAAGGTGGATGGTTAATTTCTGTGATGCCGTTTTTGCTCAGGGCTGACCTCGCCGTTAAGGCTGTGTGTACAGGAGCATTGTCTTGTAAAATCAGAACACCCCTGCTGAGTTTGCCTCTCCGCTTTTCTTTGATTTGTTCACGAAGCTGGTCAAACAAGTTTGCATAATATTCAGCATTCATTGTTGTATTTTTAGGCAAATAATCTATCATCAAAATCCCTTCGACATCCCAAAATACGGTGGCCATTCGTTTTCCAGCCGACGGCCGAACCTTGAACTTCCTTGGCGACTTTTCTCCTTTAAATTTCCATTGCATTGACTCTTGTTTGCTTTCCGGATCCCACTGGCGAATCCAAGTTTCATCACAGGTCACAATTCGAGAGATAGTCTCTTCTTCTTTACCTTTGACCAGGCCTAGAAATGCCTGACAACATTCTACTCGCCTTTGTTTGTCAAAGGGGGTCAACATTCTAGGGAGCCAACGCGCGCTCACCTTGGACAAATGTTCGTGAATAATTTCATGAACTCGTTCCTTGCTAATGCCCACATCTCTGGCTATCTCCCACTGCTTGATTCGCCGATCTGCAAGAATCAGGTTCTTCACCTTTTCAACATTATCTGCGGTAACAGCAGAAATTGGCCTTCCACTACGTGTGTCGTCTTCCAGGCTCTCACGGCCATGTTTAAATTGCTTCGACCAAAACTTTATGACGAATTCAGAAGGACTTGAATCACCAAACACCTTTAACATGCGCTCTCTGATCTGCGTAGGCGTATTTCCTTCTTTACTTAGGAATTTAATCACTGCTCGATGCTCAAATTTCATCATTTTGCAATTTTCTTTCGACATGGTGAAATCAAAGCCGCACCAAAAAAACAAAAGTAAGCGAAAAAAAATAAGCGTCATAATTTTGAAAAAGGACTAAATATAGAATATGATTTTGCAATGGCCAGTTCGATTTTCAAAACTTTCTTTAACAAAGTAGATTTTATATCAGCCGCCCCTCATACTTAGCAGGAGCAGTCACGCCTTTATCCCTAATGGGGTTGCAGTGGGCAAACGACTTAAATAAAGGTCGTTCCGACACATCAGACAAGCTTTTGGGGGTTATTTAAGATAGATTTGTAGGAATATTGCTGCAGTGACAGGTTGTCAGCCCATCGCCTAATTTGCAATATACTGAAACCCTCGGATCCCTTAGCAGATTTTTACAGCATGGGTAGGAGGAAATGCAGCTGGCACATTCTATGTTTTTCTCTCGCTCCCAGTCCAGTATGGAAGAACTTAGTAGTGATACTGTATAATAATGTCCGTCCTGTACTTACATAAGACCCAGAGAGTTTCTTGAAGAGCCAGTGCTCTATGTCACCCAGAGGCACGTATCTCATGACATAATCTTCTAGAAATTCGCGGTTATGCTCCAAAAACAGCGACGTAGTAGCCTCATCTCCATCTAAGAATAGAATAGAATAGAAAAACATTTATTATTTATGACGTCACAAACACAACACAGTAAATAACATTTAAACAAGACAGACAGACATTATCTGGACATTATAGTATGTTCAGTTAGGGTCAATTCACACTGAGAAACGACGGGACGTACACGCAACGCAGTGTGCACTTTTCAAGGTCAGGAGCAAACTTTATCCAAAAAGACATTACATCGACAGATCTAAAAAAAAAACAGGAGCCTCAGGCAGCAGCCCCAGCCAGCAGCCTGTCACTTTGTGGTACAAATAACACGCAATGCATGCATATTCAAGCAGTTTCCAAAATGAATAATATCCAAAATGATGATAACTACAGCCAACAAAATACAAAAAATCGTGTGTGCAAAGGGCACGTGTTAGAAATGAAACTTTTGACATTTGACATATTAATCCAAAATCGTCCCAGTCTTAGGTCCCAGCCCCAAGTGACAGCCTCATCATGACGCTACGCCATGACAGTATTGCCGTGACGCGACCTTGTTTCACTGTCAATGCGCCTTCCTAACTACTCGACGGGGAATAGGGGATGAAGACGTCTCAAAAGCGGGCTAGGAAAGCCTCTCGATTCTCTTCTGTGAGGGCAACGCTGAGCAGCCGATGTCTCTGTTGCTGAGAGCCTCAGTTCATTTCAAAAGTCACCGATAAAAGAAGACAGCAATATTTCTCTCTTCAAAACGACGTTTTCTATGCATCTTTAAAATTATTCGAGCCGCTCCAAATTCTGTTTTTCTTATTTCGGCGTATGGGTATGTTCACGCCATAACGTTTGGTAATGCACGAGGTGTAAGGGACAGCGTCCTGCAAACCGACAGGTTCCTCAGTCAATTAAACTGAACATTTATTTTTATTTTTCAGAAAGTGAAAAAATATCTGGTTTTCTATACAACTTGTCCGATAGAGGTCGAGGGACGGTCAAATATTTTGTTTTTCTACATACATACATACATATAATCACGCCTTTATCCCTAATGGGGTAGGCAGAGCGTAAACGACCCAATCAAAGGTCGTTCCGCCACGTCTGACAAAGTTTTGAGGGTTATTTAAGATATATTTGTACGCATATTGCTGTAGTGACAGGTTGTCAGCCCATCGCCTAAATTACAATATACTGAAACCCTCAGATCCCATAGCTGGTTTTTACAGCATGCTCGGGAGGAAATGCAGCTGGCACATTCTATGTTTTTCTCTCACTCCCAGTCCAGCATGGAAGATTTGTTTTTCTCCTGAAAGAATTTTCCGGCGAAAGATGTTCAGTTTCGTTGACTGAGCAACCACTATCAGTTTGGAACTATGGAACTAACCTCTTGCCTGTTGGACTGTTGATGGTGATACTATCTCTGTATTTATGGTCTCCTTCCCTGTAATACAAATTCGCAGAATAAAAGCGCCTACAAGTACATTTTGAAAGTAACTAAAGTAAAAATAAAAGCAAGATAAGAGCGAGTTGAACACGCACATTTATGTAGACCGGAACTCATGTTTATTAGTTTATACCTAAAATTGTTTACAAGGAAACAAGGGCCACGATTCGGCGTAAACAAGATTTTAGAGCATGCATGAGCATCATAAAATGCGAAGACGTTGTTACCCACTTCGTAAACATAGCCCGATTCATGTAATTTTTGGAAGTGATGTAGGAAGATTTATAGTAAATGCAGCTAATTTGGAATATTACAGTATAAGATTTGAGCTTCCATGCTGTACTAGGAGCGAGAGAAAAACAAAGAATGTGCCAGCTGCATTTCCTCCTGGGCATGCTGTAAAAATCAGCTATACGGGGGGTTTCAGTATATTGCAATTTAGCCGCTAGGCTGACAACCTTTTACTAAAACAATATACCTACAAATCTAACTTAAATAACCCTCAAAACTTTGTCAGACGTGGCGGAACAACCTTTGATGAGGTCATTTACGCTCTGCCTACCCCATTAGGATAAAGGCGTGATTATATGCATGAATGTAGATTTGAACAATTTATTTTTTAGAAATATTACACTTTTGGAGCTGGCACATTCTATTTGTTTCTCTCGCTCCTAGTCCAGCATGGAAGAGTGGTTTGAAAATATTAACCTATAACAAAATTAGAAAGCTCTAGGATTGGGTCTGGTTTCCCTTCTGGGTTGTGGAGGTCAGATGGCAGTCGCTCTGTGTAAAAACCAGTACCCTCGTTCAATCCCCTAGATTAGGAAGCCGACCCCGTGAGATACGGGATAAGGCTAAGGAGATGATGAACAAAATTGGAAAACTCATTTTATTTAAGACTATTTTCACACCAAATCGTATTTTTGGTCTTATTTTTTTATACTTAATATTTTTTAACCAAATATAATTATAATCATAGATATGATGAATTAGATCATATGTACGGAGTTTGCTTAAGTTTGGTTCGCTACTCCGGCAGAACCTTATCCTGACTTAACTGTCCATAAATTGAACTGACAGGATTATAATAAGTTTGTCTAATCTGTCATCCTTTTCTGTTCGCTCAAGACGTAAAATTACAGGTATGGTTTTATTTGTTTTAATTAATTCTCTTCCTATAACCAACAGCTGCATAAGTATCGTATGAGTACCCATTGTTGAGCAGTTATTTCATATAGAAAATGAGTATGAACGCAATTAACATTCAGAAAATAGTTCGACATGACTATTTTCGTGCACTCAAGGACATTTTAAGTTCATGTTTTAAATTATGTAATGTTTTATGTATTTTTGTTTCTATGGTTGGTACCAAAGTGGTTCTAAAAGAATTACGACACTTTTCAAAAGTACATACATTTATCCTTACTGGGGTAGCCAGAGAATAAACGATCTAAACTAAGGTCGTTCCGCCACGACTAACGAAGTTTTGAGGGTTATTTAAGATAGATTTGTAGGTATATTGTTGTAGTGACAGGTTATCAGCCCATCGCCTAACTTGCAATATACTTAACCCTCGTATCCCTTAGCTGGTTATAACAGCATGCCCTGGAGCAAAATACAGCAGACACATTCCATGTTTTTCTCTCACTCTCAGTCCTGCATGGAAAAAAGTGTATAGTATGACACTTTTTTAATAGAATTATGTTTAAAAAAATATTATTATTATGTTACGCTCAATCCCCGAATTCTCTCATCTGCCCGCGCAAAGGGACATTTCGCGGATTGGCAAAAACAAATGAACAATCCAAAAAATTACCTAAAAAAGTAGTAAAACTTCCATTCCTTTCGCGGACTGGCAAACACTAAACGGCCCACTTGGCCCCAACTCCTTTAAATACCCGGTGAAAGGGACATTAGGGCCCGTATTTATAATCCACACTTGAGATTGAAAGCCAGATTGAGTTTCAGAAATGTCATTTCAGTACAAAGTGACTTGTCAAATACATACTTAATATTGCTCTCAATCATTAGGTAGCTTTATAAATACGAGCCGAAAATACTAGGACTAAGAAATAGGTAACTCTATTTGTTATTTTAGCTCTATTTATCATACTTAATGTGGCGTTGCTTTTCCGGGCAGGGCGAAATCTGCCAGGTCCGTTACTATACCTATTTGAATAAGAGTATTAAGAAACACAATCCATTTTACAGCTCCATCTCAGCTCACCAGATCTCGACCTTCTCTTGTTAGAGGCAGCTGGTGACCAAATATCAGGTTCCTTACTCGCAGCCATGCAGCCACGGTGATAGTATGACCAGGCTGTTGGACAAGGCACCTGAGTAGACCTGGTCCCGATCGGAGAATGAGCTGGAGGTAATTGGTGTTTTCCTGAAGAAAGAACAAGAAGATGCGTAGCTTAAATGTTTGAGGTTAAGAAGATTTAAATGGCTTTTTGTTTGCAGTGGAGAATAGTCTAAGACTAGTAATTATAAAGAGATTTCAAGATTGAGAGTAATATTAGGTTTAGATTTGACAGATCGTTTTGTATCTTAAACAAACTCAAAATATATCGTCTATCGCTGTCTTAAAAAGACGAGTTAAAGAGCATTATCTTTCCCTGTCAAAGTAATCCGTGTTTAGGATATATATATTTGTATCTAAATAGCTATAAGTATTTATTTATTTTTGATTATGTAATATAATTGGAAGTATTCATTTATTTCTTGTTAATATTTATGTAAAAGATTTACATTATATAATTATGATACAGTAGTATTATATTATTGATATTTATTAATTTTTGTGCACGTTTTATCCGCGTATCTTTAAAATTATCACTTCTGTAGGTCTGCTGTAAGAAATTTCTTTTTAGAAATAAGCATTGCCTGTTGCGTCTTTGTTTTTTATGTCCTGTGTTTATGATGTTTTTTGTGTACAATAAATTGTTAAATAAAAATTAAAAAATAAATAAATAAACTCCGGCAAGAATTTTGACAAATTATCTAGAATGCTTGAACCATTAGTATACCAGGTGTAAGGGACAGCGTCCCGCAAAGTAATAGTTGACTGTGCAACCCCTATCAGATTGCGAGACGCTGTCCCGTACACCCGGTATGTATCCTATGCTAAGTTTTACAGTTTCCTCAGTATTTTGAATGTTGGTTTCATGGGGATCCGAATTAGGACCTTGGTCATCAGTATCATACCTGTATGGATAGATGTTCCAGCGTCATCTATGGGGGGTAGGAGCCGTGTTTCATCAGTATCATACCTGTAGGGATAGATGTTCCAGGGTCATCTATGGGGGGTAGCAGCCGTGTTTCATCAGTATCATACCTGTAGGGATAGATGTTCCAGGGTCATCTATGGGGGGTAGAAGCCGTGTTTCATCAGTATCATACCTGTAGGGATAGATGTTCCAGGGTCATCTATGGGGGGTAGGAGCCGTGTTTCATCAGTATCATACCTGTAGGGATAGATGTTCCAGGGTCATCTATGGGGGGTAGAAGCCGTGTTTCATCAGTATCATACCTGTAGGGATAGATGTTCCAGGGTCATCTATGGGGGGTAGAAGCCGTGTTTCATCAGTATCATACCTGTAGGGATAGATGTTCCAGGGTCATCTATGGGGGGTAGAAGCCGTGTTTCATCAGTATCATACCTGTAGAGATAGATGTTCCAGGGTCATCTATGGGGGGTAGGAGCCGTGTTTCATCAGTATCATACCTGTAGGGATAGATGTTCCAGGGTCATCTATGGGGGTAGAAGCCGTGTTTCATCAGTATCATACCTGTAGGGATAGATGTTCCAGGGTCATCTATGGGGGGTAGAAGCCGTGTTTCATCAGTATCATACCTGTAGGGAAAGATGTTCCAGGGTCATCTAGAGGGGTAGAAGCTGTGTTTCATCAGTATCATACCTGTAGGGATAGATGTTCCAGGGTCATCTAGAGGGGGTAGGAGCCGTGAGCGGCGTGGTGGCCGAGTCGGTTGCATACCTTCGAATAAATTGACGCAAATATTAATACATACATATATTCACGCCCTTATCCCTAATGGGGTAGGCTGAGCGTAAACGACCTAAACAATAGTCGCTTCGCCACGTCTGACAATGCTTTGAGGGCCATTGAAGATAGATTCGTAGGTATATTGCTGTAGTGATATGTTGTCAGCCCATCGAATAAACTGCCATATACTGAAGCCCTCAGATCCCTTAGCTGATTTTTACAGCATGCCCGGGAGGAAATGCAGCTGGTACATTCTATGTTCCTCTCTTGCTCCCAGTCCAGCATGGAAGAAATATTAAATATTAATAGGTGTCAAGAAATTATTTAACTTGAAAAATATTTTTTCAAAATACTTTCTACATACATACATATAATCAGGCCTTTATCGATGAAGGTTTCGGTATTATAATTTAGGCGACGGGCTATCACTATAGAAATATAAAGATCTATCTGGAATAACCCTCAAAACTTGTCAGACGTGGCGTCACGACCTCTGTTTAGATCGTTTACGCTCCGCCTACCCCATTAAGGAAAAAGGCGTGATTATATGTATTATTAAGCAACGTGGAGATTAGGATCTCGATGATTCTTTTCAAATAAAGATTATGTTAGAAGACTTGGAGATGTTTGTTTTTACCTATCTGCCCCCCATCCTACAAATAAGTTTCGGGTATAAATTTTACATTCTTCCATGCTGGACTGGAAGTGAGAGAAAAACATAGAATATGCCAGTTGCATTTCCTCCCGAGCAAGCTGTAAAAACCAGCTAAGGGATCTGAGGGTTTCAGTATATTGTAATTTGGGCGATGGGCTGACAACCTGTCACTACATCAATATACGTACAAATATATCTAAAATAACCCTCAAAACTTTGTCAGACGTGGCGGAACGACCTTTGTTTAGGTCGTTTACGCTCTGCCTACCCCATTAGGGATAAAGGCGTGATTATATGTATGTGTGTAGGTATAGATTTTACATGAGTACCTATATTTAAACAAATCTACATACTGTTATCCTCCTATATTATAGGTAAGAACTTTCTAATGTTTGTTACTCAATTACACTTTAAACACTGGACGGATTTTTTTGAAACCTGGTGCATACTTATAGGTCAGGTTTTGGAATAGAACAAAGGCTAAACCTTCATTTCCACGGGAAAACTCAATAATGCGGTCGTAACCGCGGCCGGAAAGCTTAGTTATATTATATTTGGTCTGCCTCGTAATTTTGAACCCTCTTGTTCAGATATAATTTTATTTATAGTCTGCAGCAAAACTTCTATTCGATCAGTAATTATAATTAGTTAAGTATTATTACTCCGTGGATCATTGGTCAAGTTGATGAAGGTGGTTCGATGAGCTCAATGGCGCCACCGCAGATACTTACTGTGTCTCAAATACAATCATTTTTGTTTTTTATAAGGATTTTCACAATTCGCAGGTAAATCATTTTGTAATCCATAAGGTCTCAATTTATATTCGATTAAGGTTTGATTGTCGAAATTGCAAATTATGACGTTCGAAATTATAAAAAAAAACTCTTTTTTTCTTCTTCAATTGGGTAAATACGTATAATTACGCATTTATGCCTAATGGGGTAGGCAGAGCGTAAACGACTTAAACCACAGAATATATAATAGTACTAGCGTACTTAAACTAAGGTCATTCCGCCACGTCTGACTACGTTTTGAGGGTTATTTAAGATAGATTTTTATGTACATTGCTGTAGTGACAGGTTGTCAGCCCATCGCCTACATTGCAATATACTGAAACCCTCGGATCCCTTAGCTGGTTTCTACAGCATGCCCGGGAGGAAATGCAGCTGCCACATTCTATGTTTTTCTCGCACTCCCAATCCAGCATGGAAGAAGTAAGTGAGTAATTTTATTGGATGTTTTTCTACGGCTTCATACATTTTTACTTCCCGGCAGCTGTGCCGTGGCGGCGAGCTTCACCATCAACCAGGAAAACACCCGTGGACAGTCGCAAGTTGCACGATAGTCACCGATCCTTAATCATGAGACCCTCGCAAAGCTAAGAAGACCAAACTCGATTATCTTATCACTTTCCACAAGGCAGTTCTAATGGCTATCTGTCGGCTTCGACAAGAGACCCTCGTCATCATGTGAAATAGAAAGTGCCCAAGTTCGTGCACAAACTTGGCTACCTTAGCACTTTCCATATGGAGTTCCATTGCTTAACCGCTGGCTCCATCATAAATTCAGCTTAATGGAATTATAATAGGGCGTTGTTACCGGATTTACATTAGGATACAAAATTTCATCTCAATCGGTCACCGGGAAATGGATTAAATTTAGCGTGCAAGATTTGTGGACACTCAAACCCCGGGACAGGTAAAACAAAGCTTTTAATGAATTGTGAAGTACGCATTTGCAATTTTATTCTATATTCAAATACATGTTTTTTTTTTACTTAAGACTAAATAAATTTATTATTTGTGGTGGCATTGACATGGCGCCACTAAGATCAACGAACCACCTTAATGCTATAACACTACGATGGCAAATGACAATGTAAGCAAAGATAATAAATGGGCAGGGCCAGGCGAAGGTTTACAATTCAATAACGCTTTAAATACCTACCTGCATTTCAGTATAAAGGGTGGGTAGACTCGATACCCACTCGACAGAAGAAGAGTATAAAGGGTGTAAGAAGATTTCACACACAAAAAATCTTTCAGAAAATGAAAAATTACTTTCGCTTTGCCATCGCCATACAATGTGCCTATTTTCATCTTATTGCCTTGCTGGACTGGAAGGATTCCAAAAACCGTCTATATTGCCATACTATATTGTCATACCTCTATGTACAGAATTTTATAAGCTTTTGTTTGGCCATTGAAAGTGGGTAATTGCTGGGTGGGTAATTTTTTCCCGAAAGTGCCACTCCGGCATCACTCGGAATCATCATATCCCTAGCCTTATCCTGTATCTCACGGGTCGGCTACCTAATCTAGGTGATAGAACGAGGGTACTGATTTTAACGCAGAGCGACTGACATCTGACCTCCGTAACCCAGAAGGGAAACCAGACCCAATCCTAGATTAGGTTAGAGTTTTCAAGCCGCCAATGCTTAGCACAGGCCTCTGACATGGCTTAACGACTAATATCTATGGTGTTAACGTGTCTTCCGAGGCACGAAGCACCGAATAAACGTACATATGAAATTCGGAAATCATATTGGTACGTGGTAGGATTCGAACCACGACGTCCCGCTCAGGAGGCAGCGGCCCTATCCACTACACCATCGGGGTCATAATCCGGCATCACTCGTAATATGGTTCTACATATCCAAAACTAATAGAATCAATCATAAAATATTTACCAGACCCTTATTCAATGTCATAGAGCTTGGCAAACGGAATATTATTTGTTTTTAAAACGCTTCCATGGCAGTAAGATGAAAATTTACTAATATTATAATAAACATACATACATACATATAATCACGCCTTTATCCCTAATGGGGTAGGCAGAGCGTAAACGACCAAAACAAAGGTCGTTCCGCCACGTCTGACAAAGTTTTGAGGGTTATTTAAGATATATTCGTAGGTATATTGCTGTAGTGACAGGTTGTCAGCCCATCGCCTAAATTGCAATACACTGAATCCCTCGGATCCCTTAGCTGGTTTTTACAGCATACCCGGGAGGAAATGCAGCTGGCACATTCTATGTTTTTCTCTCGCTCCCAGGCCAGCATGGAAGTTATAATAAACATGTTTTATCAAAATCATTGAGTAAAAATATAATAGTGACTTGCAACCAGGGTTTGAAAATAAGTCTGATTTATATAATAAACTAGCTTTCCGCCCGCGGTTGCACCTGCGTTAATGAGTTTTCCTGCAGAAATGAAGGTGTTCCTACGGTAAGAAGTAGCCTATGTCCTATTCCAGGACCGGTAATACTCAGTAAAATAAAAAAGTTCCATCAAAATCGGTTATATACAATCGAAATTCATATTCCTGCGTACCCTCTAAGTCAACTGGCATGATTATTTGTATCCTAAGGCCCGTATTTAGGAGGCGTTTTACGCTCTGCCTACCCCGTAAGGGATAAAGGCGTGATTTTATGTATGTATGTATGTAAGGCCCGTATTTATGAAGCGATCTCAAACTTGAGACCAATATTAAGTATAGATTTGACAGGCCAGTTTGTACTGAAATGACATTTCTGATACGAACTCAAACTCGCTGTCAGTGATGAGAGCTGACTATAAATACGGCCCTAAGTTTCTATCCAAGTAACACAAAGTCAAATAAAAAAGTCCCATCAAAATCGGTCCGTACTTTTGGCATGATGTGGTTAATATACAGACAGACAAACATTCTAAACATTGTTGATATGGTCTTGGTATCGGTAATAATGCCTGTTGCAATTTTATTTATTGGTAAAAATAGTCACTGTACAGACACGACCCTTCTAGAGATTTATCATATGCATATAAATATTCTCGATCCCTGTTTGCAATTTAAGTACCCGTACTTCGCGGAATGAGCGTTGTGCCATGCCCATTGGCCAAAATCAATCGCAAATCATCGATACATAATGCAAAAAAAAACAAGGCACAATACTCACTTTACAAATTGTCTAGGCACGGTGGAACAATTAATACTTCTACACAATAGGACAGCCTGGCCCTAACTGTGGATCCAATGTTGATTATGATTAGATTATACCAGGGTTTGTCAAACTTATGAGCTTGCGTACCCATGTTGAAGTACCCAGACGATAGTGCGAAACCCTACTAAAAATAAATACATATTAATGACAGTAATATTCACATTAGTGCAGCAACAAACAGGCGTCACTTACTGCGCGCAAGGTTGCGCGCTCAACACGCTGTCAATGTTTTTTGCATTACCTACAACACACATGCGTCACCTTATGCTCTACGCGCACGTACTGGCTGAGGGATGCGCCAACGTAGAGTTGAGTAGCGTGTACCGTGACGCATGTGTTGTAGGCAATGCGAAAAGCATTGACAGCGTGTTAAGCGCGCAGTAAGTGACGCCTGTGTGTTGCTGCCCTAAGCTTAAAAAAAACTAAAGGAATAGCAATCAATTAACCCGCCCCGTTTTCAATAAATTATTTATCTATCCATTACCTTTAGACGAAAATATTTTAACGGAAGGAAACAAGAAATGTAGAAAAGTACCTATAAAGAAATATGATGCAATGCATGCCCTTCTTGTCGTAGATTTAGTCCATTTCAGGAATAATTTTGGAGTAGGTTAGTTTATCTTCCATACTGGACTGGCAGAGAAAGAAAAACATAGAATGTTACAGTTGCCCTTCCTCCTGGGCATGCTCTAGAAGTCAGCAAAAGGGATTCGAGGGTTACAGTGTATTGTAATTTAGGCGATGGGCTGACAACCTGTCACTACAGCAATACACATTACAATCTAAAGCTGCCCTCAATTTATGTCAGACGTGGCTATGTGGGTATGTATGTAAGTTTATCTTTTTTGATAATGTTTTTGTTTCGCGAACCCAGATCCCCAGTTTGAGACACACTTGATCAAACTGATGACGATGGGGCCTTGAGGACGCCATAAGCGGTGGCGAGTACAATAATGGCACCGATCCGGAAACAAATACTTGGGTAGTTCTCCTGAGTGACGGAAATGACAGGAACATGACTTATTATTACTGTCATGCACATGATATTACTATTACTCCAACTCCTCCTCCGAACTGCCTCCGTGGTCTAGCGGCCTGAGCCATGGGTTCAATTCCCGGCGGGGGACAATGACTTTGTGTTGTTGTTGCTAGTTTGGTTAGTACATTGCAGGCTGGTCACCTGATTGTCCGAAAAGTAAGATGATTCATGCTGTCGGATGGGCGTGATAATAGTCGGTCCTGTGCCTGATTTCTCTCTCGTCGTGTCAGTCAATCTGTCCCATCAGAATAAGAGATTGAAGGAATAGAGAGTGCTCCTGTGTGTAGCGCAAACACTTCGGCACTAAAAACAAGTCCTGCGCAGTTGGCTGATCTCCGGGAGATTGGCCGCCAGCACCGATAATCGGTGGGAGGACTATATTTTTTATATATTACTATTACGTAAAAACTTAAAACTTTTTAACAAATATATTAAGTGACTCACATCCAAAAAGCTATATACTATTCACATTAAAATTCTCCAATACTGGACTGGGAGCGAGAGAAAAACATAGAATGTACCAGTGGGCACCTGGCACATTCTATGTTTTTTCTCGCTTAGTCCAGCTAGATATATTCTTTATTGCACATAAAACAAAAACAACAGGAATTAGAACAAATTAAATAAAAAATAAAGTACAATGAAGGCGGCCTTATTGCTATGGTAGCAATTTCTACCAGGCAACCTTCCAGCATGGAAGAAAAGAAGAAAGGCACTTTTAAATGAGTCATATTTCCTTCCATGCTGGCCTGGGCCAGCTGCATATCCTCCCGGGCATGCTGTAAAAACTAGCTTAAGGATCCGAGGGTTTCACTATATTCTAATTTAGGCGATGGGCTTGCCAACCTGTCACTACCGCAATATACCTTTAAATCTATCTTAATAACCCTCAATTTTTTTTCAGACGAGGCGGAATGACCTTTGTTTAGGTCGTTTACGCTCTGCTTTCCTATTTGACGTGATCAACTGCCTCCGTGGTCTCGTACCATGGACTCCTGATCCGGAGGTCGTGGATAAGATTCCAAGGCTGAAAACATAAAGTTGATATTTGAGAATTTATCAATTTGTGAATTTTTCCCCAGTTTGGTTAGGACATTGCAGGCTGAATCAGCTGATTGTCCGAAAAAGAAAAAGATTTCGTGCTTCGGACGGCACGTTAAGCCGTGGGTCCCGGTTGCTGTCTTTGACAGTGGTCGTTACTCAAACCATGTCAGAGGCCAGTGCTAAGCATTGGCGGCTTGAAAACTCTGTCCTAATCTAGGATTGGGTCTGGTTTCCCTTCTGGAGGAGGTCTGTGGAGGTCAGATGGCAGTCGCTCTGTGTAAAAACTAGTAACCTCGTTCAATCCCCTAGATTAGGTAGCCAACCCTGTGAGATACGGTAGGGAGATGATGATTATGGATATTGTTCCGTCGCATAACTAGCGGCGAAGTGTCCCAACTCTAGAAGCTGTCAAATGCCAGCGCCATCTACCATACCTTTTTCGACAACTATTACCTATAACCACAGAGTAACTATAATACTACGTACAACTATAACGTACGCATACTGTTGCGGCCACAAATTGCTGTTTAATATTAATTATTTAATTAAAACAATGTTCTATATCATATGGAGTCGGATATTTTACTTAACACATCATCTATCCACCACGGAGCAGATATGATATGCATATATAAAAAACCCTTAATATTTATTTTTTTTAAACAGACATCTTAGTCCATAGATGTTAGTAACAATTTTATTATGTTAGTCTGACAATCAATCAATTATATTCAATCAAATTATAAAAATTGTGAATTCAAAAAGATAAAAACTGCATATTTAATATTACCATTTAAAATTATAAATAAATAAGTAAAATCGAAAATACAAATTATTAATCAACACATAAAAATTTAAATTAAGTCATAAAAAATAAAATTAAATTAAAATCAAATATGTATATCCAAATTATATCAATAATGTAACTTCCATGCTGGCCTGGAAGCGAGAGAAAAACATAGAATGTGCCAGCTGCATTTCCTCCCGGGTATGCTGTAAAAACCAGATAAGGGATCTGAGGGTTTCAGTATATTGTAATTTAGGCGATGGGCTGACAACCTGTCACTATAGCAATATACTTGCAAATCTATCTTAAATAACCCTCAAAACTTGCCTTTGTTTAGGTCGTTTACGCTCTGCCTACCCCATTAGGGATAAAGGCGTGATAATATGTATGTATGTATGTATCAATAATGTACGAAGTATCAGCTGAGTCAGATATCATTGTCGATTTTGACCCTAGGCCCATTGTCTAAGTGATATTTTTGGTATAGCAGGGGAATTTGACGACCCGCGCAGCCTCGTTGGCAGTGTACCTGCCTGCTACGCAGAAGGTCCCGGGTTCGATTCTCGGCCAGGGCAGACATTTGAATGATGAGTTTAAATGTCTGTTTCTGGGTCTGGGTGTTCTTTGTGGTTGTTTCTGTGTATGTCCATGGCACCCCGATACAGGGAATCCTAGTGGGGGCTATGAGTGTGATCGTGTTTTTTTTTTTTTTTTTTTTATTAAGGGTAGTTTCCGGTATTGTTGCAATTAATTGGAGAGAAATATTGCTCTAACTTCCATGCCGAACAGAAAAGAGAAAAACGTAGAATGTGCCAGCTGCATTTCCTCTCGAGCATGCTGTAAAAACCAGCTAAGGGATCCGAGGGTTTCAGTGTTTTGTAATTTAGGCGATGGGCTGACATCATGTCAGTTCAGCAATATACGTACAAATCTATCTTAAATAGCCCTAAAAGCTTTGTCAGACGGGGCGGAACGACCTCTGTGTGGATCGTTTATGCTCTGCCTACCCCATTAGGGATAAAGGCGTGATTATATGTATGTATGTTTGAAATATTGCTCGTTTACGAGAGCCTTAAAATATAAAACCATCACGGGTCCACATCTATATCCTTTTAAATTGAACAAATACTAACTGATAGGATTATGATAAGTCCCTCATTAATGCCGTCTCTTTCTGTTCACCCGAGTCAGGCAATGACAGGTGTGGTTTTATTTTAGTTAAGTCGCGTTTCCATCGAATCGGGGCCATCCGTACAGCTAAACTTTTCCATCATAGTCCTTTCGTTCGAATTGATAAGCTTTTATAGAGATAGTAAAAACAATAAAAGTTAAGTGTGTTACAGGAGGGATACTAACATGCCAAGGCTAAACGCTGATAATATTTCATAATCATATTAATAATAATAGTCCTTCCACCGATTTTCGGTTGGCCAACTGCGCAGGACTAGGTTTTAGTGCCCAAGACTTTGCGCTACACACAGCCCATAGGTGCACTCTCTATTCCTTCAATCTCTTATTCTGATGGGACAGATTTACTGAAATCATGCGCAGGACCGACTATTTACATGCCCATCCAACAGCATGTATCGTCTTTTGGGACAATCAGGTGATCAGCTTGCAATGTCCTAACCAAACTAGAAACAACAACACAAAGTCCAACCCCGGGAATCGAACCCGGGTCCTCCGGGTCGAGAGCCTATGGCTCAGACCGCTAGACCTCGGAGGCAGTTATCATAATAACTACGGGGCAAGTATCTTATCTACAACCAACTTATATCTGTATTAATTTTTGCGCGGCTGATTGACTTTTCCTTCGGAAATCAAACATATTTTCATTCGCGGTAAAATGTAGCCTATGTTCCTCAAAGTGAACGTTGCTTTGTAATGGTGAAATAATTTTGAAATCGGCTTAGTAGTAGTTTTGAGTTTATTCCTGACAATGAAACAAAAGTACAAATCTTTCTTCCATGCTGGCCTGGGAGCGAGAGAAAAACATAGAATGTGCCAGCTGCATTTCCTCCCGGGTATGCTGTAAAAACCAGCTAAGGGATCCGAGGGTTTCAGTATATTGTAATTTAGGCGATGGGCTGACAACCTGTCACTACAGCAATATACTTACAAATCTATCTTAAATAACCCTCAAAACTTTGTCAGACGTGGCGGAACGACCTTTGTTTGGGTCGTTTACGCTCTGCCTACCCCTTAAGGGATAAAGGCGTGATTATATGTATGTATATATGTACAAATCTTTCCTCTTTATAGTACGGCACGTTGATTTTTACTTGACCTTCATGGAGACCAACTGGGTTTTAGAGCTTAGACAATCACTACATAGTATAAAACAAAGTCGCTTTCTCTGTCCCTATATCCCTATGTATGCATAAATCTTTGAAACTACGCAATGGATTTTGATGCGGTTTCTTTTAATGGATAGAGTGATTCAAGAGGAAGGTTTATATGTATAATACATGCATAATATAGTAGAAAAACACTGATGATTTCCGTGCGAAGCCGGGGCGGGTCGCTAGTTTTAAGAATAAAAGATTGATTAATGTTTTTCCTTTTAGCGGTGTGGTCGGGAGCTTCAGATCTCCAAAGTTGTAAAAGTGAATTATCACTTGAAAATACTCAACCGCGTCAGATTATTAAAAAAGCGTGTTGAATATTTTTTACTTATTAGCCTAAACACAAAATAGGAAGATTCTAAATTCAAAATTCACAGACTTTCATACAAACTTCCACCTCCTATTTAAGCCCATTAGGGGTGGAATTTCTAAATATCGTTCCTTAGGGGTTTTTTACACTATGTAAGATATATATGAAAAAAATATTAAGTCTCTAGGTTCATTGGTTTGGGCTATGTTGCCAATCAGTTTATCGTGTTATTTGTTAAGATTTTTGCCACTTCAGCTTGCGAAAATCGGCAGATTACATTGTTTCCTTTATTTTTTGTATTATTTTTGTTAGAATAAAAAAAACCACACTTGTGCATGTCTTTTTTTGCTCTTTAGTATGTCTATCTTATACCACACTCAAATTGACAGTTTTTTTAATACAGACCATCCAGCATGTAATTAAAGCCCCATCATACCTTAATCCGATGATTGCGAGTAATTTTGCCAAACAAAATATTTAATTAAAATTTTTGCTCAGATAACCACGGCACAATTACACTTTATATAGAGTTTTTAAACTAGTAAAGGTACTCATCAGGACAAAAAGTATCCCATATCTTATCTTAATCTGATGCATTCGAGAAAAAACCGAAATCCCCTATTGGACTTCGGTACAGTATATTTGTCACAGCTTTTGTTGTTTTGATTTTTTTTATTGGAAAGAAACTATTTATTCCACTTCGAGTAGTAATAAAAAAAACCATTAAAAAACAGAAAAAACAAACTATTGACGTTGACTGACCTTAATACTTTAGGTCTTTTGTCAAAATGGTCAAGTATTCAAAACATGTGTAGCGAATTAATTTTTGGAGCAACTCGGGCCCATCCACCATGTTTAAACGAGGATGGTTGGCTTCCATAAACATGATAACATGACCACCACACAGAAGCTGTTGGCAGGTTGTTTATCTGGAGTTACGACCAGGTTCGTATATATTAATACTAGTAATGCCTAAAGGCCTTTGCCAAAACAGTGGTACCAGCCCAGGCTTGGACAGCCTACAGATGCCTGGATCCTATAGGATTTGAACTTGTTATCAAGGCCTGCTGGTGAAGGTTAACGAAGCTACTGCTAATCAGGCCGATGCACTTCTCCGGGTCCACAATGTAGCTGACAGTTTCCTGATAGGTATCACCATGCTTGATCAGATCTTGAGCAGATCATCAACAGGCTCAAAAAATAAATCTAGCTATATAGCTAAGGTCTATTATATCAAAATATTTAAAAAAAAATATTATATCAAAAAGTAGGGCATTTTAATAAGCCTTTGGGTCACCATCCAAAGATAACTTCTTAGCGTCTGCGCGGTAGGAGGATAAACAAATAATACTTCCTGCCACGATATTCGGTGACTCCTGAACTCCCAGAGATCTGACATGTTGATTTGATGGGATTGCAATGCCCGAGAGTTGCAATTCATAAGCAAGAGCGGAAGAGCGGCACGTGCCCCCAGAACGGCGTTTTATTGTACTGTAGAGGTTCCAGCAAAGTACATACTTAGATGCACATTACACACTTGTGCCCCTCCAGAAACAAATCCTGAATCCGCCCTTGCTCACAAGCTCTCTCTATTCCTTCTCTTATCCTGACATAACAGACTGACGACTGACTGACACAACCGGAAAGAAATCAGGCGCAGGACCGATTTTTTACATTCCCAATCAGGAACCTAGATCATATTACTTTTTGAACAAATTGATGAGCATGTAGGTAATGTCAATTCCAAACTAGACTCATACATACATATTTTCACGCCTTTTTCCCTAATGGGGTAGGCAGAGCGTAAACAACCTAAACGAAGGTCGTTCCGCCACGTATGACAAAGTTTTGAGGGTTATTTAAGATAGATTTGTAGGTATTTTTCTGTAGTGATAGGTTGTTAGCCCATCGCCTAAATCACAATATACTGAAACCCTCGGATTCCTTAGCTGCATTTTACAGTATGCCCGGGAGGAAATGCAGCTGGTACATTCTATGTTTTGCTCTCGCTCCCAGGCCAGCGTGAGAGAACTAGAAACCTAAAATCATTGTTCGAATCGAAACCTTGACCGCCGGATGGAGAGGCCAATGCTACAGACCACTAAACCTTGCAAGCTCTGTAGCTCCTTGGCCTGTGCCTCCCCATAGGTTATATAGCATCTTCATAACTTCCATGCTGGACTGGGAGCGATAGAAAACATTAAAACTTGGAATGTACCGGCTGCTTTTCCTTCCGAGCATGCTATAAAACCTGTTAAGAGCGCATTGCGATTTAGGATTGGGTGACAACCTGTTACTACAGTAATATATAGGAACTGTATTTTTAAATCACCCAAATCGATATCGCATACGAAAAACTAACATTCGCATGGCAAATTGTGTGAAAATCGCATGCGAAAGTTACTCATTCTAATGCACATTGAAGTTCGAGTGATTCAAAAATACGACTCCAGGTCGTAAAATAATCCTGATGTGGCGGAACGACCTGTGTTAGGTCATTAGCTCTTTGCCTTTAGTATCCAAATCAGTTTTAGAATAAAGGTAAACAAAGTGTCATGTCTTTTTATTCAAAAACACATTTAAAAAATAAATGATACGTGTTGGCAAATTAGTTAAAATACTAAAACTACTATTTCATTATGTTGTTATATCTAATATCAATACTTTCGATAAAAAGACATGAAACTTTGTTTACCTTTATTCTGAAACTGAGTTAGAAATACCATATCTATCCTAATAGAGTATGAATCTATAACATTTTTTTTTTTATATTTTACTATCAGATTCCTAACTCAGCCTTTGGACATAATTAAGCTTAGAACTCAAGTACAAGGTACAAAGAAAGGTAAAAAGAAGAAGAGCATTCTGAAAACCGCCAGAAGAATCTTTTTTGAAGAAGGATACAAAGCTTTTTGGCATGGACATGTTCTTGGACAGGTAAAAAAAAACAATCACACTCACACTCACTCCCCACAAGGGGGGAGCCCGATGGTGTAGTGGATAGGGCTACTGCCTCCTGAGCGGGAGGTCGTGGTTCGAATCCCACCACGTACCAACGTATTTGTTTTTATATGTACAAGTATCCGAATGGCGATTACTTCACAGACAAGAGCCCTGCTCTTAAATTTAAAGAAGAAGTATTCGGCGCTTTTTCCATGCTTCGGAAAGCACGTTAAGCCGTTGGTCCCGGTTAATATCGTTTAATACCGTAGATATTAGTCGTGAAGCCATGTCAGAGGCCAGTGCTAAGCATTGGCGGCTTGAAAACTCTGACCTAGTCTAGGATTGGGTCTGGTTTCCCTTCTGGGTTGCGGAGGTAAGATGGCAGTCACTCTGTGTAAAAACCAGTACCCTCGTTCAATCACCTATATGAGGTAGGCGACCCTGAGAGATACGGGATAAGGCTAGGGAGATGTTGATGGTGATGACTAACAGCCCCCACTATGAATGGGGGTACCATGTACATAAACAGAAACAACCACAAAGAACACCCAGACCCAGAAACAGACATTTAAACTCATCATTCAAATGTCTGCCCTGGCCGGGAATCGACCCCCGGACGCTTTGCGTAGCAAGCAAGTACACTGCCAACGAGGCTGCGCGGTCATCGGCTGCCTTCTTCGTATCGTTTTCCAGTCGAACAACGAACTGACCCGCCGTGGCATTCCTCGTAGGTGTCGGGCACGTTACGTAGTTTTTTTTTTCACGTATACTAAATTGTTTTTTTTATCGTAATACGCAATTTAGTTGGCAGGCTATAAAATAATCCGTATGTGATAAAAAATACGTAAACTTTTTTTTTAAATTACAATGATAAAACGACGTAACATACCCGACAATTTCGTGGAATGCCTTGAGCCCTATTATTCTTCTTCTCCTTCATACGCTTCCATAATGGATTGAGTGCGATAGAAAATCATAGAATGTGCCAGCTGCATCTCCTCCCAGGCATACTGTAAAAACCAGCTAAGGGATTCGAGGGTATCAGTATATTGTTATTTAAGCGATGGGCTGGCGACATGTCACTACAGCAATATACAGAAATCATATACAACCCTCAAAACTTGACAGACGTGGTCTTTGTTTGGGTCGTTTACGCTCTGCCTACCCCATGAGGGATACAGGGGTGGTATTATGTATATATGTATGTTCCTGTATCGCGTCGATGACAAGACAACAACTTGTATTTTTTTCTTTTTTGGGCTGTAGGCTAAGCGGTAATGTATATCAAATCGGATGCTAATTAGTAAGTAGTGTACGAGCTGCTCCTAATAGCTGCGTATAGCTCTACGAATAAGACTTATTCGTAGTTATTGCTACAATCATGAAATTTGAACAGCAAGTTCTTTTTATAACTTTACCTTCAAGAGAAAGGATTTTAGGATTTTTCATCCCTAAGGGGGTTAAACAGGGGATGGTAGTTTGTATGGAACTCTGTCAATATTGAAGTTAGGGTCTTCCAATTCTGTGTTTAGGCTGATCTCTGAGGCTGTATTAGACCCGTGTTTTAGCTTTTTTGACATATTCGTATCCAAAGGGGTGAAAAGGGGAACAAGTGTATTTTCGTATATGTAAACAAACTTTCATACCCTAGGTCACCCTTTTGGGGACGGAATTTTCAAAAAAGCTAAAACTCTTGTCTAACTTTTTAAATCTCTTAAGTCTCACGGGAGTGTAAATTATAATATTGTTTTAAAATATGAGTAGCTACAAATCAAAAACTAGGATTCGAACCTCGTCTTTATGATTCGTTGTTTCTCATATTTAAGAAATAAAACGCCATTTTAAATGCAATATACACATTTTTTATTTTTTATCCCTGAACGACAAACAAGTGTTATTCATACTGATAAATCAACGACTACGCACTTGTGCGTTTAGCCGAGGTGTTTCACCTCAACCATCAACTTCACGAAGAAAACTCGTAAAGTGTCGAAACGTTGAGGTCAAACACCTCCGTTAAACATACAAATGAGTAGTCGTTGATTTATCAGTACATACGTATGTACATACCTATGTATAAAAATGAAATCAGTACATACGTATGTACATACCTATGTATAAAAATGAAAAAAGTGCAGCAATATCATTTTAGTAGGTATGAATCCCGAAACATATGCAAATCGGGAGTAGGAGTTACAAGTGGTGCAAAATTTACAATATGTGTGGATATCACTTCCTACAACTGATCTAAATAAATCCAGATCAGTGCCAAAGTAGGATTTGAGTGGCCCCAAAATGGCGGCCATTTATAATAGAATAAAACTGTTTACCTGTTATAACTCAAAAACTACAAAGGCTAAAGTATAACACTTCTTAAAATTTGCCTTAACAAGTGTTCGACCGGTGTGCAAAGTTGGCCCTCTCTCTTTGCACATGGTGTGTTCATGCCCCGTAGAACAGAAATGCAATCAAAAATATTTTTTGACAATATGGAGAGCTAATTATCTCGCGAACCTTTTACGGTTTAATGACGCAATGAATACGTCATTAAACCGTAAAAATATTTTTTGACAATATGGAGAGCTAATTATCTCGCGAACCTTTTACGGTTTAATAACGTATTCATTGCGTCATTAAACCGTAAAAGGTTCGCGAGATAATTAGCTCTCCATATTGTCAAAAAATATTTTTGATTGCATTTCTGTTCTACGTGTTTTAATGGCTTCACTTATTGCCCAATATGCCTCACTTAGTTTTCCCACCCTGGCAGATTTTTGCACAATTAGTGTTACTTTTTATGTGTGGAATAAAATTTTCGGATTTCTGTAGTATCATATGAAAGGGTCTTTTAAACTGATTCTAAAAATATAACACCTTTAGATATTGATCACTAATCACTACATAGTATAAAACAAAGTCGCTTTCTCTGTCCCTATATCCCTATGTATGCATAAATCTTTAAAACTACGCAACGGATTTTTATGCGGTTTCTTTTTATGGATAGAGTTATTCAGGAGGAAAGTTTATATGTAGGTATAATGTATGCATAATATAGTAGAGAAACACTGATAATTTCCGTGCGAAGCTGGGGCGGGTCGCTAGGTCTAAATAAAAACTAAATTATAGGAATCCGAACAAAAAACTTTGTCCGTACAAAAAAAAGTAATCCCGTCCCCCACTTATGCACAACTCCGCCAGGATGGGGACACTAAGCCATTTAAACAATAAAACTTCTCGTAGCAATTTTCCGGGATTTGCTAAGAGGACCCGAGCCATTCCGACTAGCCTGTAAATGCAAAAACATTTAAATTTTGTTTTATTTTTCTTTTAAAGTTGCACTCAGTGTTAGCTGTCAGCAGTCAATTCTATGTTTATGAAGTATTAACGCAATTATGTGGAGATCACGAATGGAGTGTTAAATACAGGTAAACTATTATTATTATTTGTTGGTATACTTTTCAGTGTCACTGGTCCACAGGGACCCGGTCCTTTGAGGCATACGTGGGGCCGAAGCCAACAGCGAAGACGCCTTTTTATACCAAATAATGTATGGTGATATGTACATCATGCGGATACTCGCTCTGTTTGCACTATAGAAATACAACCAGAGCCAGCATGGGTGCAAGGATTGCTGCAGATAATAGTTAGATAACTAGGTCTATGGGGAGGGATTTAGTTGGACCAGTTGCTGGGATATTGATTTAATATTACATTCTAAAACCAAAACTAATATTCCAATGCCAAATTCGGGGTTTGACCGTTTTTTAATTCACACATATCCTAGGAAATTTATACATTTCCTAGGTTTCATACATTTCCGGTAACATATATATTGACTAGAACGTATACGGTATTTTTCATATATATGGTGGTATTTTTTATACTTCACAGGCCGTACATCAGGTTTTTCTGTGGAGTATCCGCCGGCTGCGTCAGTGCTACGTTGGTGTTGCCCTTAGAGGTGATAAGGGTGCGCCAGATGGTTGTGAAGGAGCAGTACAGTAGCCTGCTGAAGGGCGGAATGGCCGTCTACCAATACGGAGGCTTACGAGCGTTTTATGAAGGACTAAGCGCATCCCTTTTGCAGGTAATTTAAATTCAAATTCAATTATTCAAAATATCTTTATTACTCACACACTTAAAACATTAACTAACAATCACAATAGTACAGTAGTTTGAGAGTAAAAGGTGAGGGTCTCAGTATTTTGATACCATGTTACTCAAATCAACAGTTATTTTGAGGCCTTACCATTTTCACACACCATTTAAAAACATCAGAGTACAGGGCAAATAGAATTATAAGATAAAACATTAAAAAGTAAAAGTCAAAATATAACATGCTTAAACAACACATTATTATGGTAATAAGCCTGTTAATAAAATTAATTTGAAAAAAAATATTAATTTAAAAAATACAAAAGACTTCAAATTAAAAATACAAACAGGAACATGACAATAAAAACAAAACATAGCAATATTACATTTTAATTTAAAATCGGAGAGCCCGCCCCTCATCGTACCTGGTAGAAATGTGCTTATAACGATGGCCGCGTTTCCACGTTGGATAGCCAGCCAACACAAATTATTACAACCACTTGTTACAGATATTTACCTACATACATGAATTGAAATTTTAAAAGGAAAGCGCGATCGTGTAGTGGGAGAGCCCGATGATGGTGTAGTGAACAGGGCTGCTGCCAACTGAACGGGAGGTCGTGGTTCGAACCCCAGCACGTACAAATGTGTTTCTCAGTTTTCGAATTTTATATGTACTTTAATTCGGTGCTTTTTCCGTGCTTCGGAAGGCACGTGAAGCCGTTGGTCCCAGTTAATATCGTTTGATACCGTAGATAATGTCAAAAGTCAATGCTAAGCTTGACCTAATCTAGGATTGGGTCTGGTTTCCATTCTGAGTTGCGGAGCTCAGATGGCAGTCGCTCTGTGTAAAAACCAGTACCCTCGTTCAATCCCACTGTTAGTCCACCCATGAGATACGAAATAAAAGTAGGGAAATGATAACGTGAATTCAAATTTTAAGATTTCGTATTGTAGGTAGGGGAGATCTAGCTCTAAATTGACGCTTAACCTGCCTTCTCACAAGACTGACTTCTACGCAAAGTCTTTCACAGTGCGAGCGATCAAGCTGTGGAATGAATTGCCCGAAGATATTCGACGTACACCGTCTCTTGAGACCTTTAAGAGCCGATTTAAAAAACATTACTTGGAACAAATTACTATCTGATCATTAGTTTTCCTTCACTTTTATCCTGTGCTGTTGCTGTCATTTCCTTTGTCTAGTTCTGATTGTAGTTTGCATTATCCTATCTTATTTTATCCATTAGTTTATGCATTAGTTTATTATATATTTTACAATATCTATGTAGTAGCTTGTACCTAGTTTATGTTTTATATGTAATGTAATGTATTTAGGATACATATTTGACTAGGTTTGCACTATCCCGCTCACCGCTACGCATTTTTCTTTCACCCAAAGGTTGCCTGGAAGAAATTGCTACCTTAGCAATAAGGCCTCCTAAATTGTACTTGTCTTTTGTTGTTATCTGTTGTGTTGCATGACTTGTATTCTTACGTGCAATAAAGTATTTTTATGTTATGTTATGAGAGCGGGGCGCAGTGAATCAGCGACACAGTGGACAATCGCGATTAAATCATTCGTAAGTTAAGCACTCGAACCGCTATCTTTATCTCTAATCGCTGTCGCTTGGAGCTCTACACGTATTCCAACCTCCTCATCCAGTTACCAGAATGCTCTCATGATATACCGGGTGTAAGGGACAGCGTCCCGCAGACTGATAGGAGTTTCTCAGTCAACGAACCTGAACAACATTCACCAGGAATTTCTTTTTTTGGATTATACGTCACATTAACGAGATATCTCTATCTCGATATCTCCTTTCTAGCGTCCTTAGATTTAGACATTTTTTTGTTTATTGAGGAGCAAATAGTCTAACCCTGGAGTTACTCGTACAATCGAAACTTTTAGCAATATTGTCGATGATAACTGCCCGGTACTATTTCATCCTCAACTCATTATTTCTAAAAATTCTTAGGTCTAAATCTAAGGAAGCGACAGAGAAAAGTTTTAAGAATGTGTATATTTTGCGAGTTATGATTTTTTAACGAGTGAGGCCTCTTAAAATGTACTTGGTTTGTTTTGACTACATCGTTACAGTCTTGACATAGATATTCTCATTGTTGGACTGATTGCTCGAAATTCCGATATCTTTGATTTAAAATATCTCGTTAATGTGACGATGTACTTCCATGCTGGACTGGGAGCGAGAGAAAAACATAGAATGAATACTTTCCCGCAGTAAAAAGTTACCCATGTTACTCAGGGTGAACCTAGGGTAGAATACATTAGTATTCACCATTTCACCATTAGGTGAAAGAATTTCTAAAATCCATTCAGCGCTCAGGAAATACATCGTCACATACATACATACATATAATGGGGTAGGCAGAGCGTACACGACCTAAACAAATGTCGTTCCGCCACGTCTGACAAAGTTTTGAGGGTTATTTAAGATAGATTTGTAGGTATATCGCTGTAGTGACAGGCTGTCAGCCCATCGCCTAAATTGCAATATACTGAAACCCTTGGATCCCTTAGCTGATTTTTACAACATAGAATATGCCAGCTGCATTTGCTCCCGGACGCAAATGCAGCTGGCATATTCTATCTTTTTCTCTCGCTCCCAGTCCAGCACGGAAGAAAAATCACCTCTTAATAAACTTATTATAGGTTCAAGCGCGTTTAAAGAAGGTTAAAATGATCCACTGTTATTGCAAGAACAGTTTTTGAGGAACTGAATCTGAATATAAGCTCGGCTCACGAAATTTCGAGACGATTTTTTTTTTTTTGTTTTGATAAATAAAATATTGTTATAGAACATATCGTGTGTGGTATCCAACAAAAAGACGTATTGAGTTGATATTAAAAATATATCACATTATAACATATCAGTTACAAATTTAAAATTTAAATGAAACTAATTTTCAAAACATCTCGATGTTGGTATCGAGATTTCACCAAAGTATGCAGTACTATTATATATTCTGTGATCAAAGTACACTTTTAATTTGTAATAATATCTGTCGATAGCCATAGGTTCCATCCCTTTGTTCCCATTGGCCGCGAGAATTTTTCATTTTATGCCAGGCCCCTTACTAAACTCTTCAATGGCTTTTAAGGTCTGGAGTGCCTAACGTGGTTCCTTACGAGCACGGCTGAACTATAAGAGGCATCGAGATATCGACTTTACGAAATCAACTCATTGTAATGCACTTTCATGCTGGCCTACAATTTTCGTCGCCGGAAGATGCGCTGGCTGCGTTCGAGCAGGCTGTAAACGAGGTGTCTACAGTGGACTGGAAAAAGTGTTTTGAAAACTGGTTTAGACACATGAATATTTGTGAAGAGGCTGGTGGAGAGTACTTTGAAAAGATTTAATAAAAATATATGTACCTGTAGAACATTTTTTTTTAGTGTCGCAAAACTTTCTGAGTGTCCCACGTATATACCCTATGTCCGTCTCCAGGTTACCATCTATCACCATACCAATTTTCATCAAAATCCGTTCAGATGTTTAGGCGTGAAAGAACAACAAACAGACAAAAAGAGTTACTTTCGCATTTATAATATTATAGTAGGAATTACTTACTTCCATGCTGAACTGGGAGCGAGAGAAAAACATAGAATGTACCAGCCGCATTTCCTCCCGGGCATGCTGTAAAAACCAGCTGATGGATCCGAGGGTTTCAATATATTGCATTTGAGGCGATGGGCTGACAACCTGTCACTAAAGCAACATGCCTACAAATCGATCTTAAATAACCCTCAAAACTTTGTCAGATGTGCCGGAACAACCTTTGTTGAGGACATTTATGCTCTGCCTACCCTATTAGGGATAAAGGCGTGATTGTATGTGTGTATGTTATTTAGTATTGGCAAAAAATTTGTACCTATTTGATTTATGTTATTGGCTCCTAAAAGAAAAGTGATCCAGTGCGCCCCGTTCTGCCCTAAGTCAAAATACTCATCTCCTAAATCATCATCTCCCTAGCCTTACCCCGTATCTCACGGGGTAGGCTACCTAATCTGGGTGATTGAACGAGGGTACTGGTTTTTACACAGAGCGACTGACATCTGACCTCCGCAACCCAGAAGGGAAACCAGACCCAATTCTAGATTAGGTCAGAGTTTTCAAGCCGTCAATGCTTAGACCTCTGACATGGCTTCACGAGTAATATCTACGGTATTAAACGATATTAACCGGGACTAACGGCTTAGCGTGCCTTCCGAAGTATGGGAAAAGCGCCGAATACTTGTACATATAAAATTCGAAAACCGAAAATCACATTGGTACGTAGTGGGATTCGAACCACGACCTCCTCAGGAGGCAGCGGCCCTATCCACTACAGCATCGGGCTCGCTAAGGTATAAAAAAAAACGATTTCCATTTTTAATTTCATGAATGATTATTCTTTTCTTTGTAGATGGGCCCTCAAGTTGGAATATCTTTCATGGTGTTTAGCTACACTCAACCATACATCCTTCATCTGTTTCAACCGCAGGTATGGAGCTCTGATATTTCCAGCGAAGTGCAAGAAACTTGCACTCATTGCAGACCCTATTTGGAGCAATATGAACGCCAAGTTAAGGGCATTTTTGCACGGCTCCGTGTTCTTTTCGTATCCGTGAAAAAATATGTGGATTGGCGCGAAAATGTATGACAGCTTCCAAATATTTTTTCATGTATACGAACCGATACGGAGCAGTGCAAAAACGCCCTAAGACCAAACGAAGACTGGGCGCAAAGTGAGAGTTTCTAGTACTGCTTCCCCTTCATATATGTATACTAGCTCTCCGCCCGCGATTTTACCCGTGTTGAGTGAGTTTAAAAAAAATGGTCTTCTTCTTCTTAGCGAGTGGATTCTCGAGTCAAATGACCCGATGAGCCCTGGTATCAGAGTGTTTAAACCGCCTAGTAGCACAGCTAATAGGCCTCTGACATGGCTTGAGTAACGACCACTATCAAAGACAGCAACCGGGACCGACGGCTTAACGTGCCCTTCGAAGCACGGAATCTTTTTTCTTTTCAGACAATCAGGTGAATCATCCTGCAATGTCCTAACCAAACTGGGAAAATCCTTACAAAGTGATAAATTTTCAAATATCAACTTTGTGTCCCCTGGGAATCGAACCCAGGACTGGATCGTAAGCCCAAGGCTCTAACCACTAGACCACGGAAGCAGTTAAAAAAAGGTATTGCGCGATAAAAGTAAGCCTTTGTCCTACTCTAAAACTTAACCTATATGTGTGCCAAATATCCCAATCGGTCTAGTGGTTGAAGCGTAAATGCGTAACAAACGTTAAACTATTCAAACATCCAAACTTCGTAGTAGGATTTCACATATATTTCACACGCTTTAAAAACTCTGACACCAGGGGTCGATTAACTCGATACCTACACGACAGAAGAAGAACACGATTTTATTAGGTTGACCTGTATGTAACGGAATCCTAGCGTCATGAAAATTGGCAGCTGTATGTTGTTTTTGATGGCAATACATATGTACCGTCGAGCTGATCTGATGATGGAGCCGGAAGATATGAACTGGAACTTCATGATGAAACATCGTATCATCGCTGTGTTTCGACTTGTTAGAAAAGTCTTGTAATGAACTTTGACACGATTAGGTTTCAAAGTCTGATGATGATTCCGGAAGATAGTTTTTGGCATTAACGTGCATTTATAAAAGCGTTTTTTTCTAATGTTTTTTAAATTATTAATGTATTTAATATAGAATTTAACCTTCAAGTCTTTCCTGAATACGTTCAAAATGGTTCATCTGATTTTTTTGGTAGTAAATGATTGGACTTTGCAGCCTGAATGCGAGCAAGCTGAGTGTGAAGCAACTCGGGCAGTCGCCAATCGCTATAAGCCACAGAACCTCTTAATAGCGAGCACTATAGCAGGAAGTTTAGCTGGAATAATGTCAAAAACATTGACGTATCCATTAGATTTGACTAAACGAAGACTTCAGCTTGGGGTAAGTGCCTCTATGTACAATACAAACATACTTATAATCACGCCTTTATCCCTAATGGGGTAAGCAGAGCGTATACGACCTAAAAAAGGTTTTCTTGCCACGTCTGACAAAGTTATGAGGGTTATTTAACCCACCAACCACCCATGGTCCTACCCGCCTTGCGGCATAACGGACCGAAACACGAGAGAAGCGCATGTATATACAAATATATACATGCTCTCTCTACATTCTTTTTTAAACTTTAATGGGCATTAGGGTAACAGTGAGGCCACTATTGTCCAGCAATGCGTCACTGCCAACCGTTGTGGTATACGGCACAAAGACAAATGACTTCGACGCCCAGCTAGCTGTTGAACTTATGCTTTCTACATGCTCAAACAACTTTTCGCTTAGCGTGCCACTTGTGCGCAAAGGTCTTTAGCAACCGAAAGTTCTCCGGGCAGCTAACTAGGTCGCCGTGATACACGGGTCCAACGTTTAGTTGTTTTAGCGAATTCGCTCCTCATTATACAGCGGACACTCTCCAAGAATGTGATCCCGCGTTTCCTTAGGTTCGCCACAGTCACAGTCAGCTGTTGGTACCAGCTTCATGTCACTGAGTCGAGACCGGAAACATCCATGTCCATCCAATCTGCGATAGGACATAGTCTGGCTCTATCCATTTACTGCTGCACCTTATATGGACATCCGGGAAGAACGAGAAAAGTTCCAGCCCTTTCTCCACAGACTCTCAACGTGTCTGCCAGTCAGTCATTGCGTCACCCCATACCGTTGCCTTAAGCTGCTTGCGCTCTTTTTCGGCCTTGTTGCGTTCCTCCTACTCGATTCCTCCAGCCCTGATGACCTCAAGGTCAGCTGGAAATACACCTGCAAGCACTGGTAAGGCTGCAGTGCTTACCGATCTGTAGGCCTTGGTCATCAGTATTAACGACGGTCTCTAAATCCGTAACAGGTTGTTGCGGGCGATCACTAGTGTCGCGCGTCGACACCATACTCCCGCTGCGTAAGTAAGGCTGGTAAATGGAGGCTGAGACGCGCGCCATCTTGCCGTTACAATTTGACGCGCGCTCGCCTATAGATCGAGTATGCGGGAAGTAGGACCTAGCAATTTCGACGATCACGCCCAACAATTTGGCCTCGGAAACGGTCTTGATAGAAGCTCCATCCATGCGTATTGTTGGCGGTCTTTGCAGTTTGCCCTTAATTGTCATTGTCTGGGATTTCGCGTTCGCGGGCGAGAATCCCAATCGATTTCGGACACCCTATTCTGAAATGAGGGAGAGTACTGTACGCGACTTTGATTCTACCGCGGCTTGAGACGAAGCTTCTATCATGATCGTGACGTCATCAGCGTATGCAATCATACTGACACCGACTGGTGTTGGCAACCTGAGGATATCGTCGAGCAGGAGGTTCCACAATGTTGGCCCAAGAACATATCCCTGTGGACATCCCATCGTTGAGATCTTCCACGACGCCTGGTCTCCGGCAAAAAGTCCTACTCGCCTATTGGAGAAGTAACTCACCAGCAGACGATAGATGTTTGGTGGGCAGCCTTGCTGCTTGACTTTAACTAATATCATTGGCCACAAGGCGCTGTCGAAGGCGCCAGAGATGTCAAGGAATATGAGCTGTACATATTTCTCTTCGGAATTGTCTATAAAGTTGTTTATAGCTCAAGGGCAGTTGACGTTGATCTGCCAGCCATAAAGCCATGTTGGCGGTCTGATATCCCACCAAATAGGCAGGTTGTGCAAGCTATGAAAATCTTTCCCAGTATCGATAGCAACGTATGCCTGTATACTTTCGGGTCAGACAGGGGTTTTCCGTTTCCTTTGGGCAATACAACTAGCTGGCCGGTTTTCCAAACGTCTGGGAATACTCCTTCTTCCAGGCAACGTCTCTACATGAGAAGCATTTCACTGCTACTGACCTTCCAGGCGTGCTTGACAGTCCGAGCTGAAATCCCGTCCATACCCGGTGCAGTGTTGGGGAGTTCCTTGATGATGGTATCGAGCATTTTGAGATGTGGCATCCTAGAGTCGTCACCCGAGGGAGCACATGCTGCGGCGACGCGTATTGCACGATTATATTCTGTATCTTGGGATGGGTGTCATTTGGGCAAAGCGCCTTTAGCAGACCGGACATTGTTCCGTTTGCGGTTGTGGTATATGCCTGAACTAGGTCTAAACCGTGAATCACGTTCATGGGTGGACGAGACCTTCCGGAGGCTGCCCGATAGGTCATCGTTTCCAGAATCCGCCACCGACCGAAAATGCGGGATTTCGGCCTGCTTTATTGCTCGAAGGATGGTACGCAGCTGTTCTTCAATATTCAATATATAATATATGAGGGTATTTATTTATGATATAATTGCAGGTATATTGCTGTAGTGACAGGTTGTCAGCCCATCGCCTAAATTACAATATACTGAAACCCTCGGATCTCCTCGCTGGTGTCTACAGCATGCCCGGGAGGAAATGCAGTTGGCACATTCTATGTTTTTCTCTCGCTCCCAGGTCAGCATGGATATAGCAAAACCCAATTTAATAAAAACTATAATCGGTATTTATTATGATTTCAAGATAGGTAGGTGGAGGTTCGCACACACACACACACACATACGCACACACACACACACACACACACACACACACATACGCACACACACACACACACACACATGAACAAACTCACGATCAGTGGATGCTGTTAAATTTTAAATAATTAATTGTATCTTGCTTGCATCACATAGTTGGTAAAATATATTTTATGTACTGGCCGCTTCTGTGATTCCACCAGGTTCGGAGGGCGGAGAGTCTGGTGATCTGTAATACAGGTCTCCTAGTACGGACACCAGTCTCTCACATAGATAGATTCAAAATTATATTTATGTCAGTTTTACCTAGTTTTAAGTTTTACTTCTATGTGAAAGAAAAATAAAACCTTTTTGTATTGTATTGTATGAAGAAATTAAATACCTTTTTTGTTTTACAGACTCATAAAGTAAGCGATGATTTCAAAGTACCAAGCACATCAAAAAACCTAATCAGATGTAACAGCCTGACTGACTGCTTGTCGAAGACGATCCGCAAGGAAGGGGTACCAGGACTGTTCAGAGGTTGGACTGTCACCATATGGAAGGCTCAAATCACGAGTATCGTCGCGTTCACCTCATATGAACTACTTTGTTTTGCAATACGAGAGTATAATGATGTACAATTGATTTAAGGAGTGAGCACATTCTCATTTGACGTGAACCTTTCGTGGACCAAACCAATATTTTTAGGGGTTCTTCGTGGTGTGCGAGTCGGACTTGTACTCGAAAGAATTCCGTGCCATTTATGACTTTACGCGAGCAGTTACGCCCCCACTCGTAAAAAAAATCATATCTCGCAAAATATAGACATTTTTAAAAGTTTTTTGTCACTTCCTTAGATTTGGACCTAAGGATTTTTTAGAAGTAATGAAGTGAAGAACAAATAGTAGAACAAATACTATCGAAATTTCCGCCAAAAGTTATATTTAGGAATAATTTCGATAGTAACTGCCCGGTACCATTTCCTCCTCAATTCATTACTTCTAAAAAGTCCTTCGGTCTAAATCTAAGGAAGTGACAGAAACGTTTGGAAACTGTCTATATTTTGCGTGTTATGATTTTTTACCACAGATCTCAAGAGATGTGCTGAGGGGTTTGCGTAAAACGTTCGGATACATTTTCAGCATGTTTTCTATCTAATCGAGCCATAAACTATGTTAAAATGCGCGCGAAATACGACACCTCAAATCAAAGCCGGCAGCCGGTCGCCTACCATACGACGAGGAAGTTGCTAAAGTCAACATGGCGCTCTGTCAGTCAAAGGGAGACAGAAAATAGAGCAAAGCTACTTGTAATAACGATTGGTGAAATATTGAATGTCGTATCGTATAGGGTGTAATTGCGTGCCATTAGCTCAGAGGATGTTTCAATAACGCCAAGGGATCGCATTAAAAATATCAGAAAATCTTACTCCCAAAACCATTTTGGCTTCCTCATACAAATTATCTGTTAGAAGTGGTATTTTTTTATGGGATGGAACCAGCTTATTGTGAGTTCAGTTTACATACATACATACATACATAACGTCACGCCTCTTTCCCGGAGGGGTAGGCAGAGATCACATCCTTCCATTTGCTACGATCCTTGCAAACTTCTTTCGCTTCATCTACATTCATCAATCTTTTCATGCACGCTCGTCGGTTTAGGGTACTCCTGACCTGACCTTTCTCTAGAACGTCCCCGATTTACGTATGTACGTTCGTCGAGGTCTTCCCCTTCCAACATTCCCACTCACACTCGCCATGTATATCTGTTTGGTTAATCTCTTTTCATCCATCCTCTCAACATGACCAAACCACCTCAGCATTCCTTTTTCTATACCTGTCACTATATCCTCTTTCACACCACAACGTTCCCTTATCACGCTATTTCTTGTTCTGTCACTCAGTTTCACACCAATCATACTTCTTAATGCTCTCATTTCTACCGCATTTATTCTACTTTCATGTCTTTTCTGCCATATTTCAGTTTACAAAGAACCCATTTTTGGGGTTGATCCCATATCGTTACTTAATCAGCTCCTAAGCTATGGCACGCAATTACAATGGCATCCTGTATCATGCCGTGACTCCTGCTCTCAAACAAAACACGAAACATACCTACCCCCGCGGGGCAGACAGTGGAAGGGAAATTTGTGAAACAAACAAAGTTTTGTTTGTGCGCAGGAGACTCGTCTTAAAGTCTATGCTCGTTTGTTTGTTGTTCTGTTTGGTTTTAGTGCCGCATGGTGTAATGTATTGATTAAATACGTAGGTACATTAATATCTATAAAATCTTTTTTATCTAAGTATAACAACATATTGGTGCCGATAGGTACTATTAAATTGTAGACCCAAGTCTTAGAGGTATTATGTATTCAATGGAGATGTCATCCCGAACTAAAAATATTTATTGATCGCCAACGCTCAATGCGACAGCGCGTCTAAATAGAGACTATTAATAATACCGAAAAAATATTTGTACAGTTCAGAAAATTGCATTAGTTACACAATTATACAGGAAATATCAACGAGGCAGAAAATCGATAATATGACAATATAGCCACTAATCATCATCTTCCTAGCCTTATCCCGTATCTCACAGGGTCGGCTTAATAATCTAGGGGATTGAACGAGGGTACTGGTTTTTACACAGAGCGACTGCCATCTGACCTCCACAACCCACTAAATAAAATTATTATTTGAAGATATTATTTTTTAGCTCCCGCGGTTCCGCACTTTTGGTAAATCATGGATGAAAACGTTGGAAAACACAACTGTCTAATGTCATATTTCCGCGGGTACATTTTTTTCATTGGCATGTCGTCTTTAATAACTCGATTACCCAAGTTCACATATTTGAGTGTGGTTCTGTATGGTAATAATTATAATTTGATAAAAATAGAGACAGCAACACAACAGCTCATTATAATTCTGTCAAAGTGACGTATATCAGACACATATGGGCAACCTCCAGCCCGCAAAGGCATTTCATCAGGCCCGCGGAAGGATTTTATTTAGTAAAGTTGTCTTGTCATCACAGAAACGTAATTGCGATCTCTGACAACGATTTTCACTTCTGTTTTGGACCTATTTGTAACTCGCTTCGCTCGCGATACTTTTGCAATTAGCATGTATGGCGCGCATCGTACGGAATTGCCCCCATTACTCACTCACTGTTGAAAATCCGCGGGTGCTTACCGCCGGTACAGCATCTCATGCATAGTTCTTATATAATGCATGTTTATACAGCCCGCAACATTCAAAAGGTTGCCCACCCCTGATATAAATTACCATCTAGCATGCCGTCTTATTTTAGGTGATAAACGTCTCTTTTATGGGATTATAGGTAACCAGCGGTTGTGGTTTCTGTCTCTATATTTTTCAAATACATAATTGAAAGCGACAGGACCAAACTAAAATACCTAAGTTGTGTATACAACAGCATCGGCAGTCGGCACCATTGTGATCTCGGTACATTGCTCGCAGTCTCGTGTGCGAACGAGTAGTAGTGCTCAAACTGTGTGCGTAAAGCCATGACTCCAGCGCTCAAAGAAAACATGACAAATCCCCCCGCGGGGCAGAGGGGAAGGGTTTCACAAACATTTCCCATCCCCTCTCTGCCCTGCGGGGATATGTTTCGTGTAATATTTTTGAGCAGGAGTCACGGCTTAACAAACACACAACACGAAATAAGTATGTGTTCTTAAGGTGATTCCTCCTGGCAAATGGTTGTTTTTAAGAGCTTATTTCTCGTAAACGAATCTTTGGAAAAGTCTAAAAAAATATATAAGAAGATTATTGAAGAATTATTTATGGCCTGCAATTGCAACATTTAAAAATATTCTAGTTCATAAATAAGTACCTATGCTAAAAAAACTAGAAGTAAAGCTGCTTTTATCAATAAATTTGATATTAGCACTTTCACGGTTTCTTGGGAAAATTATACGTACTATGATGATTGAAAATAGCAACATAGCTTTATTAAATCCGACTCGTAGTTTTTATGGAATTAGCTCTTTTGAGAGTTTCTCGCAAATTTTTCACGCGGCCACGGACGTAAACGCTGCTGATTTGATCGACTTTCTAAGGCATTACGGGCGATGGTTGCATATCTAGTTTTTTATCTACCTGCTCATCTGCCGGGAGGATACACCTTAAATAAGTACCTACGTTTACTTTGTAATGTAAAAAGATTTCGTACTAAACGCACCCTGTTTGCTATTTCTCTAGCTAGATCTCTATGATTGATTAGACATAGTGATACTTTGAAAATTAAAAGAAGTTTACCGTATGAAAACATTAATATGACCTGACCAGGTACTTAAAATACAGATAGATGTACAATATAGAAGGGCTTATAGGTTTAGATCAAATATAGTTATAGTTAAACAAATGCCGCTTGATAAATGCCACCAAAAAATCAAGGCTTATTATATATGGCTTGTTTTTATGTCAGTCGGTTTTTGACAAATCTAACTTTATTTTATAAGCAGTATAGTCCATATTGAAGCTTGAAGTTAACCACTTTTCGGCGTTTTCGCACATATTTGACGTGGTGGATCTATAATTATATTTGATCTAAGCTTACAGGCATTCCATAAGTCCTTGAAATAATTAATAATTTATTCTTCAACATTCTATGGAATACTTATTGAATGTGATGTGAATCCACACTACCGCTTCACATCACATGTTAGAGCAGAGCAGAAGAAGCGGCGCAAGCAACTCTTACAACTTCTCCTATTCTTTCTCTGTCTTAGTTTCATCAGGTCTTTTTAGTCTGTGGTCATGCTATATTATGCTATACAGGGTGTATAAAAAGTAGACACTGCGTAACGATAACAAGTCCCACAAAAATGTATTTATTTTACCTTTTGCACAAAAATTCACATCACATCTACAATTTTGTATGGAGGTTATTTTTTATATGTAGGTATGAAGATTTTTTGGTATCATTAGTAGTAGGGTATATTAAAGAATTGCAGTACTTTTCTCACACTCGGTATGTAAAAGTACCTCTTCTGTATAATAATTTGTCCTGTACAGTAAAAATTTAAAATGTATTTCTACCTAGCTATCTTTAAGTTTAGCAGAATATACTTATTTGTTGTTATAGCGCTAGGAAATATGCGCACTCTGTAAGAAATTAAATTGTCTACTATTATACAGACTATGAGATACAGCCTATGTAAAGAAAAAAAAACGTGTTTTTTTTAGGTTACCCTTATAATTTTTACGGTATGGTTAGTAAACGAGCATGCTAAGCAGCGAAGGCAATACTTTTTCGATATCTCAATCAGGCAGATATTCGATGGAGGCTCCGTATAAATTCCATACAATCGAGCACAAGCAAACATAAATTGCTAGCCTGTCCTCCTGAGTAGTGACTCACGTTCACTGAAGATGCTCACCTGTCCTTCCAGAAGACCTACTAGTTGTAGGTACATAGGTTTTTGATAGTAAGAAAAACCTCCATCGGCCATTTTGGATTTTATGGCAGCCATTTTCATAGAATGTTTTTATGAAGTGTGGATCTTCTAATTTTGTATTTAGACTAATGATTTTAAATAATGAACAAGTGAATCAGGGTTTTTGATAATTTCACCTGCAAAGGGGTGAAAAGGTTGATAGAAGTTCGTTGTATAGGAAAATGACTGCCAATTAAAAAAAAAAAGATTTGCTTGAAATGATACATTGCACGTGGGTTGTTGCAAGCGTTCTGGTTCGATATTTCTACTTTGTTTCCCGGTTGTGCAATTTTTCAAGATGGCCGGCTAAAAAGAACAAACTTCTATCCCCCTTTTCACCCCTTGGGGGCTGTTAAAACATTAACATAAAATTAATTTTAATTGTTTATGTTGAGTATTATCTATGCTTATTTATTTATAATAGCAACAATTTGATATGAGTATCAATTGTCATGTTGGCTATATTGTACTTCCTTCTTTCTCTGCCCTCTGCGTACGGCACGTTGCAATATTTTTGCTTTATTTTTAATACAGTCCATTCAACTTTAAACCAGCATTTTATTTTATTATACATGCTGTGTGTTGGTCCTTCAGACCCTGTAAATAAAGTGCAGTGAAAAAGTTGCGGATTATTGGTGGTTTTCGCCAAAAGTGTGCGGCCCTTTGTGTTCGTCGCTATATGTCGAGCGGCCGTTCTATAGGCCAAGGATCTGCGCGGCGAGATACTTCTGCGAGAAATCTATATTTTCTCGCCCTCACCGTGACATCTGCTGCAGTATTTGCAGGATTCCTCATCTATATTGTGGATTTTATGCAAGCTATAGTTGCATAATTCATACCAATTTGACTCCATTTTGCTTTGTAACGGCAACGTGGTTGTGGTTCTACAGCGGGATCATCAGGTGGCGCGGCAATCGAGTCGTGACGTCACGGTCGTCTCGAAAGCTGTTGTGTTGGCACCACTTCGCGAAACGTCAAGTGTCAGACGTCACTCACGTAAACAACAACATAACCTCAACGGTTACAGTTTTTCGTCGTTTTATTTGGAATTCTTGCAGAATTTCGTTAAATTCTACGGCATATACAGTGCGGTCCTAGAATATAAGAAGTGCAGTGCGATCTTAGTCTGTAAGAAGTGCGGTGCGGCTATAAAAATACGCGAGTGTCGATAGCACGGTCGGTAATCACTGCGATTCCGTCTTACACTCGTGTTTGCGTAATAGTTTTCGTTCACTATGGTTCCACCTCTAAAGGATGAGAGACTGAGTAAACTGCTACTCACCCGGAGATACTTGAAAGGTACTGTGACACGAATTGAAAACTTTATTTCGGATCCAATATCTGTTGCGTCAGCTAGTGCGGAAATGATTCAAGCGCGTATAGAAAAGCTGAATTTGACATTCAAAGAATATGAGTCTGTGCAGTTGGACATTTTATCTATTGACGAAGAAGACAATGAGGATGTTTCCCTTTTGGAAAATAGATATTTTAATATAATTGCTAAGTTAAACTGCGAACTAAAAAGATTAACATCAGCTGAAGTACAGCAGTGCCCAAATGTTGCAACTTCCAAACTTCCCAATATAGAAATTCCAGTTTTTAATGGTAGGGATTTTACTAAATATATACCATTCATGGATTTGTTCACTGCTGTAATTCACAAAAATTCTTCACTGTCAGATGTTCAAAAACTATTTTACTTGCGAAAATATTTAGCAGATGATGCACTAGCTCTCATAACCAACTTGCCTTTGGTAAATGAATCTTACAAAGAAGCATTAAAACTATTAAGAAAGCGCTATGATAATAAAACCCGCTTGATAATGAACCACATAAATATTCTTATACAGTTGCCAAATATGCAGAGGGGTACTGCGGCCTCTATACGGTCTTTTCTTTCCCAAATCCAACAACAGCTGTATGCTTTAAAAAATTTGCATCAGCCTGTGGATAAATGGGACATGATATTAATTGCTATTCTTACTAAGAAGTTAGATAGTTTTACTAATCGTGCTTATCAACTTGATAGGGACACAGATACACTCCCAACAATGGGTGACTTTGTATCATTTTTGGAAAAGCGTGCTATAGCGCTTGAAGACAGTACTATTACTGAAAATGTGAAAGATATTCCCACTAAAGTGAGCCATGTTGTCACTAATAGCAATAACAAAAGCCTATGTTCTTTTTGCAAGGGATCTTCACATGGACTCCATAATTGTCCGAAATTTAAGATGGCTGCGCTAGCAGATCGAGACCAGTTTGTTGTTTCGAATAAATTATGCATTATTTGCTTAAAGCCTCATGTTGGCAAATGTAAATTTTCTTTTAAATGCCAATTGTGCAAGGCAGGGCACAATACCCTTCTGCATAAAGATAGTGTAGAGGAAAGGCCTATGGTTACTTTACATACTGGTGATTCATCAGGAAAGAGGGTTTTATTACCTACTATAAAGGTTAAAATTTTTGATAAAAATGGCTCAGAGCAATGTGTCAGAGCAGCTCTTGACTGTGCAAGTCAAGTTTCTTTCATTACAACTTCCTTAGCTGCTAAGCTAGGGTTGAATCCAGAATATGAGAAAAATAACATAACAGGAATAGGTTGTGTGACAAATAGCTACAGCAAAGTGGTTGATGTAACCTTACATTCTCTAGTGTATAATAATGTACATTTCAATGTAACTTGCCAGGTTATAGATCGTGTTACGACTGATCTCCCACAACAGAAAATTGATATCACTAAATTAAACATTCCTGCTGGTATTGGGTTTTCAGATGATTCATGGTACGAACCCTCTGAGGTATCAATTCTTTTAGCAACAGGCTTCACTCTTAATATTTTGAAAGGTGAGCCTATTAAGCTCCATAACAATCCTGGAGGCTTTGGCTTGGTGATATTAGATACTTTGTACGGATATACTATTGGTGGAGACATATTTGAACAAAATAAAAGCTGTAATTTGGTAACTAATCTGGCAATTTGTAACATTAATAAATTAGAAGATGTTATGGAACAGTTTTGGCTGTCTGAGGGTGCGCCACAACCTGCAACAAAATCTTGTCATGAATTTGAAAAGGCAGAAAAATGTTTCCAGGACTCTGTAAAACTTGAGAATGATAAATTTTCCGTTGATATGCCTTTGGTTTCAAAAATTGAAGACTTGCAGCTTGGGGATTCATTCTCGGTGGCTTTAAAGCGTTTTTTAGCACTAGAGAAAAAATTCAAACGCAATCCACTGTATTTAGAAAAATATAAAAAGTTTATTGAAGAATATATTGCTCTGGGACATGCCAGAGATGTGGATATTGGTAGCTACGATCTCGAACACGGACTAGTTTATTTTCTGGCTCACCATGCTGTCATTAACTTAGAAAGTTTAACAACCATACTGCGCGTAGTGTTTGATGGCAGTATGAAGTCTTTGTTAGGAATTTCACTCAATGATGTGATGCTTAATGGCCCTGTGGTCCAAAGCGAGCTTTTCGACATATTAATTCTGTGGAGAACCTTCATTTACTCCCTTATATGTGACATTCAAAAAATGTTTCGTGGCATTAACATCAACCCACATCAAAGGTGTCTGCAAAACATCTTATGGCGTGATGACGTCACTAAGCCCATCCGCTGCTTGCAACTGCAGACATGTACCTATGGTCTCAAAGCCAGCACATTCCTCAGCACACGCGTCTTGATTGAACTGACCAAGCGATTTGGCTCTCAATATCCTCTTGCAGCGAATGCAATGTTGTATTCTACATATGTCGATGACGTCATATGTGGCTCAGACGATCCCTTGAGGCTTCTTCAGCTCAAAAATGAGCTCATTGCACTCTTGAAAAAAGGCAGCTTCATTCTGCACAAATGGTGTAGTAATCTTCCAGAAGCTATTGACGATCTTCCCAGTGACCAAAAATACTTTGATAAATTAGATATCAATTCCAACAAAATTGTAAAAACATTAGGCCTGAAATGTGACATTTTAAATGATCAGTTGACGTTTGCTTGTCCAATGATTAACAATGATGAAATCAATACCAAAAGGAAAGTTCTGAGTTTCATTGGCAAAATGTTTGACCCTCTCGGCCTGATAGGTCCTATTATAGTTGTGGCCAAACTATTCATGCAAACCTTGTGGTCAATTAAAATGGACTGGGATATCATTTTACCCCAAGAGCAACTCCTTATATGGAATAAATTCTTAAACAGTTTAACTTCAATGGGAACGCTTACCATTAAAAGATGTGTCAATTCACTTGATATGGTCACTGTGGAGCTTGTCGGTTACTGTGATGCCTCTATAAAGGCTTTTGGCTGTGCTCTCTATATGAGAATAGTCAACTCTAATGGAACAGTCTCTGTTAATTTGTTATGCTCCAAGTCACGTGTAGCACCTTTAAACAAATCTATAACTATGCCAAGATTGGAGTTAAATGCTGCTCTATTACTTGCACAAATTGTGTGTAGAGTTCAAAAAGTATTAAATAAAAGATTTAATGCACTTCCTGTTCACTTATATAGTGATTCTCAAATAGCTCTTGCATGGATTCAATCTGCAAGCTTAAAATCAAATCCCTATGTTGTAACTAGGGTCAATCAAATAAAACAATTAACTAAACCTTCTATGTGGTCTTATATAAGTACCACTCAAAATCCTGCTGATTTAATATCCAGAGGCTGTGAGCCACACAAACTGGAATCAAATGAATTTTGGTGGCATGGCCCCAAAGAGCTTTCACATAAGGATTTTCAACACTCTATAAGTGATGTAAAATTTCCCATTCCCTCTCATGTAGAGTCAGAATTTGTAAGCAATGTCTGTAATGTCAGTGAACTGACATTATTTGATCTCATTGAAAAATATTCTGATTTAGGCAAATTGCAAAGAGTGGTGGCGTATATAATGCGATTTTGTAATAATTGCTCTAATAAGATGCCCAGAATAAATGGTCCATTGACACCACAAGAGCTCCATGAAGCTATGTTGGTTATTATTCGTACCACTCAGAGTAAGTACTTCTCAAAAGAAATAGAGTCCCTTAGGAAAAACTTACCTATCAAAACAGGCCTTTTAAATTTGTATCCCTTTTTGGATAAAGCTCTCATACTTAGAGTTGGTGGTCGTCTTCAAAATGCAGCAGATGTTGCATATAATAAAAAATACCCCCCAATATTGCCCAAGTCTTGTCATTTGACTAATATTATAATTCACAAAGAGCATATACGTCTCCTTCATGCTGGTGCTAAATTAGTACTCAGCTCTCTGTCCCAGCAATACTGGCTTATCAGTGGCTTACGTGAAGTGAAGAAAGTGGTAAATAGGTGTGTCAAATGTTTTCGTATGAAGGCTGCAGCTGTCAAGCAGCTGATGGGCTCCCTGCCACAGGATCGTTTGGGTGTGGCTAGGCCAAATAGTATAGTGGGTGTTGACTTTTGCGGCCCGTTCAAGGTGAAGGTTTCACGGTTAAGAAGGCCTATTGTGACTAAGGGCTATGTTGCTTTGTTCATCTGTTTCATAACTAAATTCATCCACATGGAACTTGTTAGTGATCTGACTACAGAAGCCTTTTTGGCATGTCTCAAGCGATTTATATCTAGAAGGGGAATGCCAGAGAGAATTTATTGCGATAACGCTAAAACTTTTAAAGGTGCAGCTAATGAGCTAAATGCATTGTATGACCTATTTCAGTCAAAACAAAATCAAGATACCATAAATGATTATTGTGTATCACATTTTATAAAATTTAAATTCATTCCAAGCTACTCGCCAGAATTTGGAGGTTTATGGGAATCCGGTGTGAAGAGTTTTAAATACCATTTCAAACGCATTGTTGGCGACATGGCCTTAACTTATGAAAATTTATATACTGTTATTACAGAAATTGAAGCTGTTTTAAACTCTCGACCTCTGCTTCCCTTGAGCTCAGATGTTTCAAGTTTTCAATATTTAACACCTGGCCATTTCATTATAGGTGCTGCTCTGACAAGTTACCCTGAAACTGATCTTACTGATAAATCTATTCATAGGTTGAAATATTGGAATATTATAACTAAAATTAAACAGGACTTTTGGAAAGTTTGGTCAAGAGATTATCTTACACAATTACAGAGTAGGCCCAAGTGGCAACATGATTATCCTAATTTAAAAGAAGGGGATTTGGTTATTGTTCGTACTGACAATACTCCTCCAATGAGCTGGCCCATGGCTAGGATTATTAAGATAATTCCAGGACCTGACGGTAAGGTCAGGGTTGCTGAAATTAAGATGCCCAATAATAAAATTTACACAAGGTCATACAGAAAGTTATGCCTTCTGCCTATTTGTAATGGGCAAGCGAGTACTCTTTAGTGGTTGGTTAGTACTTAGTACTAATTAACTGATCCCAAGACCTAGTCCAAGGGCTAAAGACTACTCACTTGCTCAATAACAGGTATATAAAAACAAAACTATATTTTGTTAAAAATATTTATATTTATTATATAATATATCTTCTTTAGTGGTTGGTTAGTACATAGTACTAATTAACTGATCCCAAGACCTAGTCCAAGGGCTAAAGACTACTCACTTGCTCAATAACAGGTACATAAAAGCAAAACTATATTTTGTTTAAAATATTTATATTTATTATATAATATAACTTCTTTAGTAGCTGGTTGTTACATAAGGTCAATCAACTGATTCCAAGACTAGGTTGTAGGACTAAAGTAACCTATTTTTGAAATGTTTCAAATACACTTTTCTTTACTTATGTCTTTTTCTTGTAAATAGTTATAAAAGTTATAGATTTTGTAACTTAAAAACTTGATGTAATTTGGTGTGTTAAGTTCATAGTTTTCATTGTTTCAGGCCCCGGCCCAACTATGTTAAAACATTAACATAAAATTAATTTTAATTGTTTATGTTGAGTATTATCTATGCTTATTTATTTATAATAGCAACAATTTGATATGAGTATCAATTGTCATGTTGGCTATATTGTACTTCCTTTTTTTCTCTGCCCTCTGCGTACGGCACGTTGCAATATTTTTGCTTTATTTTTAATACAGTCCATTCAACTTTAAACCAGCATTTTATTTTATTATACAGGGGCAGATTTGCCAAAATGCTAAACCACGCATTATTTTTGAATTTGTACTCTAAATACGAAAATAGAAGACCCCAACTTTAAAAAAATAATCATACAAAAAATGGCAGACACTTTAATAAGACCTAGCCGCGGAGGAGTTGGATTCTATAAAAAAAGTAAAGGTACCTACTTATTTACCTAACTAGTTCCTGGAAATTACTTGGTGCATCTATCTCAGCAGCGGCCCACATAATATAACTTGGTTATTTCAGATAGATCTGAAATAACCCTCAAGACGTGGTGAAACGATCTTTGTTTAGATCGTTGACTGTCAAAGTGATCGACCTACCACCAAAGTCTTCTATATAAATTGAGGTAGAGGAGGCTTACTAAGCAAATCAGTGCCGCCAAGTGCGGCGATCTATCTCGGAGGGTGCTGTGGCGACCAAAAATTTACATTTGCAACCGGTCGCAATTTAGGCTATCTCGAAAAAATATTATGTGACATTAGGCTACTTCAAAAAAATTCAGCATATAGGATAGGATAGAACAAAATGGGCCTAAACTCTAGGGGTTTCTTAATAATCATTGGAAATTTCTACCATCCACCCTCTTTGACTCTAGATTTTGAGATCGAACCAAATTATTTAAATAACATCCCTACTGAAAAGAGTCTTAAGGGATAGGTCCCAAGCATTTAACGGCGATTTCATCCTAAAAAAACTTGGCAACACTGAAGCAAATCGACTTAAATAAGACATGGCCAAAAGGTCTTAGATACCAGGCCAAGACACCTTTAAAAAAAACACTCGTAAAGCGATCCCAAAGATGCAACATTCATTTGTTCACGCGCTATTGAACACTGAAGGATCGCTGAAGGGAAGGGTGTTGGCACATTTCGCCTCATTGAAGCGCTTCAACTTTTGGCGCATGTGCCGCGACTACCTCAGTTTATATATAAGTCTTTGCCTACCACATATTTGTACATACATACATATAATCACGCCTTTATCCCGAATCGGGTAGGCACAGCGTAAACGACCTAAACAAAGGTCGTTCCGCCACGTCTGACAGTTTTGAGGGTTATTTAAGATATATATTTGTAGGTATATTGCTGTAGTGACAGGTTGTCGCCTAAATTACAATATACTGAAACCATCGGCTCCCTTAGCTGGTTTTTACAGCATGCCCGGGAGGAAATGCAGCTGGCACATTCTATGTTTTTCTCTCGCTCCCAGGCCAGCATGGAAGACACATATTTGTAATAAAACGATAATTTTACGCATCTTGTACGACATGCTTAGCGGTGCTAAAGTTACATACATACATATAATCACGCCTTTATCCCTAATGGGGTAGGCAGAGCGTAAACGACCTAAACAAAGGTCGTTCCGCCACGTTTGACAAAGTTTTGAGGGTTAATTAAGATCGATTTGTAGGTATATTGCTGTAGTGACAGGATGTCAGCCTATCGCTTAAATTGCAATTTACAGATACCCTCATATCCCTTAGCTGGTTTTTACAGCATGTCCGGGGGGAAATGCAGCTGGCACATTCTATGTTTTTCTCTCGCTCATAGTCCAGCATACAATTAAGTCTAAAGTCACGTTGATTATAAAGCCCAACTATAAATAAAACAACAATTATCACATATAAGAAAAATCTATTAATATAAAATGCAATATGCTAGGTACAATAACGCGGACCAAAGGCCCCCACATATACATTGGAGAAACGAACAAACATAATCACCAAGTATATATCATCCATATAAATATATAAAATGATTAGTCATAATCATATCATAATAAGTAATACATAACATAATATTAATATCTATTAGGTACATACTGTACAAGACGCATATATTACCATTCGATAGGTCTTGAGTAACAATAATTGATGATTTTTACGTAAATACTTGAGATTATTTGCAAAACTTCATAATAGTAGTACATCATTGAAAAAATAATCAAAATAAACATATAGTATCGCAATTTTTTTGTTATTTTACAGTGATAAAAGTATCTATGATTTCACTGATTTAAAATTATTGATGCTATCACCTAACAATACAGTGTTAATTTAATTGCATGCCTAAGCTTAGGGGGTTTCTTAAAATTGAAATAAATAAGTCAAATCAAAAAATTAAGAAGAAACCACAATAGTCGGTATTTACTATGATCCCAAGAGCGAGTCTGACCGCCGCGCTATAACCGAGCCCGCGCGATTGTTTTTTTGATTTCATTTATGTCGTTTTTCTATTTATATATTTTACTAGCGCCCCGCCCCGGCTTCGCACGGAAATCATCAGTGTTTCTGTACTATATTATGCATGTATTATACATATAAACCTTCCTCTTGAATCACTCTATCCATTAAAAGAAACTGCATCAAAATCCGTTGCGTAGTTTTAAAGATCTAAGCATACATAGGGATATAGGGACAGAGAAAGCGACTTTGTTTTATACTATGTAGTGATAGACTCCTTTTACGTTACTGGAACACCCCTTAGCTATGGCACGCAATTAAATTAACACCCTGTATAATTTTAAACAAATGCTACCATATATACATTTTTATATTGATTTGATTGTAAATAGAAAATGCATAGTCTTGTTCTTAATCCAAAGAAACATTATCAAGGTTATAAAAAGGAAAATTCGGGAATCTCTAACCATTACTAATTAGGTACACTATTTTTTTAAAGTTTGTATTTTTAACGTTAAGTAATCGATACCAACATATTTTGCGGCCCATAAACTGCTTTGTCTTTACAACTTAGCAGAAGATAAAGTTTCGGAACCGCAGACGATAACCTTGTTACAAACATATTTTTTGCGGTCGAGTTTCTTAGGAGTTGTAGGCAAAAACAGTTTATGGGCTGCATAAACAAGTCTATCGATAATGCAACTTTAAAAAAAACACAGTATAGAAAGAAGGATAATGCCGATTCTGTTGGATACACAACTGAACCAATTAAAGTTGGACTTGTCACCTAAAATACAAAAAAAAAATCGAGACAGCAACACAACAGCTGATTATAATCCTTACGATAAGATTATTATTTTGAAAGGGATTACTTCTTCTTCTTAGTGAAATGAAGAGAGCGAATTATATTAAAAGTGACAGACATATTTTAATTTTAGTTTAACCGGTAGTATCTAGAATCAAGCTCATTGACTACAATTAGTTATGTGTAGATGTAAACCAGAATCGGCTTTTTTCTTTAATAAAAAAACATATCCTCACTGAAACTTTTCAAATGGCAACATTTACATCCTGATATCCTCACGACAAAAAAAAACATTTTAAAGCCGTTACTGCCTATACCGGGTGTAAGGGACAGCGTCCCGCAAACTGATAGGGGTTGCTCAGTCAACGAAACTGAACAACTATCACCGCGAAGTTTTTTCATTAGATGAAAATAAAATTAACTACTCATACAAAATTATCAACTTAATTAGACAATTTGTATGGCTTTTTTTTTACTTCTCGAAAATCAGTTTTCACTTGCTGATAGTTGTTCAGTACCGTTGACTGAGCTACCCATAACAGTTTGCAGGACGCTGTCCTTTACACCCCGTATAATAATAATAGGGAATATAAATATAACGAGCCGACAAATATTTATAAAACATTTAGTCAACTAACAAAAAGTAAATATATTGCTTAAGAATGTACCGGGCGTAAGAGACACCGTACTTAAAACAGATAGGGGCTGCTCAGTCAACGAAACTAAAGAACTACCTATCACCAGGAAATTCTTTTTTATGTTATTCCTTTTTTGAAACACAACACGTTGGCTGAAAGAGATCTCTTTATACAGATAATCTCACTTTTTTTTAACTAAATTCAAGTTTGTTTATTTATTGTAAACATATTGTACACAATAAAGAATAGATTAAGAATTTTCTATGCTGTTATTGTTTTTTTTAATGTTTGTGTCCTCTGTTTGACCTTTTCTGCAATAAACTGTTCAATAAATAAACGGTTGTTCAGTTTCGTTGACCGAGTGACAACCATCAGTTTAGGGCACACTGTCACTTATACCCCGTAGTTTAAAACTTAGTATAAAACAATGTTTCAATTTCAATAAACAAAGGACAATGTAAATAAAAATTGCACAAATTTCCTATACAAGACAAAAATAATTTACATAATTTCAAAACGTAAAATTATTTTAAACACAATCTTTTAGATGGCAACGTGTTTTTGAAGCTTTTCGTAATTTACAATAAAAATATTTATACCATTGGGGTAATGTGAACAAATAAAGCCTAAAATAATTGCACATATAAAAATATACGTATTAAAAGACTTATAAATTCATTATAATTGTTGTAGGTAAATAATTGAAACATAGGTACTCGATGGGAAAGACAAAATGTTATATGTGATTTAAGTGTTATAAAATTTTATATTACTCTTATCTAATTCTAGAGGTAATGTATTGGTGTTTTGGTTTACAAGCATGTTAAAAAATGGTGCAAAGGAAATACCTTACTAATATGAATAATAAAATAAGGCAATTTTAAATTAAGTGCAAATATTTTAAGGGTAAGTTATACTCCAAAAACAACAGTTAAATCAAGAACATTGTTTAGAAACTTTCTGGATAAAACGATGAAAGTTTGAACCCCCCATGCAAAAGATTTGACCAGCCGACACTTGGGAGGCCCAATTTTATTTAAATTTTCCGAGAAATACGTTTTCTTCTTCTGTCGTGTGGGTATCGAGTCAATCGACCTGATGAACCCTGGTGTCACTGATTTTAAACCGTCTAATAGCACAGCTAATAAGAAACTAGTTGTTCTGTTTGATAGAATTCGCCTTTCAATTATTTGCACTTGATTTAAAATGTCCTTCTATAAGAGATATACACCTTGAAAAATGTGACTATGAGCATGAAACTGAACCATATTTCCCAAGAAAAATAGGTTGAAAAACGTTAAACACAACTTGATCTCCTATACGACATGCATCAGCTGATAGCTTACATAATACAGGAAGATAGCGTTTCTTTTTCGTATTTCAACCTGGGTGTGAGAGTTGACTTGACGGCTGACGGGGAAGAATGGAAGAATAAAACATACTGCTCCGATCCCAAATGAATGGGATAAGGGGCAGGAAGATGATGATGATGAACCTGTGTTCATGGGAGAAGTTGCTCAGATTCACATTCTTTAGGGTGCATACATAATTATATACTCTTTCTGTTACATATAAACATAAGTAAAAAATCTCCATCGCTACATTATAAGCATTAAGTATTGCGTGGCGGTATTGTGGGTGAGTATGCACCATTTTGTAACAAGCCTAATTTAAATGATTGAATGTTAATTCGCACGCTAGAACTTACAAAAACACTGAGAATTTCAACAGCCAAAACTAAATAGTAGACAATGGTTACATATATTTACTATACGTATGTCATTCATCATTCATAATAACAATAAATGAATATAATAAAATCTATTGTAGTAATGTTACGGTCGATTTAGCCAGCCTAATTTATCTATTTTGTAAAATTTGAAAAAGTAATACTACCGTATGAACATCAATGAGTTACATATTAAAACCATTTTTTTCATTTAAAGTGAAATAAAGTCCGTGTTTGTTCTATGGTTACTAGCGTGCGAATATTCTTAGCCAAACATATTATAAGTAGAGGTAGATCGCGATATTTAATACAATTTTATTTTCGAATAAAGATGGGGCGACCAGAGGGCCCACAACTAATAAAAAACTAACAAAAAACTACTACATTACTAATAAAAAACCTAATAGATTAATTGTATCTCAAATACAAACAGTTAAACATTTTTGTATTTTTTTTTGTTTGCCACTCCCTGTGATTCTTTGTTTTATAACCCATAATGTATAATTAGTGTGGATGAAAATTACGTAATATACTCTGCGCTATTGTGATCGGGTTGTTCTTCTACTCAAAAAATAAACCGACCTATCGATAAACCACAAACAATTACCCCTTTTTTTCTTATAAAACTGAAGATTAGGTGGGCTTTTTTGTATACTGTAAGTACATATAAAAAGAAGTTTAAATCAAAAGAGGTTTTTTATTTTTTTCTATCGTGTCGTGTAAAAAGAAATGCTTTTGATAAAGGATCTACCCCTCTTATTATAACATGATTTGTGTATGTCGAAGGTAAATTATAAAATGTGTCCGTTTATACGACGTCGTCATTTAAAAAAGACAAATACTTTTATGAAAAGCCGAAGGCAAATTTCTAAATGCCTGCAAGTACAAACAATCCATTGTTTAAAAAAAAACTGCCTACTTACATGAACTCTTAAAGCAAACCAAAAGCATTATGGAGAATAATTTTTCGTTCCTTAATAACAATGTAGTTTTTAAAACAGACTTTTTAAATTTTATTTCTCAGTTTAAAATGATGACGCCATTTGGAAACGGGCGAATGATACAATTTGTCTGCGATATACGTACCTATAGTTCGTATTTTTTACGTTGTGTTATGATACTAACGTGTTTTGCGGCCCATAAACTGCTTTTTCTTTGCAACATAATAAATAGTGTTTTTATTTTTTGCAACCGCAGACGATAACCTTGTTACAAAGATATGTATGTTTTGCAGTTGGCTTTTTTAATATTTGTAAAGCAAAAACAGGTTGTGGGCTGCGAAACAAGTAGGTATCGATAACGAAACGTTAAAAAAACGAAGTATATATGTATATATGAATACATGCGGTGTCTCACTACTTTCCTTGTTGTTACGTGATTTGGCAGTACTGTTGACTATATCTATATAATAATAATTACTATAAATATACATATTGTATATCGACCTATTGAATCAGTATCCCGTATAAGCCGACCGAGTTAAGATGCACTCTGGAATGTATTGATAAGAGTTAAAATTATAATTTCAATTTTATAGCTTAATAATACTTTGTTTTACAATACAATACAAACATTTTGTGATACAAACTTAAAGCGCTCACTGCGTTTAATATAACCAAATAATACAGTGCGTTAATTACGCAATTTCATGCTTATCTACATGGGGCAGTTTTAACCAGTGGTAATTAAACTTACCCCAAACTGATGCCAAGGTATATGATTCGAAGTATGACGGAAAACGTCACCACCGAACAACAGAGATCATAAAACATGGACAAACAGCTCATGATCAGTTCTCAGCAAAAGCACTAGCAGGAGCCTATATAATACAATTGCCAATGACAATTCAGTGTAGATACAATGCGTAGTTTACTTCCCGACATGAAAGATTATCAGGTATGCAATGTACATCGATTTGTCACTGTCAATTTTATTTTATTAAACAGGCCCTAGATTTGACCTATCATGCCATGTTGTCATGGTATAAAGGTTTGACCGCACTAGGACGTAGCTACAGCGGGGCGGCGCGGCGCGGCGCGGCACTGCAACGGCGTGATACAGCGCGACAAAAACGATCAAACTGTTTGAATTGACATTGTCGCGTCGCGCCGCTCCGCTGCAACTACAGTGAAGCTTCAGTACGGTACATGCCATACATTTTCATACAAGAAATCAATGCCGTGCCGCGCTGCGCCGCGCCGTGCCTTCTAGTGTGGTCTGACCTTAAATCATAAGAACATATTGCACCTCAATCTCTAAAATAAAATAATAAAGATTTGTACAATCTAATTCAGCAGGCTTATACAATTTCTATCTACAGGTTGATTCATTACCACACAGCCGCATTTTAAGTAGTTTAAATTTAAATTTTCACTAATTATTTCATAATTTATTTAGTAGTACCTATAAATATTTATATCTGTTACGATCATACCTCGTAATAATAATTATGTATATATTTTATCTATTCGACTACTAATATGCATTTACCAGCCATGGTTCATAATAGTATTACCTACTGTTATTTGTGAAATAAAGACTGACTTTTCGTAAGTAAGTACTATTTAAAACAATGTACGTCCTGGTAATCACAACCAGCTTACCTTAAGACACAAGGTCCAAATCAAACTTATCGATGCCTTAGCCATTTTCTTCTTATTTTTATAACTTTTTTCGGACTACGTCTTTTAAAATTAGTTCATGTTAAGACCAGTACCTGCATTGTTTCAAACATCGGTAAGATAAAGAACAACAAACTTTCAAAGTGCGAAGAACCTGAATTAGGACTCTTCAAGTGTTTTTTTAAGGTTCATTATGATAACAGTTAGAAAAAAATAAGCTATTAAAAATACACCGCGGGCAGGATTTGAACGACTTTTGGAATGCCGTTCGATCACTCTGCCGACTGAGCTATCAAGAGGGAGCTCAATACAGAGAATTGAATTATGTACACATCACGTTAGCATAGTTTCCGGTCCGAAGTCCTACTCGCAGCGAATCTTTAATTTATTTTAGAAATTTATTAAATAAAATAGCACTACTACGAGTGCAAAAATCTTCAGAAATATAACAGATTTAGTACCTACTTTATACAGAGTGTAAAAAAAGTACTGCGTTCCTTTTAATCACGTAATGCATTAGTGATATACAGCACAATACACAAATAAAAAATAATAATTATTAAAATTCATCAAGCAGAAGCAAGTAACCCTAGTCCTACACGCACACAGGCGCGGCGGCGGTTCAGCCGGGCGAGCGCGGGGTGGGGCGCGCGTATGCGTGCCGTAGGGTTGCGTAAATCGTTTTTGTTTTACGTTTTAATTTAATAAAATAAATTTAAAAAAATAATTTAATGTGTGTTTTGTGTTGTATATTACTAATACATTACGTGGTTTAAATTAACACAGTCCTTTTTATAACACCCTGTATATATATACATATATATATATATATCCCTTGTCTCTAAACACAGAAGTCGAAACTGACATCAGATCCACGCATCTACTCTCAAGAAATATACAGTTTGTGCTTGGAATGGCAACAAGAATTGTACTTACGTATATATAATACCTAGACTGGGTATTTCACAGAATGCCTGAATCCATACTCTTTAACGGTAGCGGTAATGACTGGTTGTCGTTCGACATCGCCTTAAAACCGTAGACTTTTTTATTGTATGCCCGAAAGAGTAGTAACTGGTCAATTCTATGTCATATTTTATCGATTACTGTCCTACCAGCATGGAGCAGTACCTACATTTAATTTTATAAATTTTGTCTGTATAAAAAATCTGTTAGCTAGACTAGAATAAACTTGTTACTCAAAAGATGTTAGTTTGAAATTACTTAATAGAAATTTGATTTAAAGTATAAGAAACAAAGAAGACCACTGTCATTCCTGTTTAAGCACAAAAAATACATTTCTATCTACTTTAATATTATTTTACTCACACATTTCTATTACACATACATTAATATTTTACTATGTATGTTACTATTTCGAATAAATTTACTGAATCACATTTATTTTTTATATTTCTTACAATTTACGATTCCACATTTCAATACATTCATATTTGCAAACATACATCAGTGTAGATTCTATATTCTACACTGTAGAATATTGAACATTTTATTAAAATATTTATTTAAATATTAATTTTAAGCTTATTTGATTACTAGAAGATATACCAAGACGTGATAATATAAGTACTAGCGATTAAACGGTGTAATTGCAAACGAAATTGTTGAAGAGATAAATAAGTTTACTTGGATTTCGCATCATTCTCGTACTTTAGTTATCGGATAAGTGAAATAAGATATTTTTACGTATATTTTGAAATATTTCATGTTTTCCACACATTTTTACCTAATTTATCCAGGTAGGTGCAAATGCATTTTTTGTAAAATACATTTGCAAAAAATTGCCTATAAATTGCTTGGCCCTGAAAGACTGACTAACGGATCAACGCACAGCCTAAACCGCTAACTGATTAAGGTTTCCGATAAGAAAGGATTTTTCGAAATTCAATCCCCAAAGGGGTGAAAAAGGGGGACAAAGATTGTATGGGACATCGTGATTCCTTGGTCCACTTTACATAAACATTCTTTAACAAAATTGATGGAATACGTGTTTCGTATTTTATGAAAAGTGATATAATTTGTTTTTGGGGATAATTTAAGATGTATATAAGTTGTATGTTTGTGTGATTGAATGTTACCATGCCTATGTTGATTGGTGAGGCTGGCCGCAGGTAGACGTAGTGCAAAAGAAAGCCTAAAGCCGTGACTCCCTGTGAAAATATCCCAGTAATGTGACGCTTTAGACAAAAATTACCGAATATATTTTACGTTTGTATTTACGTATATAATCGAATAGTTAAGGTCTTATCGTGCGCCGCAAGATTTTGTAAAATATAAGGGTCGCCATTCACACTATAAAAAAAAGGTTACATCCCCTTTGCTATATACAGCATTTAAAACTCTCAGTAGATAGACAGTAATATATAGAAAGCCCTCCAGGATGGACTCAAAAATTCCACCCTTCAAACAATTTCACCTAGCAATTAATAATCACCTTGAAAACATGAAAATCAATTTGACATAACAAAATTGAAGTTCTACCAAACACGAATAAGTAGGTATACTATTTAAATGATAAATCTAACACCCTGTTAGATTTTGTTTAAATTATATTTAAAAAAGTAAAGGGCTCGATTCTAGATTTGCTGCGTTATACTAAAATTAAAATCTATTTGTCACTTTCAGACTAAAACATTGGAAAAGGGCAGATCTATTCTCTCCGGTTTTTGATTTATAGTCGGTGGTTTTATGAAATACTGGGGAAACGTGCAAAAGCGCGTCAAAATCTAGCGGAAAAAGTGTAAAACCATAGAGTATAAATCGCCTGTCCTTTGTCACACAGACAGATTTTAGTTTTAGCTGGTGGAATCTAGAATCGAGCCTATTATATGTTTAACTATAATTTACGTTTAAGTAATAATATAATGATTAAATGTATTTTATTGGAAGATTCGTTTGCAATTCCTTTAAAATCTTACATAGGTATTATGTAATTAATCATCTACATAAATATGGCAACAAACAAAGAATCTAACAAGAAATAATCTGATTTTCAATAAGGGACTGGTTATTTTATATTTCATGTTTATGGTATGGTATGCGGCCATATATACGGGGTGTAAGGGACAGCGTCCCAGAAACTGATGAGGCTGCTCAGTCAAAGAAGTAAAACAAAATAAAAAAAGTCAGGAAGTCGAAAAATAATGGCTTTTCCATACAAATTGTCTGTTTGAGGTAGACAGTTTTAACGGAAAAGCCTTTTTTCTTATTTCCTGAAAGTTGTTCAGTTTCGTTGACAGCATGAGCAGCCCCTACCCTATCAGTTTGTAGGACGCTGTCCCTTACACCCTTTATGCATAACATTGTTGTCATCCATACAGGTGTACCCTAAGTAATGGAAGCTTCCTGTAGACATACATAGGGTTGTTAAGTCAATGAAACTGAACAACTTTAAAACAAATTATATTTTGGAAATTAAATACACTTTCCTATACAAAATGTCAACCTTGGTCACAATTTGTATGGAACGGGTATTTTTTCCCTGTGAGAGTTGTTCAGTTTCGTCGACTGAGCTACCTCTATCTGTTTGCGAAAAGTGACGAGAAGTTATTAAAAATATTATTTGTGTATTGTAAGATCGTTTAAATGAATAATTTGAATTTCTAAATCGCAATATTTACAAGTTTGCAGTGCGTGTTTAAAAAAATCGTTAAACGAATGATTTATTTGTTGGCTTTGGTTCAACAGTAGGTACTGAAATATATATATATATATATAACATGCTCGCTCTTATTTCCAAATTGGAATATTCGCGATTTTATCCAGAAATTAATGAAACTGAAATTGAGGATTACTCAGCGCGTTTAACGATTAGGTACTCTTCGGTGCTAGGCAACTTGTAAAACTTAAGGTTCAATAAAACAATATTTTGAAAACGTCTCGATATAAGTACTATGTATTTTGAGCGATGTATATGTACAAACGGGAAATTTACCGCAGTTTTCGATTTTGATATGAGTGTCCGATATTTCGACGCGGTTGCATGTCTCACCCGTGATCACGGAGCGACTGGGAACTTTCGGGGAGTGGATTAGGGCACACATATATTAACACTTAATTTAAAATTTCGCGGTTATTTTCACTATGAGACAACAATTCATGAAATAATTTAAATCTCGGTAATAACCCGTAAAATGTCTCATAGTTATAGACATATATTATTTACCAAGAATAATAGTACATTATGATATATAACATCAGCTCTCAAGAGTGACAGAGAGTTTGAGTTCGTATCAGAAATGTCATTTCAATATTAACTGGTCTGTCAAATCCATACTTTATATTGCTCTCAAGTTTGAGTTGGCTTCATAAATACGTACCTTAGTTGCGGTAAGTTGAAAATCATAGCCGACGCGATATTGTAACTACAAGAAAGCAGAGGCTGTAATCTTCATACCGCGGTATGTCATACAACATTTTATAGCAAGGAAATATTTGTGAAATAACCCTTTACGAGCACATGTGTTTTAAAACCATTATCGATGAATGCAATACAGACACATTATTGTAAAAGACGCTACGTACTTGTGCGTACAATCTGAAGCGTAAATATCGGATTAAATCTATTTTATTCGCACGAAATTCGATTCGCCTCATACTTTATACTGGCCAAAACGGCAACCTGCAATACCAATGATACCAGTAAAAGAACCAGCGACTGTGTCTCAGAATCAACATGTCTTGACGGCTCTGCACGCTCACATTAACGTCACATAACATGCACTAAAACCCTCCCTGTAGGCTTGAAGTGGAAAATATTCTTACAAAATACGCTACGTGTACATAGGAGTTATATAAACTAGAGATCGCAACGACCAGTCGGAATGAAGAAGTAAGAAATAGCTTAAAGTTGACGATACTAGACAAGTGGCGCCCCCAATTGCAAAAAAAAAAAACATTATTCACTAAAAACGCAGTGAATCAAAACACCAGTGCAACAGAATCAAGTTATAATAATTAAGCTCTTCGATTTACTGCGGTTTTTAGTGAATTATGATTTTTTTGTAATGGGGGCGCCACTTGGCTAGTGTCGTCACCTTAACATAGTAAATCAATGTACAAAAACCTGTGTACAAAAAAAACATATTTTGCGCCGATGTATATGAATAATAACCACATTATAATATAATTAAACTAATTTCATAATGCAACAATCACAAGGCTTTGACCGTAAGCAAAAATATTTGTGATACAACCTCAGACCAAGAGATAAAGTCAATGGACCATTCAAATACAGGGTGTAAAAAAAATGCTGATCAAACTTTAGGGTGCAATCCTACCCATGAAACTGAACAACTTTCTCTAAGTAACAAAAATGGAAATATAAAAAAAATTACCGTCCTACATAAATAGAGTCAGCAGCTCCAGTTATGTGTACCTATATGTCATACAGGCTGTATGGGTCAGCTTCCCGCAAACTGATATGCTCACTGATCAGTCGACGAAACTGAACATTTTTTTTAGGAAGTGTAAAAAATATACTTTCCCATACAAGATGACAGCTTCGGTCAGATAAGTTGTATGGAAAAGCAACTCTTTTCATTACCTGAAATAATTTCTTTGTTAAAGGTGTTCAGTTTCGTTAACCGAGCGACCCCTATCAGGAGTGGGACGCTGTCCCTTACACCCGGTATGTTCTTTGCGGTAGTTCAGTTTCATAGTTAGGAGAATCACCCTAAAGTTTGCTCATTTTTTACACGCTGCATAAATGTAAGTTTTTTTTTCACATCTTTAGGTTGAAGCATGTAGATAGTTGTTGCACCTTATTCCCTGGCCTGAGAATAAAATTAACATGCTTCGGTTAACCATTAAATAACATACGCCATAGCTAAACAATAATATTCAATGATATACTCTGTAATAGCAGGAAAAACATTTATACTAATATAAATTTACCACCATCGTAATAAAGGCTGTAAAAAAAAATACTGACCAAACCTTAGGATGTGAATCTAGCCATGATACATGAACAACTTTCCCTAAGAAACATTAAAGGAAATATTTAGAGAAAAAATCCCCGTGTAATAAAATATGACTTGATTCGCTGAAACCATTTGTATGGAAGAGGCTTTTTTATTCATACTTCGAACTATGTAGTTTAGTTTCACATCCTAAGGTTTGGTCAGTTTTTTTAGCAAACCAGTATACATGCAATACGCATACGATTCGTGGTTATAACGAGGCGTGAGCCCACTTTCTGGTAATGCGACGCACATTATCCTACTAAAGATGCCCTTAGAGACAGCAGATAATGGCATCATTTTGACGACATAATCCTAATTCTAATTCTTAGCTAGCGCTGCTGTCACTTTCTTAACTTTGACATAAGAACAGGATAGCAAACATGACTAAAATACAAATAATATATACAAGGTGGCGCAAAAGAAATCACCCTATTGGAAGATGCTCTCATTTTTGCAAATGGCCGCCAATGTCAAATCTGTTTTGACATTTGTGGACTAGACAGATGCAGAATACAAGTGAACAAGCCATGGAGCGATACACTCCCCAAGAACGCGGAAAAATCGTGTCTATTTTTTTGAGTAACAATTCGTCTGTGGTGTTGGCGCAGCGCGAATTCCGTCGCCGATTCCCCGGCCGTCCGACACCGACTGCGCAAACACTGCGACGTTTAGCCACCAACCTTGAAGAGTATGGGACCACACGAGACGTTGCTAAGAGTGGCCGGCCCCGGAGCGCCCGTTCTGCCGAGAATATCGCCGCTGTAGCCGAGGACGTTGAAGTGAGCCCCGAAACATCGACCAGACGACGTGCCACGCAATTGGGCCTCAGCCGGCGGTCCTTGCAGCGAATTTTGGTGCGAGACTTGAAGATGTTTCCTTACAAAGTCCAGACCGTGCATCAGCTGCTGCCTGCCGACCGCCAAACGCGCGTAACCTACGCCCAAGCCATCCTCAATCTCGAGGAAGAATTGGACAATTTTTCGACCAAAATCATCATGAGCGATGAGGCTCATTTCCACCTCAGCGGTTACGTGAATCGGCAAAATTATCGCTTCTGGGGCACCGAGAATCCACGAGTGATGCACGAGGAGCCGTTACACCCGCTCAAAGTGACTGCGTGGTGCGCTGTTCACGCTGGAGGAGTCATCGGGCCATTTTTTTTCGAGAACGCCGCGGGTCAAACGACAACAGTGGACGGTGCGCGCTATAGGGCCATGTTGACCGAATTTTTTCTGCCGCAATTGGACGAATTGGGACTGGAGGACATGTGGTTCCAACAGGACGGGGCAACGGCGCACACTGCACGAGCCACAACCGACATTCTGAAGGCGGCATTTCCGGGTCGCCTAATCTCTCGTTTTGGCGATTTGCACTGGCCGGCCAGATCGCCCGATTTAACGGTCCCGGACTTCTTTTTATGGGGTTTTTTGAAGTCTCGTGTTTACGTCAACAAGCCTGAGACCTTGGAAGCCCTCAAAGACAACATTCGACACGAGTGCGAGAATCTGTCGCCCGAAGTTCTCGCCGAAGTGATGAAAAATGCCATAAAACGAGCCCGTATGGCAATCAATTGTAACGGCGCCCATTTGGCCGATATCATCTTCTCGACTTGACCAGTAAAATTCTAAAGGTGCAAATAAATATAATCAAAAAACAGATTCGAAGTTTTTCATTTAGAAAAAAAATGAGAGCCAAACAACATCGGATGACTTCTTTTGCGCCACCTTGTACATACACATGACATTAATATTTCTTATTTGACGTAAGACGCTTCAAATAAGAACTGAGCATAGAACTTGATTCCTTATTTAACATCAAATAAGCAGTCTTATGTCAGATTAGGAATGTCAAAGTCATGTGTTTATTAGCTATCCTGTTTTAATATCAGAGTTAAGAAAATGACAGCGCTAGGTAACAATTAGAATTAGGATTGAGTCGCGAGATTCGACGCCATTATATGCTGTGTCTGTGAGCAGCTTAAAACACATTTCTAACTGGAACCTTTGCCTAAAAATAAGGATTGTGCTCAGCGTCGGTGGGAATGTCAGCCGAACATAAGTATAATAACAATAAATATAAATATGTCACGTTAATAAATGCAGACTGGTGCGGCGTGGCAAGTGCGTACCCAACATTCAAACAAAAAGTGAGACGGAGTTTTTGTTTTTGGAAATGTATACAGGGTGTTAATTTAATTGCGTGCCATAGTGGGTGTTCCAGTAACGTAAAGGGAGTCCATAAAAAATAAAATAAAATCAAACTCAACAAATAAAACAACACTAGAGGGTAGGTACTCATAATAATGAGTCCCAGAGCTGCGCCTGGCCACCACGCGATAACCGATCCCGCGCGGGCTCGGTTAGAGCGCAGCGGCCAGACGCAGCACTTGGAATCATAATAAATACCGGCTAATGTTTTTTTTAATATTTTTTTTAAATATTATTTATGGGCTCCTTACACGTTACTGAAACATCCCCTAAGCTATGGAAAGCTATTAAATTAACACCCTGTATAGTATAAACAAACCTTATATCAGTTGAAATAACATTTCTAATGATAGATTTTTGCACTCACAGTGCTTTATGATTTCTAAATTTTCGTCTTTGAAGTTGTAAAATAAGTTGCTTTCGATAACGCAAAGTTAAAAAACGGAGTATAGGTATATTTCAAGAAAAATCTATAAATAATAAAAAGGCGATTTTCAAAAATAGAGAACTTGTTAAATACCTTGCATATTGATTTAAGTAAAGACGTCGCATTTTTGATCGCATATTACCGTTTTCACTTTTTATTTGATCTGATATTATTTACAAATATAATAATACGTACAATAACTGACGGTTTCATCAGAACACTGCAGCATAAATGACTACATTTCAACTTCATAACGAATTCAGATCCAAACGTACTCTCACAAAAACTTTCATTACAATTAAATAAAGGAAGCACTGGTCACTAGCTTTGTTTAGCATCCAAATTTCACAAACGAAGTATCTCGCACATTCGAACCACTTATAACTACCAATACTGCAACCGAACTACAATTATAACCGACTAGTAAATGATTATAAAAGATTGTATTAAAGGCAGTGCACGACATAAACTATAATTTGATCAAAACTCGTTGGACTTTTTGAAACTTCACAACAAACAATTAAAATTATCATTTGAGAAATTTGGGTGCTGCAAGCTCACGATTTCATTTCACAACACACGCAAATATCAGTACAATACGACCACGACACACATTATTTACTCACGCGAATGCGTACCTTACGCTTACGTCTGCGTACGTTACGCTTACATCTGCGTTCGTTACGCATACGTCTGCATACGTTACGCTTACGTCTGCGTACGTTACGCTTACATCTGCGTTCGTTACGCATACGTCTGCATACGTTACGCTTACGTCTGCGTACGTTACGCTTACATCTGCGTTCGTTACGCATACGTCTGCATACGTTACGCTTACGTCTGCGTACGTAACGCTTACGTCTGCGTACGTAACGCTTACATCTGCGTACCTTAGGCTTATATAAGCGTACCGAAGTTACGCTATTACGCCACTTGCTGCGCACGCCGCCCACCGCGACAATGGCACACGCCGCTCGGAAACTATGCGACCGAGCGGCATTGAAGAACCTTCTTATACCTACACGACGCTTACGAAAACATTAATAATCAAGAACGGCAAATATAACTCGTACTCTTATTGCAACAAAGAACCGTAACAGTAAAGAGGCCGGTGCCGAAACATTTAAAGAGATTATAAATTTACAGTACCTACTCTCGAAATTTTTATACAAAAATTAAAAATTAATTTAAAGCATTAGGTGCAATGAGTGTTGACTCGAGCTACTGACGAGCAGCATTCTTTGGCTTGTAGACCACTCTGCCGCGCCTCCGATCAACGTAGAGCACAAAGCGGAACGAACTGAGATTGTTCACTTCTGTAATCACAACGCAAAACATTAAGTGGGAGGCGCTGCTAAAACTTGGATTGTTCTAGCGTTTGCGTGCACGTGACTTGCGGCGCGCGGGGGGGAGAGGCGGCTACGCGTGGCGCTTGGCGTGCAGCGCCAGGTGGTCGGAGCGGGAGAAGCAGCGCTCGCAGTGGCGGCAGCGGAAGGGCTTGGCGCCAGTGTGCTTGCGGTAGTGCCGCGTCAGCTCGTCCGACCGTGCGAATCGCCACTCGCATCCCTCCCACGAACACTTGTACGGCTTTTCGCCTGGAAACCAGAATAACCATTTATAGCTTCCTGTCAGCGGTGTCACACTGCTAAATAAGGAATGGTGCACTTTCCTGCGATAAAAAGTAGCCTCCGGGTGGGGTGACATTTTAGTGGCATAATTTTTATTATACCTAGTTTACTATAGCATAATGAATTTTACATAACTTTACTGACATGTAATATGAAAGAAAGAAAATAATAAATTCGTTTCGGGCAGGGTTCGAACCTGCGTCTCTAGAATGTCCATCGCTCTACCACTAAGCTACCGAAACAGTAGTGGGAATTTATCATAGCCTTTCTTTATGTACACGTCATAGCGACGTTAGCGATTATTTACTTGAATTCCAAACTTAATTTGGACTTGTCAAGCCCTGCGTAGTTCTTGAACTACACGGGTAGATGTCGCTATGTTTCCATGGCTATTATCCTTCCATTCTTCCCTGTTTTGGCCCACAAGGTACCAGTCTTTATCGAATGCGTCGAACTCTTTGTGCTATCTATTCATTCATTTAAATAGTAACTTGCTATGAGTCTTTAGATGCGAGCTCTTGGATCTTGTCGCAGGCAAGTCTCATCTCGTGACCATGGGCTTCATCTTCTTCTTAATTTCCAGTAGGAAAATCGTTAAAGTATTCCTCCAGCTGCAATGTTCTATATGACCTAATGATAATGAATGACCCGTGTACCACCTCTATGGCCCAATCACTCGTTTGATCCAACGCCTCATATGACCCAATGATCCGTTTGACCCAACGAACCATATGTCCCACCCAATGTCTAATATGAATGACTGACCAGTATGCATAAGTTATGTGCCTTTAAGATGCGCTTGTCGCAGGCAAGTCGAATCGAATGACGTTACCATGGACGTAGTATTCTGTAATCCAGTAGGAAAAGTTATTAAGTGTTCCCAATTTCCCATAAAGCCCAATATAAAATATATAAGACTGACCAGTATGCGTCCGATAATGTGCCGTTTGTTGGGCTTGTCACAGACAAGTCGCATCGAATGACGACACCACGATATTCTGTAATCCTGTAAGAAAAGTTTTAAGTGTTCCTCCAGCTGCAATGTTCCATGTGGCGCAATGACCCGTGTGTCCCAAGTTCCTATATAACCCAATGATCCGTATAACCCAACGATCCTTATGGCCCAATATGTAATATAATTGACTGACCAGTATGCGTCCGCTTGTGTGCCTTTAGATGCGAGCTCTTGGTGTAGACCTTGTCGCAGGCGGGGAACTCGCAGCGATGGACGCGGCGGCGCGGGTCTGTGTGCGTGTGCGCATGGTGACGCGTTATGTGTCTGCGCACCGGCGGCACCGGGCTCGCCGACTCCTCTGCCAAACACCAGTCTGCAAGAATATATCGACAAATATTTTATCGTCAGTGATGACAAATACAATAAGTGGAAATGAGCTTGTCGGTCACGCTAATTTAGAACGCTATAGGGTTCCGTTTTTATAGTAATTGTAGCTTTCAGCCTCTTTTCCCCTCAAGCGTAGGCTGTCAGATTTTTAATATTCCATTATTATTTACTATTTTATTATTAAAAAGTTAAAACTTCTGTTGGTCATACTTCAGATATGTTTTTTGATACTACGATTTTATTTTTCAAAATATACATACATACATATAATCACGCCTTTATCCCTAATGGGGTAGGCAGACCGTAAACGACCTAAACAAAGGTCGTTCCGCCACGTCTGACAAAGTTTTGAATGTATTTAAGATAGATTTTTAGATATATTGCTGTAGTGACAGGTTGTCAGTCCATCCCCTAGATTGCAATATAGTGAAACCCTCGGATCCCTTAGCTGGTTTTTACAGCATGCCCGGGAGAAAATGCAGCCGGCACATTCTATGTTTTTCTATCGCTCCTAGTCCAGCATGAAAGAAACGACAAGATGATGAAAAAATACGCTGATAATTATAATGCAAGCGACACGTGAAGAGCAAAATGGGCACATAAAAATGAAGAGCAAGTGGTATCAGACGGCATAACGCATCTTTAGAAAAGCTAGAAATAGATATCAAGAAAGGCTGAGTGACGAGATCTAGATTGCGCTCCAACATCATAGGCCCAGCGTTAGGCAACCGGGACGATGTCGCCGCGGGCTCAAACAGCAGATCCTTGACGGGGTAATCCACGCACTTCAGTAGATCACCCTTTCCTGCACTCTCAAAGGAAAATGTGTTATGAGGGGCCGGCTGCTCGGCAAGATCACATACTATATCGAGGGGTGGACACTCCGCTAATACACCGTCCTAAACTGGGTGGGCATGAGCAAAGGATAATGCGTGGATGAGTCAGTGGAAGGATTGTGATCTTCTTAGTGAGTGGATTCTCGAGTCAAACGACCTGATGAACCCTGGTGTTAGAGTTTTCAAACCAAGTAGCACGGCTATAAGGCCTCTGACGTGGTTTGAGTAACGACCACTATCAAAGACAGGGACTGGGACCGACGGCTTAACGTGCCTCCTTTTGGAGGGCACGTGATGATCAGTCATCGGCTTGAACTGCATCCAAAGCAGGGATCTTTTGTGATGGCATTACCAACTTACACAATACGTATATAATAGTCCTTCCACCGATTTTTGGTGATGGCGGCCAATCTCCCAGAGATCAGCCAACTGCGCAGGACAAATTTTTAGTGCACAAGTGTTTGCGCAACACACAAATACACTCTCAATTCCTTTAACTCTTGTTCTGATGGAACAGATTGACCGACACGACCAGAGAGAAATCAGGCGCAGGACCGACTATTTACATGCCCACCCGACAGCATCGACTATCTTACTTTTTGGACAATCAGGTAATCAGCTTGCAATGCCCTAACCAAATTAGAAACAACAACACAAAGTCAGTGTCCGGGACTTCCGGGTCGATCCTATGGCTGAGACCGCTAGACCACGGAAGCAGTTATATAATTCGTAGGGGTGGCTGTGTTGGCTACCACAGTCGGGTTTATTAATCGGGTATTCTCTATTGGACCACAAAGTCAAACCGTCGCTGATTAGTGGAGGTACAAAAGAGGATAGAGAAACGAGCTCATTTTTTTAATGAGTCAGGGTTCAATCAACGTCTGTGAAGCTGACAAACAAGTCGAATCTTTTCAGTAGGAGGAAAGTAGCTTTCAGCCTCGTTTCACCTTAAGCATAGACTTCTAATTAGAGATTCCATTGACAAAAGCCGACTCTCGAGATTCGAACTCTTGTCAGTCAGGTCACACTTCAGACATGTTTTTTTAATAGTACGAGTTTAATTTTTCAAGCTTTAACTAAACTTTGGTTGGAGGCCGAAGAAATGGATTCCGGAAAGGCTCATGTCCAGATATACGGGGTGTAAGGGACAGCGTCCCACAAAATGATAGGGGTTGCTCAGTCAACGACACTGAACAACTTCCACCAGGAAATTCTTTCAAGAAGTGAAAAAAAGATTTTGGTTTTTCCATAAATCTTTATTTACCAATTTTTAGTTTTACTTCCTTAAAGAATTCCTTGGTAGAAGTTGTTAAGTATCGTTGACTGAGCAACCCCTATCAGTTTGCGGGACGCTGTCCCTTACACCCGGTATGACGCGGACTAGCTTCGCTTTATATAAGTACTGCGGTGTTGAAGGCAAGATTGAAACCACTACACTAAAAATCCCTAAAAAGGAGTATTATGAAGATGAAAAACAACAGAGATGACTGGCGTTTACTTCATACTCCACTTCGTTTAAGATTATGCTGATGAAGTAAATTTTAAGTTTATTATGATTTCCCTACGTAAAAAATCACATCCATTAAATGTCACATCTCAAGATAGTGGGGTTAGTTCCTCATTTACAGGGTCGTCGCAGTGAAGATACTGCAGAAGCACACTGCCGTGCTAAGCTTAAAGTTGTTTTTTTGACATTTCGGCGAAATTTACTTTTTGGGATATGGCTAATAAAGCAATATTTCCGCGTTTTTCTATCTCGGACTCATTTCGAAAATCCCACTAAAAACCGAGATACCAATATGCAGAAATACGTAAATGCGCTGATCTTCCCAGTGATACTAGCTTAAAAAACCGTAACTTACCAATATTAAGTTAAAATGCCGTAACTCATCAAAAAATATTGAGCATCATCCTAAGCTAAAAAACCGTATATGAAGTGTGTTTCTGCGCACATACGGCTTTTTAAGTTCTGATGACCTTTTGAAAATACTTTGACATACTGACTTAAAAAGCGGTATCCTTCATATACGTTTGAAAACATGATATTAGCCTCAAAGTCGGTAAGTGTAGAAAAGGAAAATTAAAAAAGCTATAACTGGTAGGTACATCCCATATTTAAATGCTTTTCAATTTCTCCGATTAAAATCTAACTTCTCTATAAAATCTTTTCGCAATCTGTGCAAAATTACGTTTTGTCAAAAAAACACTTTTTAGCTTAGCAAGGTGGCACTGAACCTCTATTCCTTGTTAAATGAGGCAGCAATCAGACACAGACTTATGGGGCAGCTAACTACCTATATACCTCGTGGTTCATCTGAGTCGCTCGGCGGTTCGCTCTTGACAGCCGTGATGGTGAAGAGCCTCGGGCTGGGCGGCGAGGGGGGTGAAGCTGGCGAGGAGGGGGACGGCGGCGTGGGGGGGGACGAGCTGGCTGACCGCGCCCAGTCCTCCTCGGTGTCCCGTCTGCGCCCGCGCGGCTCCTCACGCAAGTATCTCTCCATTTCGTAACACGTCTGTAAAGAAATCGTACAGTTACCTACATCATAGTCATTAGTATATAGTGCTCGCCAGATAATTTTACCCGCGGTGAAAAATAGAACAAATTTTACATGTCCCCAGTGCCGCTAGCGATAAGAGAATGGCTTTAACGTAGTTCAGCTAAGTTAGAAGGCGAGCCGAATAGTCACGGAGGTGCATTACCAGGCTCCAAAGTGGCATGTCATGACGACGCCAGCCCCATACCTAGGAGCAAAGTTATCTGGCGAGCGAGTTATCGCTCTCGACTGACGACGAATTCCACAAAGTGAAGTCGTCCAGTCGGACAGCTGGCTCACCGACCAATCACGACATCCAGTTGTAGAGTGAGTCAACTCGTTCAGTCACTCACCAACGCTTAATGCGACTGTGCGTCAAAATAGCGAATATTTTTATCCTTTTGAAAATCGAAAATAGTACACAATCATTCAAAAGAAACATATTATGGGGACTCCTCCCGGCAAATGGTGGTTATTTCTCCTAGACGAATGATTGTAAAATTCAAATAAAAAATATATACATCTAAGAAATTAATTCATGGCCTGCAATTGCAACATTTAAGAATATTCTAGTTCATAAATAATAAATATGCTAAAAAAACTATGCTGAAAGTAAAGCTGTTTTAATCAGTAAATTTGATATTTCTTGTTCCTAGACCTGTGTTCTAAACTGTTAGCAGCGCTTACACGGTTCCTGAAAGTATCCGTGTTATAATATATCTTAAATCCCAATATATTTGTTTTAATCCGACTCGTATTTTTTATGAAATTAGCTTTTTTTTGCGTTTTTTGCACATTATTGACGAGGCTACGGACGTACACGCTACGCCGTAGAGCGCGCTGATTTGAACGATATTCTAAGGCATTACTGGCGATGGTTGCATATCTTGAAATCTACCTGCTCATCTGCCGGTGACTATAGAAGCTAAGTGGCGCCATCAGTAAAAAAATCATAACTCACTAAAAACACAATTAATCGAAAATCCGGTGCAACAGAGTTCCAGTCCAATAGGTATAAATATATTTTAGAACTTCCATGCTTGTCTGGGAGCGAGAGAAAAACATAGAATGTGCCAGCTGCATATCCTCATGCTGTAAGAACCAGCTAAGGGATCCGAGGGTTTCAGTATATTGTAAATCAGGCGATGGGCTGACAACCTATCACTACAGCAAAATACCTATATATCTTCAATAACCCTCAAAACTTTGTCAGACGTGGCGGAACGACCTTTGTTTAGGTCGTTTACGCTCTGCCTACCCCATTAGGGATAAAGGCGTGATTGTATGTATGTATATTTTAGAACCATATAAATTAGCGATTATTGGTTCGTCGTAGTAACAGGAGGAAAAATTGCCGTTGGTGGCCGTTATTCTACATTTTTGTACCTGTTACTACAATAAACTATGAATCGCTAATTTATAAGGTCATAAATTATCTTAATTACTATTACTTGAGGGTGTTGGACCAGTTTTTCGATTCACAGCGTTTTTAGTGAGTTATGATTTTTTATTTATATATTTTTAATATGTGTGATTGATTTGTTATATTTTTTATGCGTTTTTAGTGAGTTTCATCCATGCTCGACAGGGAGCGAGAGAAAAACGTAGAATGTGTCAGCTGCATTTCGTCCTGGGCATGCTGTAAAAAGCAGCTAGCAGATATCCGAGGGTATCTATATATTGCAATTTAGGCGAAAGGCTGACAACCTGTCACTACAAAAATATAACTACAAATTTACATATACACATACATATAATCACGCCGGGGTAGGCAGAGCGTAAACGATCTAAACAAAGGTCGTTCCGCCACGTCTGACAGAGTTTTTTAAAATGGATTTGTACGTATGTTGCTGTAGTGACAGGTTGTCAGCCCATCGCCTAAATTACAATATACTGAAACCCTCTGATCCTTTAGCTGGTTTTTACAGCATGCTCGAGAGGAAATGCAGCTAGCACATTCTAGGTTTTTCTGTCACTCCCAGTCCAGCATGGAAGAAATCAAATCTATCTTAAATAACCCTCAAAACTTTGTCAGACGTGGCGGATCGACCTTTATTTGGATCGTTTACTCTCTGCCTACCCCATTAGGTATAAAGGCATGATTATTTGTATGTACGTATGCTTTTTTTACTGATGGGGGCGCCACTTAGGCCATATCGCCACCTTAACGAGGCATTCAATCGATAATTTAACAAGATAGCCACTAATACCAACAAAATGCTTTTTTGAAGATTTAATTTTATTGTTTCCGCGGTTTCACTCTTTACTCCCGTTTTGGTAATATGACAAGCATAGATAAAAAACTGGACTCCTCAAATGTCACATCTCCTCGGGTACATTTTTCATTAGCATGTCCACTCCACAGACTAGGATTTCATTAGGGTGGTTGTCCACTCTAATATATTTCCTCAAAAGACCATAGGTATTAATTGAGATCAGCAATTTCCAAGACATTTTGTAAAAAAAATAGTACTAAATGTGGCTTCCTGCGCATGTCTTGGGTTTGATACTGCTGTCATTATGTCTTAGATCAGCTACCACGTACCGGGAAAAAATTACTACGGAAAAGGATCTTCACATCGTGTCGGGTGACATGTGTAACTGTTGTAGTCATATTTCTTAGATCAGCGAGCCCCAGAAAGTACTGTGAACATTTTACTACCAAAAGGGACCTCCAGTGCCAATGTTGTGAATTATGAATCTACATTTCTGTCGTTATATTTCTTAGAGCAGCGAGCCCCAGAAGATAGTGTGAACATTTTACTACCAAAACTGACCTCCAGCGCGCATGTCCTGGTTGTGAATTGTTCTACATTGCTGTCGTTATACATAAATTTCTTAGATCAACGAGTCCCAGAAGGTACTGTGAACATTTTACTACCAAAAGGGGCCTCCAGCGCGAATATTGTATATTATGATTCTACATTGCTGTCGTTATATTTCTTGAGCAGCGAGCCCCAGAAGAAAGTGTGAATATTTTACTACCAAAACTGACCTCCAGCGCGCATGTCCTGGTTGTGAATTGTTCTACTTTGCTGTCGTTAAACATATATTTCTTAGATCAGGGAGCCTCAGAAGGTGACTGTGATTTTAACTGTAGATTTTAACTGTTTGTGTGGTGCAGTTCAAACGATGAAACACCTAAAATCGTGCCCCACGCCTGCACGCAGGAAGACCTCATGACAGCTGATAATGTTGTTAACGTGGCCAAATTCTGAGCTGCAACAGTGTAGTGTCTGCCATCGACACGCTAAGAAGAGCAGGTACTGTGAACATTTTACTACCAAAAAGGACCTCCAGCGCGGATGTACTTGTTGTAAATTGTAATTCTACATTTCTTAGATTAGCGACCTCCAAGACGAACTGTAAATCAAATACTACCAAAAGTTAGTTAGGTATCAGTCCTCCACAAGTTTTAGTGACATTGCTATCGATTCGTAGGTATAACTTAACTAAATTTGGCCTAAAATTATTGTCGTCCTTTTCTGTTCGCTTATGATAGAAAATAACAAGTCGAGATTTTTGCATCAACGAATTGCTACCACTGAACAGGTATTGTACTCACCTATTTAATTAAATTTATCGATTAATTAAATCATCGTTTACGCTCTGTCTACCTATTAGGGATAAAGGCGTAGCTATATGTATGTATGTATCTAATTAATTACTAATAGATAGTAGGGCAGATTGCTCGTCGACATGCTGGACAGACGCACTTATTGTCTTTCCAAACCAAGTCTCACGCCTTTATCCTTAATGGGGTAGTCAGAGCGTTAACGACCTAAATAAAGGTAGATCCGCCACGTCTGACAAAGTTTTGAGGGTTATTTAAGATAGATTCGTAGGTATATTGCTGTAGCGACAGGTTGTCAGCCTGACGGCCTAAATTACAATATACTCAAACCCTCGGATCCCTTAGCTGATTTTTACAGAATGCTCGGGAGGAAATACAGCTGGCACATTCTATGTTTTTCTCTCGCTCCCAGGTTAGCATGGAAGGACGCCTAGACGCCTTCAAAGACGTAAAAAAACTCATTTCATTTATTAAATAACTGTTCGGATGGAATCGAATTCTGGATTTCATATTTCTGGATTTTGGCCAATTTGTGGCGACAGAGAGACATTATGAAAATTATAAGAGTTCTTAGTTTACTACAGAACCCTAAAAATGTTGCATCTTCCTTATTAAGGTCACTCATATGTAGATACTCATAAGTCCTAACATAACCAGCCACTGCATGAATCAGTCTTAAATCGAAGCCAGAATGGACTCCGGCGCAGGGTGCTAATGAAATGATAATTTCTTTGTTCCTTCTTCGGACAGTCGTTTATTGTGTGCAATGAAAGCGCATTTTACTCAATAACTGTGCAGTAGATAGGCAACGCATTATAGCTTAGGCAACGAAAGATTCTGGACGGAAAAGTCAGAAGTCAGAAGGAGGAATTTTAACTTCAGAACTTTGGACTAGTTACAGTAGAGCAGAATCCTAAAGTTACGTATGACAGCTCAAGCACAGGTCGCTATAACCTTGTTACGTCGTCATCTTTTCAAATCAAAATTCTATATAATAACATATCTCCCTTATTAATTACAAACAAAAGATATACATTATCATAACTGTAAACAAAAATTTATGTTTCCTGATATTAATATAATTTGAAATGTTAGAAAACATTTTATTACTTATTCGGTAATACGCTCCTGTTAGGTTATATCGTTCGGATACATATATTTTTAATTGCTAGTGATGTCAACTCAAATAACAGTATAGTAACAAATAGTAGTAATAGCATCCTGTCAATGTTGAAAATAATAGTATAATTTGTTTTCATATTTGATTTGCCTTTTTATTGAAAATAATAGTTGGTCTCCTCATATAATTTAATTTAAAAAAAAATGAAATATTCATAATTAAAGCAAGTTACTTGCCACCCCAACAATAGCAGACAGGAGCACGTACGGGGAGAGGGGAGATCCATGCATGTTTCACAGTCGTCCGATAAACCAAATATATTAAAATAACCTGTTAATTACGTACTTAGAATCAAATAGTCACAGCGATACAAGTATAGAGTATGTTTAGGTACCTACATCACTAGTAATGCCAAATTGACAGCTGTCATACGTATCTTTAGGATTCGGCTCCACTGTAGTAAGGTATATACACTAAAACTCGGCAGATTCGGGATGCCGCAAAAACTGTGTTAAATTAGGCAGATTCGTTTTTCGGCATAATACAGTCAGAATCATATTTTTAGTACAATTTATTAATAAGGGAGATGTCAGCATAGTTTTACCTTTCCAATCAATAACAGAATGCGCACTCTGTCCTTTTTTTGCATCTCGAAAATTGTAGGCGCTAAGTTAAAATTTGTAAATAAATCAGGTTAAACGTAACCTTTTAGACTGGTAGTACGTTTTCTCCTCCTACGTCTCCCTCAACAGCAGATTTTGAAACATTTAGGCAACATGTGTTTCCCTTGGTAGAAAAACCTGTTGAATCCGCTTCTGAATGTTGTCCAGCCGAATTTTGGCTGGCATAAAAAAAATGACAGTCCAACCCTAAGCTAAACCATACTTCTTATGGCGTACCTCTGCCTACAGGCAACCTTTTTCGTTCCAGAGCCAATCAAGCTCCCCCTTACAAAAATTCTTGTATGGAGGCCATCTTGAAAAATGGTGGCACAGTAAAACAAACTATAAATATTGAATTAGCAGCACTCCAATAACAATGCATATGCAAAATTTAAGCCTGATCGGAGCTCCATCTTTACGGCCGCCATATTGGATCCGCCATCTTGAAATATTGTGATTTCCAAAAGATTTTCCTCACCAACATCTATGTCGTTACTTCGAACACTTCCCGTCCCGCAAATCTGTCATGGTTTCGGAGATTTTCGACTTTTAACTTTGTATGGCGGTTACCTTGCGGTCATCTTGTTTTCCGCCATTTTGTATTTATTTTTTCACATCAGGCACAACGCCTTGTCCCAGGGTTGAGCTCTAACATTCGTCCGAGTACTTTTAAGCCTGTTCAGTTGTAATGACGATAATCCGGTTTAAATAAAAAAAATACTGAAAATTTCTGGTAATTTCGAAATCTTGTACGGATTTATTTTACGGTCTTCTTTCACTTACGGTCCCTGGTAGTACCTCCGGTGACGATTTTCAAGTTTCCTAGCCCCAAATTTTTTGGAAAATTACTTCTGAAGTTGAATAGTGTTTTTTTAATAATCATATTTGCATCCAATTCCGGTACCCGAGGGACTTCCTGTTATCAAAATTGAGTTCAGCTACCTCCAAAACCCATACCCAGGACAACCCACTCGACTAGTTATGTGGAATAATACGGTTTAGGTATGTTTAGGGTCCACTTTGGCCGCTATTTTGAATTTTGAGAAAGGTAGCAAATCGCAAGTAATTTTCCATTTTATAACCCATCATCTCCCTAGCCTTATCCCGTATCTCACGGGGTCGGCTTCCTCATCTAGGGGATTGAACGAGGGTACTGGTTTTTACACAGAGCGACTGCCATCTGACCTCTGCAACCTAGAAGGGAAACCAGACCCAATCCTAGATTAGGTCAGAGTTTTCAAGCTGCCAATGCTTGGCAATGGCCTCTGATATGGCTTAACGACTAATATCTACGGTATTAAACGATATTAACCGGGACCAACGGCTTAACGTGCCTTCCGAAGCACGGAAAAAATCCCCGAATAAACGTACATATGAAATTCGAAAACCGAAAAATACATTGGTACGTGGTGGGATTCGAACCACGACCTCCCGCTCAGGAGGCAGCGGCCCTATCCACTACACCATCGGGCTCCATTTTATAACCCATAATATCATAATTCAAACACAGCACGTAAGCTTTGTATTACAAAGCTTAAATACTCAATGTGAATTATTAAAGTATGGATGATAAAATGGAAAATTAATTGCGATTTCCGAGAAACGTAGAAAATTCATGATAATATTATAATTTCAGGCGCAATTAATTTAAAACTGATGGCAGTACAGTCGCTCCACTGTTTGCCCTTTAACAGTTTTGATCTAGTCATGATATTTACATCATAATATAAGAAAAACTTATAGAACAGCTTAACTTTAAATGGTTTTAAAAGAGGTAGAAAGAAGTACATACAGGGAAAATTATAAAACATAAAAATTCCCGTTTAGATTTTATTAAATTAAAAACAAAGTTTCGTTTACGGATCTAAAAGAAGATTTTTATGGATATAAAATATAAAATGTATTGTCTGAACAGTAAATGTAAGTTTGTAAATAGTTAAAAGCAATCTAAGAGCCTGCAGTGGTTAATTATAAAATAGTTAGTATGAAAATTATATAGTATGAAATCCGGATTGTATGGTTTATTCAACTGAACTAAATCGTAAGATGCAAATAATCACGCCACCGGACATTAGGGGTAGGCAGGAAATTTAATTTCGACTGTTTTATCTAGACTCAAACATTTAATTGAATTGATTCAATTAATGAGTAAATACCTCGGTTTGTATGAAAAACTCGCAGTGTTTATGAACTAAACACGCTAGGTCCAACATACTGAAAACGCTTCTCAGCGCGTAGGAGCGGGATCTGCTTACCCGCGCGCTGAATCTTGTTTTCATACAAAGACGAAGATCAGGAGTCGTATTTTTTAATCACTCTAACTCTTAGTAACTTTCCCATACTATATTCATACAATTTGTCGAGTGAATATTAGTCTTTAGTATGTGAATTCGTTTCGAGTGATTCAAAAATACGGCTCCTGAAAATGAGAAACATTCTTCAGCACGCGGGCTAGCAGATCCCGCTCCTACGCGCGGAGAAGCGTTTTCAGTTCGACCCTGCGTGTTTTCCATACAAACCGGGCGTACGAAGTCGCGGACACAGCTAGTTTGAGAATGAATCTCTAATTCAACAAAACAAAGACTTGCGTGTGTGCAGGGAGGGACCGAGGCCAGGAGCCGTAGTTTTGAATTACTCGAACACTAAGGCTGCGTTTCCATTGACGCGGAGCTGAGCGGAGCGGAGCTTGGCGGTGCATGAATTGACCAATCACTATGTTCGAACGGAGATTTCGAACATAGTGCAAATGTTACTTTTTCGTATGTGAATTCAATTCGAATGGTTCAAAAATACGACTCCTGGCTTCGGTCACTCGCTGCACACGCGCAAACTTTTTTTTTAATATATTTATGCTCAAACTAGCTGTGGCCGCGACTTTGTATGCCCGGTTTGTATGGAAAACACGCAGGGTCTAACTGTAAACGCTTCTCCCCCGAAGTGTATGCAGGGTGTGCGAGACGTTCAGTGCGCGTGTGCAATTCGACAAATGCATTTTTATAACACATTTGCTCGTAAAGGGTGTCTTATTTCACCAATTTCATTATCGTACGGTATCTCATTACGCACTTGTGCGTTATAGCATCGACGAATAATACAAAGTTGTTACATTATCGAACAAGTGCGTTTTACATTACTATAACCATGGACGAATAATACAACTTTGTATAAGTAACTTTGTATTGGTTATAGTAATGTAAAACGCACTTGTTCGATAATGTAATGTTGACTTCGATATTATTTTATCCTTCCTTGAGTCTCTTAATATTGTCGACTGGTTTCACAGCTACCCTAGCGATCTTCGCCAGAGTGTTAAAGCTGATGATCACTACTCAGTCTGGGGTAACGTGCGTACAGCTGTTCCGCAGGGTGGAGTACTATCTCCTCCCTTATTTAGCATCTTTATTAAGGTGCAAATTTCTTCCATACTGGCTTGGGAGTGGGAGAAAAACATAGCTGCATATCCTCCCGGGCATGTTGTAAAAACCAGCTTAGGGATCCGGGGGGTTTCAGTATATTGTATTTTAGGTGATAGGCTGAAAACCTATCACTACAGCAATATACCTACAAATCTATCTTAAATAATCCTGGTGGAGGAACGATCTTTGTTTAGGTCGTTTACGCGCTGCCTACCTCATTAGGGATAAAGGCGTATTATATGTATGTATGTTTGCTAAGGTGTATCCCAACGGCAGATGCAGGTAGATTTCAAGATATGCAACCATCGCCCGTAATGCCTTTGAATCTCGTTCAAATCAGCGCGCGCTTCGGCGTGGCGGTTACGGCCGCGGACGCGTTAAAAAAGAGTGGAAAACGCACAAAAAACCTTATTCCATAAACACTACGAGTCGGATAAAAAAAAGTTATGTTTGGATTTTAGATAATCATAATACGGATGTTTTCTCGAAGTAATCTAGAAAGCGGTCCTAATAATTTATCATAATACGGATGTTTTCCGGAAGTAATCGTGAAAGCGGTCCTAATAATTTAGAAGGAATATCACATTTACTGGTAAAACAGCTTACGTAGTGTCACAGAATATATAATAGTACTATATACAGAACGTACCCAAGCTAAGCGTACCCACAATGTGACACACAATCCGGCGCGAAGTATGACGTATATCGAATTGGGGAGGTGAGTGGCAATGGCCACAGAATATATACAGCATTCTGTATATAGTACTATTAAGAATATCACATTTACTGGTAAAAACAGCTTTACGTATTGTCACAGAATATATAATAGTACTATATACAGAATGCTGTATAATGTTGCTGTGACACTACGTAAAGCTGTTTTTACCAGTAAATGTGATATTCCTAATAGTACTATATACAGAATGCTGTATATAGTACTATTATATATTCTGTGGCCATTGCCACTCACCTCCCCAATTCGATATACGTCATACTCCGCGCCGGATTGTGTGTCACATTGTGGGTACGCTTAGCGGGCATGGCGCGCGCATTTTTCCCAGTGTAACGGAAATAATAAAGTTTTGTGTTCCAAAGATGGTTAGGTACTGTTCCGTGTACGAATGTCTTTTTACGATATGACTACAATAGGAACTTTTAGATTTCCAAGTGATGAGAGATGGTAAGTAACTTTATACAAAATATGCAACCTATTCTATTCTAACTATTCAGTTACAGTAAACTACTTTAAGACGTTGGTTTAACAAGAACCAGATTAATCAAGTGATGATTATGACCGGCATAACAAAATTTGTCAACCCTTATAACACGCACACAAACACATGCCAAGTGCAACATGCCGCCTGTCGATGTATGACCGAAATGACATTGTAGTTAGGAGTGTCCGAGCTGTGGTTGTGTCTTAATGTCGTGAAAAATCTCAAGGTTTACTTGGATAGCTCTTTGTCTTGGGTGCGACAAGTGAACGAGGTGAGCAGAAGAATATTCGCATCGCTGAAGTCGCTCAGACGTCTTCGTAACTTCCTTACTGTGCGTACTAAAATTACTTTGTCCCAATCCCTTCTTTTACCTATCCTGGACAACGCCGGTATCTGTTATCTTGACCTCAATGAAGACCTACTAAATAAGTTGCAACGATTGCAGAGTACTGCCATCCGTTTTGCTTTCGGCTTGCAAAAGTATGATCACGTCTCGGAGTGCCCAGCTTAAATGGCTACAGATCAGACTTCAGCTTAGTTCCCATATCCTTTTCCTTCTATACAAGATCCTTCATAGTCCCACCGCTCCTTCTTACCTCAAAGAACATTTTCGCACCAGTGTCGATATGCATGGGCGCCAACCTCGAACTTGTACTGCAATGCTTTTTTAATGTCCTACTCACAAAACGGAATTCTACAGTCAGTCCTTTGTCATCCATGCAGTCCGCTTGTGGAATGGTTTGCCGTCTACAATGCGAGTGGATAAAACACTGGAAAGTTTTAAAAAGCTACTGCGTCGTCAAATATGGGCGCTTACGCTATACGCTTTGTAATTTCGTCGGAGTAAACTTCTCTCTATTCATTTGTGTATGAAAGTATTGCATGTATGTATGTATAGTATGTATGGATATTGTATTCTATATTATATATTGTTTATGCTTCTGTATATATTATGTAAGAATAAATGTTTAATATTTGTGTACTTGTTGTTTACTAGTATATGTATTTTAATTATTTAATGTTTTTCTTGCACTAACCCGCGTCAATTTATTTTATTCCTCTGTTTCCTACTGCCTGGTTGCCTAGAAGATATTGCTACAGTCTCAATAAGACCGCAACTTCTGTGTTTTTGTGCAATAATAGTACCTACATTGCTCCGAGGTATAAAAAAAGCAATTTTAGATCGAGTAAATTCGGAAAAAAGAAAGGAAAGGGACTCGAGGGTTACAGTGTATTGTAATTTAGGCGATGGGCTGACAACCTGTCACTATAGCAATACATATTACAATCTAAAACTGCCCTCAATTTTTTGTCAAACGTGGCGAAAGCGCCTTTTACGAGTCGTTAAACGCTCTGCCTACCCCGTAAGGGATAAAGGCGTGATTTATGTATGTATGTATGTATGTAAATTCGGAAAGACCGAGTCGCAGTAAACATGTAAACGAGACTTTAAATTGCTCTTTCGGCTGAGAGAAGTGTAGTATTTTTCTCTCATTTTGCGCAGAAACACTAACAATACACTTAAAAACAAACAGCAAACCATCGATTCCTCCATAATATTTTGACATTGAGGATTTGCATGGCGCCTTTGACATGCGCACATTCCATTCAGTAAATTTTAAAAAAATGTATGCGCGTTCAGCCTTAAAATAATCAATAATGTGAACTAAAAAGCACCTAAACCATACTAATGTGTCCTTAAAGACTTCGTGAAGCCTAGCCGTCGTTAATTTCAGTGTTGTCGTTGGGAGAAATTGCTGGCGTAATGCGAATATGAGGACCCAAAACAGTGAATGTAGGTTTTGTTTTTTTTTTTTAGTAATGGAGCTTTTAAAAAAATATTCCCCTTGGTTTTTTTTCGCTGTACTATTTGTTTGTGTATGTATTGATTTTTTATTTGGCCTCTGACATGGTTTACCGACTAATATCTACGTTGTTAAACGATATTAACGCGGACTAACGGCTTAACGTGCCGACCGAAGCACGGAACAAGCGCCGGATAAACGTATATATTAAATTCGAAAATCGTAAAACACATTGGTACTTGGTGGGATTCGAACTACGACATCCTGCAAGGGAGGCAGTGACCCTATCTACTACACCATTGGGCTCTAAAAAAAATATAGACACTAATCAATAAAACAAATGACCGAAATAGTAATTTTGTTTGGAAATACAACTATATTTTTTGGAGTGATTTTTCGAAAAAAAAATATGTATTTCTATAGATTTTGTAAGACTAACAGGTCTTTGGCACGCAATTACATTAATACCCATATATTTTTCAAATAATCAAATGTTTGTTACTTGAGTAACAAAATGGATTGGTCATATCCATACTTTTGAAACAATAGCTACATTGACTTCTGCTTCTGTAGTTGAGACGATAAAGCGCGGAAGAGTGTGGAAAAATGATCATATCAAGCAGAAGTATGATGATGAATAAGACCACGAGGATATTGCACGGAGTTTCGTGGACAAGATAAGTGGCTGGAAGATATAGTGCTCTTCAAAGGGGTTAGAAAGAAGCTACATATTCCAAGAGATCCGAAAATAATATCTACCTTCCAGATAGAAGAAGAACTGTATAGTTAGAGGATGGGAAGATTGGATCTTAGTGATGCTTTTCAAATACAGATTACGATAGAAGACTTGGAGTTGTTTGTTCTTTAAAAGCCGTGTAGAATGGAGATCCTAAAAATGTAGGATGGAGATCCTAAAAATGTAGGATGGAGATCCTACAAATATATTATGGTTATAAATTTTACAAATATATCTAAGTATATTAAAAAAAACTACTTACTGTTATCCTACTATCATAGGTATTTGAAAGTTTGGATGTTTGTCACTTAATTACAATGGATCGTCATGAAACTCGAAACATATACTTATAGGTGGAATAGGACATAGGCTAATTCTCACCGCGGGAAAACCTTCATTTCCCGGGAAAACTCATTAACGCGGGTGAAACCACGGGCAGAAAGCTAGTATGTTATAAAACGTCGTAAAAACGACATAATTTTCGATTTTCAGCCACCTCCGATGTGGACTGAGTTTGCAGTGCAGTGCAAACCATGGCATACCTAACATCATGCCCGGCGTGCCCCAACAATGAATGGCGGTATTAATGGACGGCAGGCAATCCGCAATACAAGTGGCTGAATTCTGGGCCGCTGCGATGTAATTTCTCGTGTTCCATCGACACGCTTAGAAGAAGATACGTGCGCTTTGATAATAACAGCTTTTATTTTCTTGTAACCTAAGCCGTGGGCGAGGCAATAGCGCCTCGGCTGTAATTTTTGGCTTAGCGCACTTATATCAAAATGTAATTATTCCATTGATTATTGTCATAAGGCTCAAAATATACCGTGTGTATGGGATGGCGTCCCTCAAACTGATACGGGTTGCTCAGTTTACGGCACAGAACAATTTCCAACAGGAAATTCTTTCAGGAGGTGAAAACAAAAGGGTTTTCCCATACGAATTGTCTGATCGGGTTGGACATTTTGTATGAAAAAGCCAATATTTATTTTCACTTCCTGAAAGAAATTCCTGATGGAAGTTGTTCAATGTCGTTGGCAGAGCAATCTCTATTAGTTTGCGGGACGCTGTCTCTTACACCCGGTATGCAACCAATTTCACACGCATGGGCAGTGCGCGGGCCGTGTGCGGGGCGTGTGCGAGGCGTGTGCGAGGCGTGTGCGTAGCGGGCGCATGTGATGTGAACTGACCCTTATGCTGCAGCCACTGGCCGGCATGGCCGCTGGTATAAACCGCGAGTAGTGAACTCGTGACCTACTTTCGATTTCAATGAGGGATTTGCCAACGACAACAAAAAATACTTATACACTTGATGGTGTGTACACTGTACAGGAGACGTATTTCTGAACCGCTCGTGTGAAAACTGAAATACGCATACGAAAATTATTCGTGTACGAAATCAAATTCTATCACACACGATTTTACGTATTTTTGAAGCAGTAGAAATCTGTGTTGCCAATAAAGTCTAATCCAATAAATTGTTTTCGTTCTACGCAGAAATACACCTACAATACCACAACTACCAATAACAAAAATCGTTGATTTGAAAAACTGGAAATGAATCGCAGAGAAACGGAACGTAAATTCAAGTTTATATAATTTATAAATTCATACATACATAAAATCACGCCTTTATCCCTTACGGGGTAGGCAGAGCGTAAAACGCCTTCTAAAAGGCGCTTTCGCCACGTCTGACATAAATTGAGGGCAATTTTAGATTGTAATGTGTATTGCTGTAGTGACAGGTTGTCAGCCCATCGCCTAAATTAAAATACACTGTAACCCTCGAATCCCTTTTGCTGTCTTTTACAGCATGCCCGGGAGGAAGGGCAACTGGAACATTCTATGTTTTTCTTTCTCTCCCAGTCCAGTATGGAAGAAATAAATAAATATAATAAAATAAATAATAAATATTTATAAATTCAAGTTAATTAAAAAGTTAAAGTGTCACTTGTCAAATGTTTGTCTGTGTCACTGACATGATCATAGACTACTTTGGTTTCGAGAAGTAGAAAAGAAAACGAGTGGTTTAGAGCACTCGTTGCAGATTCGCATACGTATGAGTATTCAAAAATAGTGATTTTGGGATTTCGTATGCGAATGTTGCATTTTCGTATGTGAATTCAGATACGAGCGGTTCAAAAATACGCCTCCAGATCGACCGCGATTTTTGTTTACCTGTCGAGTCGCCACTATAGCCGTCATTGCTTCTATCGCTGTCAGCACAGATGTCTGTGTAACTAAACAAAATTTAGTTCCTAATATCGCCGCCTGTACTGGTTATGTTTTGGTAGTCAATGTAAACATTACAAGAAAAGGAAAAATAATTAAAAAAATATGAACCGCTTGCATTTAATCAGACAATTTGTATTTTGTTTCGTTTTCCCACTGAGTTATTAATAAACTAGCGTTTTCCGCACAAGATAGAAGAAGGCGTATACAAAATGACAATTTAATAAGTTCTTTTAGTCTGAAATCGATTAATTCCGACGCCTATGCACGAACAGTGAGTTCTTTAAGTAGTTCGTGCAGCTCGGCTCATCGATTCGATGCATCTATAATGTTCGGCGTCTCCTATAATACCATTAAGATAAAGCGCTTTAGAGCAATTTAGAGCGCTTTTGCACTGCATCTTATTTGGTTCGTATCCGTAAAAAAATATATGGATTGGCGCGAAAATGTAACACAGCTTTCATATATTTTTTCACGGATACGAACCGAATACGGAGAGGTGCAAAAACGCCTTTATACCGGCAAATGGTTATTTTTGTGAGCATATTCCTCCTAAATGAAACAATGCAAAAATAATATACAAAGAATTAGTTTATTTTCTAGAATTGCAACATTTAAAATTTACATACATCGATACATATAATAACGCCTTTGTCCCTAATGGTGTAAGCAGAGCGTACAAGACCTAAATAAAGGTCGTTCCGCCACGTCTGACAAAGTTTGAGGGTTATTTAAGATCGATTTGTAGGTATATTGCTGTAGTGACAGGTGGTCAGCCCATCGCCTAAATTATAAAATACTACTGAAACGCTCGGATCCCTTAGCTGGTTTTTACAGCATGCCCGGGAGAAATTGCAGCTGGCACTTTTTATATTTTTCTATCGCTCTTGTAGTTAGTTAGTTACTAAATGCTAATTGTAGTTTTATTGAATTAACTCTATTTCTTAACCTTTTACCGCAATTATTTTACGCGTTTATGGACGTAACTTAACCGCCATGCCGCCGTAGCAAACGCTGATTTAAACGATATTTCTAGGGCATTATACATACATAAAATCACGCCTTTATCCCTAATGGGGTAGGCAGAGCGAACGACCCAGACATTCCGCCACGTCTGACAAGTTTTGAGGGTAATTTCAGTTGATTATGTATATTGTTCACACACAGTTTATGTTTATACAAAGAGTTTAATTTATAAATTAATTACAAATTGTATCATTTTAAAGGCCTGTGACCTATATTGCGGGTTATTACAACTTAGTTTAAGCATCAGCCCTCTGCAAAATACAACTGATAAATTTAAATTGTCATGATAAACTGCTCAACAAATTTTGTGGTGAGGAAATAAATATCTTTTTTATTTTAGAAATAAATATAGAAATAGAAAATATGTATTTGCCACCAATTTACAAATATTAACATTTCAAAGGTTACAAATGTGTTCTTAAGCGACAAATGGATCACGCTCAGCATTTATGCTATGGAGGTGTAAAACACCGCCACAGCGCTGATCTTCCGCGTAACCGATTCGTTTTTTTTATTGATGTAGTGACAGGTTGTCAGCCCATCAACTAAATTGCAATACACTGAAACCCTCGAATCACTTAGCTGGTTTTTACAGTATGCCCGGGAGAAAATGCAGCTGGCACATTTTATGTTTTTCTATCGCTCCCAGTCCAGCATGGAAGTCGGGCATTATGATTTGTGTTACAGTGGTTATGATATGGCGGTTGCATATCTTTAAATCTGGATGCTGATTTTAGGGTTGTAATAATTGCCTTAAATGAAAACCCCCGATTGTGGCTCACTGTAGCAGGTTAGATACAATACGAGTGATAAGGCGAATGCAGAAGAAACATTGTTTTTAACTTCTGATGCTCTGAAAGTGATATTTTGTGCAGGGTTTCATCATCATCATAAATTGAATTTTGTGAAGAAGGGCAAAAACTACATAGTATCACTACATAGTATAAAACAAAGTCGCTTTATCTGTCCCTCTATCCCTGTGTATGCATACATCTTTAAAACTACGCAACGGATTTTGATGCGGTTTATTTTAATGGATAGAGTCAGGGTTCGAAATTATCAAGATAAAAACGCTTCTTGATAATTATCTGATAATTATCCGATAATTATCTGATAATTATCCGATAATTATCGGATTTTTTATTAGTTTTAAAGGAAAACTTCAGTTTTTATTTTATCTTAAAATAGTTGTATTTCAAATTGCATCCTGTACTTAATAATATGTATGTAATCTCCTCTGTGATCCCATGGTTTTTTGTTTAGTTTTATTTTATCTGAATCCGAATTTATATAAATATTTGATCATATAAAAGAAAGAAAAAGATACGGACGGATGTTAAATTATACCGATTTTGTATCAAAATATACAATCTGGCACAGATTTTTTTGGTATTATTAGGGGACTCCCCGCGACATGTAAAGACAGTTCGCGCGTTTTGATACACGCAAGTTTGGAAATGTACGTTCGGATACAGTGTACCTTAGGCTTTTTTTGTTATTATCAATTGATAATTATCAACCTGTTTTTATCACGATAATTATCATGATAATTATCATTGATAATTATCCTTTCGAACCCTGGATAGAGTGATTCAAGAGGAAGGTTTATATGTAGGTATAATACATGCATAATATAGTAGGGAAACACTGATAATTTCCGTGCGAAGCTGGGGCGGGTCGCTAGTGTACTTATAAATGCATCTCTTCTTAGGCAAAGAAAATTAGGCCATACAGCCAAACACAATAAGAAGTTCATAGATAAAACATGTTATTTTAAAATATTTACTTCAAATTATTAGCCTTTTGTGTTTTTTATGACATAAAACGATATAAAAAATAAATTCAAGTACGATTATTATTACCAAATTAATTTAATAGTACTCGTAGTCTGTCTCCAGCCCAAACCGGCGGATGAATTGTTTAGATTACAATATTTTAGTAGAATTTTCTCAATTTACAGACAGAGTTTATAACTCGTACACCAAACCAATTTTGCCCACGACTTAAAATCAGCCCTCGGGCAGCTAAATATCTCGGACGTCAATGACATTTTTTGTGCACTTGCGGTAAAATCTACTATTTGTCACTTGTACCCGTTATTTACTATCCTTTTGTCATCATACTGGGGATATCACGTTCTACCTTTAAAAGCTCGCTGTCCAGATAGCTCTGACCCATGTTTTTTGAGCGCGTGCATTGTGCACTAGGCCGTGAAAAAGTGGTCAGCACTCGATCGCACTACGTCGGGTGTGACCGAGGGAGCAGGAGCCGTATTTTTGAATCACTCGAATCGAATTCGCATACGTAAAACTAACTAGTATGAAAATCGCATGCGTAAGTTACTTTTTAGCCGACTTCAAAACAGGAGGAAGTTCTTAATTCGTATGTATGTTTATTTTATATGTATGTAACCTGATAACTCCGTCTTTTATAAACCGATTGGTCCCGTTTGTATCCAAATCCGTTTCTAATCCATGAAGAATTGACGGAACTCCTCAAATTTTATAGGCATACACATAGCGATTTCGTTATGCAAAGCAACATGTCGAGCATTTAGAATATACAATTTGGTGAATTGGAACGTAAATGTTTGATGCATTAAAAAGCAAGAAAAAAAAAATATTTTTAAATAACGAAATAAGCAGCCGCCTTCACATGTGTTTTGTGAAAAGACATACTAAATGGAATTCAAATTTCACTTGCTTTAAATAAAATAAACATAAGTTAGAACTATACTATACAATTATTCATAATTTTTGGAGTCGATGCTCTTTCACATGCGATTTTTATATAATTTACCATGCGAATGTTAGTTTTTCGTATGCGAATTCGATTCGAGTAATTCAAAAATACGGCTCCAGTTGTATGTACCGACCGAAGTATACTATAATAGTACTATACCTACGAATAGTATTTTAATCTACTGCCTCCTGGTCTAGTGGTCAGAGCCATGGGCTTACGATCCGGAGTACCTGGGTTCCATTCCCAGGGGGGAACACAAACTTGATATTTGTCAATTTATCACTTTGTGAGATTTTCCCCAGTTTGGTAAGATATTGCGCGCTGAATCACCTGATTATACGAAAATAAAAAGGATTCCGTGCTTCGGAGGGCACGTTAAGCAGTCGGTCCCGGTCGCTGTCTTTGATAGTGGTTGTTAGTCAAACCACGTCAGAGGCCGGTTTCAAAACTCTGATACCAGGGTTCATCGGGTCGTTCGACTCGAGAATCCACTCGCTAAGACGAAGAAGATCTCACGACTGCCGCTTTGCCATTTGTGTGTGTGTAAATGAAAACTAAAACTCACATTCTTCTTCTTAGCGTGTCGATGGCAGGCACTACACTGTTGCAGCCCAGAATTTGGCCACGTTTACAGCATTATCATGTCATGAGGTTTTGGACCAAATAAAAGAAAAAGCTGAGGTCGTGTAGTACCAGGATGTCAAGAGACTTACACAAAATCGATCCGAATGGCGATTACTTCACAGACAAGAGCCCTGCTCTTAAATTTAAAGAAGAAGAAGAGGTCTGCGTGCAGGTGTAGGGGCACGCAGGGCACGATGTTAGGTGTTTCATCTATAGTTATCACCTGAATACCATTCTGGATACTAAATTGCCTCCGTGGTCTAGCGGTCTGACCCATGGGTCTCGACCCGAAAGTCCCGGGTTCAAATCCCGGGACAATGACTTTGTGTTGTTGTTTCTAGTTTGGTTAGGACATTGCAGGCTGATCACCTGATTTTCCGAAAAGTAAGATGATCCATGCTGTCGGATGGGCATGTAAATAGTCGGTCCTGCGCCTGATTTCACTCTGGTCGTGTCAATCCATCTGTCCCATCAGAATAAGAGATTGAAGGAATAGAGACTGCACCTGTGTGTAGCGCAAACACTTGGGCACTAAAAACAAGTCACGCGCAGTCAGCTGATCTCCGGGTAATTGGCCGCCATTACCGGAAATCGGTGGGAGGACTACTATTATGGATACTAAATTGTCTCCGTGGTCTAGCGGTCTGAGCCATGGATTCACGGCACGAAGGTCTCGGGTTCGAATCCCGGCGGAGACAATGACTTTGTGTTGTTGATTCTAGTTTGGTTAGGACATTGCAGAAAAGTGAGATGATCCATGCTGTCGGATGAGCATATAAATAGTTGGCCCTGAGCCTGATTTCTCTCTGGTCGTCAGTCAATCAGTCCTTTCAGAATAAGAGATTGAAGGAATAAAGAGTGCACCTGTGTGTACCGCAAACACTTGGGCACTAAAAACTAGTCCCGCGCAGTTGGCCGTAAATCCAGGAATGTGTGGCCCACTTTGAGTTTCGTCTCGATGTATTTCTTGGACACACACTGTGTCACGAAGTTCAGATAGGATTTCTGATTTGTCCTGCGAGAAACCTTCGATATTGACCGAGACTACACACAAAGCCGGTTTTAGAGCTGGACTGTTTGTGTTTGCCATCGTGGTGAAAGGGTTTGCCAGTTAGCGTTAGGGAATCGCCAACTGTTGCCCACGGTGCGCCCGACGTACAAAGGCTTTGGTACATCTGCGGGGAGGTATCTTTTGTGCAACCCACACACATTGCCTGGGTTATTCGTCAACTGCTCCCGAAATAAACTGCTCCCGCTTGAGGAGTTGATGAATCGTAAAATGTTAAATTTTAAGTATTTATTAACTGCTTAAGTTTGCATTGAAAGAACCCACTGATTTGAGAAGTCGCTTCCGCAGCTTTTAATCTTCTGTGAAAGAAACCGAAAAGTATAGTTAGCAATATAAATGTCTCACCATTTCTCTAGGAATTTATTTCAATAAGGCGACGTGAACGACCCCGAAAGAGGTGGCGCTATGAATTAAACGCAAATAAAAAAAAATTGAGAATACTATTAATGGACCGGGAAAAGTGGAAGGAAGGGAGAGAAGCCTTTGCCCTGCAGAGGGACACCACAGACTCATTAATAAAAATACATACATACATATAATCACGCCTTTATCCCTAATGGGGTAGGCAGAGCGTAAACGACCCAAACAAAGGTCGTTCCGCCACGCCTGACAAAGTTTTGAGGGTTATCTAAGATAGATTTGTAAGTATATTGCTGTAGTGACAGGTTGTCAGCCCATCGCCTAAATTACAATATACTGAAACCCTCGAATCTTTTAGCTGGTTTTTACAGCATGCCCGGGAGGAAATGCAGCTGGCACATTCTATGTTTTTCTATCACTCCCAGTCCAGCATGGAAGGATTAATAAAAATAATTACATAAATTATGTTCATTGTTACAAGCTCAACAAAGGATCCATTTTAATTAAAGTAATGTTACATTTAGTTTATATTTCACACTGAATTTACCAGTGGACTATTTTGTGATTTTTAAATCAGGAAGGTATCCATTTTAATTAAAGTAATGTTACATTTAGTTTCTATTTCACATTAAATTTATCATTGGACTTTTTTGTGATTTTTAAATCAGAAATAAATGGAACAATTTGATAATGATTAAAAAAACATTTACTGCACCAAAAGAAGTGCCATTAAACCGGTTAACGCAATGTTACAAGACTAACGTGATGCACACATTGAGCTCCGCGCTACGTCGCGTAGCGCAGATATTGTTCCATTGTTCAAACCAACTGCTCTGTGGTTTAAACAATGGACATTAGACAATATCTGCGCTACGCTACGTAGCGCGGAGCTCAATGTATGCTTCGCCTAAGGAAAGCTCTCGGCATGCAGTCAGTCAAAAATTGATACTTAGGTGAGCTTGTAACAATAGACAAATATAAAACTTAAATTATATTCTATTTAAATAATGATAGATGGATGAGAAATTTATGTTGCTCACTGTACTTTACGGGCTTTTTATTATGCAAATTAAAAGTATTAGCAGTTGACGAATACTTAAGATTGAACAATTTATTATTCATTAACTCCTCCCGCAGGAGCAGTTTATTGCGGGAGCAGTTGACGAATAGCCCTATTGCCTTAGTGTGTGAATTCGCAATAGGAAGAAGGTACACACAAGGGCATGTGTCCGTACACCGTAGTATGCACAACCACAAGCATGGCCGAGCGGCAGTCGTGAGGTAAATGTAATATACATAGACGCTTCATGGACGTATGATCAATGTACCTCAGTTCAATTTAGCTTTCATTTTAAAAAAATCCGTGGTGAATAAACTACAAAAATATAAAAAAACGAAAACATTCAAAGTTATCGGAAAATGTGCGGTTTTAAATTGGCAATTAAAATTTTCGCGTTGAAACTGAACTAAAATTCCTCGATTCCCCACATTTTAAAAGCTTTTATTGAACTTGCAATATATGTATGTATGAAGGTATGTATGTACCTTATGTATGTTGGGGTGGAATCTGGCAACTAAATTTTTAAGCAATTATCTTCAACCGATTGAGAATAAAAATTTGTATACTTACATAAATTCAATGACAATACAATATTATGATATCATCGAGCTAGCCAGATAGTCACCGGGTCTCCGTGGTGAAAAGTATAAAGATATCTAAATTTAGGCTCACTAGATTTGTTTTCTTGAGCAGTTTCTAATAGATATGATGATGAGGGTGTTATGATGAAGCCGACAGATAGCCATCGGAACTGCCTCGTCGAAAGTGCTAAGGGAGTCGAGTTTGGGCTCATTAGATTTGTTGTCTTGAGCAGTTTCTTTTACACATGATGGCGAGGGTGTAACTTTATTGCACTAAACAAATACATACAACAGAAAAAAAAGTAACTAAAGAGTACAATGTAGGCGGCCTTATTGCTACAGCAGCAATTAAGTAGGATAAAATCATTGGAAGGTCTTCTTATTCCTAACCGGAAAAAGACCTTGCAACAATGATGCGTTGAATGAAATTGAACAGATTTAGAAACCTGTCCAGAGATAACTAAAAATTTAAACATAAATTTATAGTGAATAATCTTTTAAAAAAAATACTACCATGAATCTTGACAATGGGTTGACTAAAAAGTTAAAAATAAATTATATGTAAAAAAAACTTTGTCGCGACAAGCTTTTATATTATGAAAATTGTGTAATGTGACGTTACAAATTGATAGTAAAAGTTTTAAAGGAAATTTTATTTTATACTTTTCAGCGCATTTAAAATAAAAGCTTGTTTTAAAAATATATTTTTTTCATATATTTTTTTCCGCGTTGATGCTCTCCCTAAAACTTCCTACATTCCGTTTCAAATTCCCTACATTTTGGGGAATTTTCTACTTTTTGACAACACTCGACAAGAGACCGGACAGGAATGACGTCATGGTAATTATAGGTCTGTTACGGCGCGAAATTTTAAACGGTTTCAAAACTCTCTACACCAGGGTTCATCGGGTCGATTGACTCGGAACTAAGAAGATGGGTTCTAATCCCGATCGTGTGAAAATTGCGGTTTGACATGTAAAATCTATAAAAAACGATAAACAGCGGAAAACCGCTCTGTTCTAATACGCGTATACAGCTCTTTGCCAGAAAGAGACCGAGGCAAAGAGCAAGCGTTAAACAGACAAAAAATCCTACCTGATTGACCTTAGCCGCGTCTGAAGTTTACCTGCGAAACAAAAAAAAAACATCAGATAATGGTCAGATTCATAAATACCCAATAAATACATGTATTTTTAACCTGTGTCCTGCCCGTATTTTTACCCGACTGTAAAGGAAGTGTTATGATTTTCTGTCTTTCGCGCATATCTTGTATGTTTGTACTTAATTACATCGTATTTTCGAATGGGTTGGATAGATTTAGTTTGATTCATCCGTCTAAAACACCCGAGTGTCTTTAGATGGGTGTTATCTTAACTAAATCGATATGGCGGTTTTTCGGCGCAACAATGTAAGTTTATTTTAATCCTTTCTGGAGCGAAATGACCAAAGTGTCAACATTATTAAACCTATTGGGCGCAATTCTACATGCCATCGGCTAAAGCTAAAATCTAGTTCATTTTACTTGTCATCCGGGTCACTCGCGATAAATTTTGGTGGTAAAAACACAGGACTTTACCTTTTATCCCGACGTTTCAACTATGGTCCTTACATTTGAAATTGGCGTTCAGTCCCAGGTTCAGTATCAAAACAGTGAAATATAGTTTATTTTTTTAATGACTTTAATTAATCAAATTATGGCACATCATTTCGCACATCAAATGCATTTTTTTTCTTGTAAAATGATATCCACATTTTGCAAAAAGTGGTAATCGATTGGAGCAAGATCTGGTGAATATGGGAAGGTATTATTTTTTTCATCTTTGAAAGAATTTACTGCTGATAGTTGTTCAGTTTCGTTGACTGAGCATCCCCTATTAGTTTGCGGGACGCTGTCCCTTACACCCACCCGGTATTGTCTTGATATTTTTTATTGTTCGTAAACACAATGCGACCGGCACACACACAACACTCACGGTATCCGACGATATGTCCGATGACAAATTGCGCACTCTAATCTTGTCTTTTACCGGGTTCCATGCGAAAGACAAGCCGAAAAAGCCGTCAACCCTATTGAAATTATTAGGGTTCTTTTTTATCTCAATTTGCTTCACGCAATCTCAATTTTCTTGCATGCTGGACTGGGAGTTAGAGAAAAACATAGAATGTGCCCGATGCATTTCGTCCCGAGCATGCTATAAAAACCAGCTATGAGATCTGATGGCTTCAGTATATTGTAATTTAGGCGATGGGCTGACAACCTGTCACAAACGCAATATACGTCCAAATCTATCTTAAATAACCCTCAAAACTTCGTCAGACGTGGCAAAACGACCTTTGTTACCTAAGGTCGTTTAGGCTCTGCTTACCCCATTCGGGATAACAACGTGATTATATGTATGTATGTATGGATGCTTCACGCACAACACTGTAGGAATAAGGCTCAACGGAGAGACCCTTTGCAGCATGCAGTTAATTGCAGTTTGATCCAATGATTAGCTCCAAATGTTAATAGGTGCTCCGCAATTGCAAATTTATGCATCTGTCGGTTTTTCATAGCTGCGATATGTTCTTTGACCCGTTCGCTGAAACTCCGCTTTATTTGGCCAATATTTTATGTACCTCAGCTACACAGTACCTTATAGATCCTACATTTTAAACGGAATAACATCCTTTAGTGTGCGTAAAAAGTTAGATACTTTCGACAGCGGAGTGAAAACAGTCGTAATAACTCTTATTGAACACTGTTCCAATCTTATATGTCACACCTTTCACATAAGGTAAATACGCTGGTTATCTACTGACCTCTGGATGTTTTATATTCTCTTTTTTCGCGACGCTTGATCCCTGTACACTCGTTTTGAATCAGGTAATTCTGAACATGGGCTAGTTCACCGTAACGATGTTCAGAGTCACATACGTCATAGGCTCTCCACGTTAGTGTTAACACTACAGATTGCAGATGACGAGGATGGTGGTGTAAGGTCGTATACAGGTATCTAGCCGTGTGCGTTGGCTTTCTGTACACAGAGTGTGAAAGGGACCCAAAGTTCTGTCAACCTCCACTTCACAGGTAAACTTGAGCTTGGGATGGATCGAGTTAAGTATGTAGACTACTATATACTGCTTTACTATTCCAGAGCTTTATAGTCGAAGGGCCGGAAATTAACGCTAACTCTTCAAAATACTCCATCCAGATGTTGACAATCACCGGTGCTACAGGACTACTCATAGCCACCCTATCAATCTGGAGGAAATATTGCTCCTGGTAAAGGAAGTAGTTACCTTTCAGACACTGGTCCAGTAAAGTGATGAATGTGATATGAACTTATCGGACATACTTTTGTCTTCCAGTCTACCCTTGATGACGTCTAGACATTCTTTGATAGGAATTTTGGTAAAAAGTGACTCAACATCAAAACTCACCAACACCTCATCTGGTTCCAGTTTCATGACTTTTATGATGGCAATGAAATGACGGGAACAAAGTAAATCCTACACATATAATTACGTCTGGCCCACCAGAGTTTGGAGCAATCCTGCAACATGCTTCGCGAGATTACAAGTTGGTGCCCCAATGTGGATCACGATAGGGCGCAACGGCACGTTGGGCTTGTGCACTTTCGGTAGGCCGTACAGCTTCTTCGGTGGTTGTACCGTAATTGGTCCGTGTAGATTGTCGTAATCATCCTCCGTAAATATGTCGTCGGTCCCGGTCGCAGTCTTTGATAGTGGTCGATACTCAAACCATGTCAGAGGCCTATTAGCTGTGGTACTAGGCGGTTTGAAAACTCGACACCAGGTTTAATCTGGTCATTCGACTCGAGAATCCACACGCTAAGAAGGAAAATAGGTCCTCATGATCTTTAATTAAAGAGCGAATGCGTTTATATACTTTCGCTGTTGGATTGAATTTTACCGGCATGTACACATTCACGTCCGCTAATAGCTTTTGTATCTTATGGTAGTATTCAGTGGTGTCCATTACGACAGTAGCATTATCGTCTTTAAGCACTAATACTTCCTTGTTTACTCGAAGTGCCTTAAAAGCTATGCGTTCTGCGGGAGTAGTATTACTTGCAGTCTCGCTTTTCTCAAAATAACCGCTATGTTTCCGCATCACTGCTCGGTACTTGTTTCGTATCAAAGCCTCGTCTATTCCGCGTATAATATTTTAGACCGGTACGTGTTTTGGCGTTATTGCAAAAGTCATGCCTTTCGATAAGATGTTAATCGTATATTCATCATCATTAGACAAATTTATGACAGTATTCGCTAAATTTGACTTACTTTGTATCGTGTCACTAGCGCTCCTACTGTTGTCATATTTCTGTCTTGAGATCAATCTTTGGACCTTGCGCTCATGTGTAGCACAATTGATTGCATTTTTCCTAGCCGCTTGTTAATACGTAAGTCGGTCACAAAGTTCAAAATCCCTGTGTGTTAGCCACTCACTACACTTCAAATGTAACGAATACAGTTCACTCAGTAAACTAACAAAAAAACTGTAAAATGAGTGATAAGTGATATAATCGACCTGTTACTTTCAGATTGTTTCGGACTCAAAACAATGAAAAAGTCAGGTGATCTGTTCTTCCCGGTTTTCCATTTATAGTCTGCGATTTTACGTATTATACCTATCCATGAATGTTGATTATATCCACGTCCACCATGTAATATGACCAAGATATGACAGCAGATGGATAAAGTACTGGGGAATCGGCAAATGCGCGCCAAAATCTTACGGACGAAGCGTAAAACCATAGAGTATAAATCGCCTGTCCTTTGTCAATGTTATTATTCCGATAGTGACAGATAGATTTTAATTTTAGCCGGTGGCATCTTAAATAGAATCCATGGGGTGCTAAGACCTTAGACTAAGAAAAGTGAGATCGACTGGGGTATAACGAAACAAAGGAAATTAAACGGATATTAAAAAATAACTGTAGGTACGTATTTACAAGAATGCTAGAATGTTGCAATTCCCGCAGTTTGTTCGCTGGTACGCCATATTATGTGGGGTTCATGTCCGTAAGGTATCTCGTAATGAAACTCTAATTTAAAATTTACTTGTCTGAAGCAAACAAGGTCGCATGCCATTGCAACCTAGGAAATATCGATGAACGTTTTTGCTCTAAGAGTTTTAAGCCCTATAGAGTATATACAAAAAAAACACAGATTTTGTGCCACACACGAGTTTCGAGAAATGGATCTGCGAAATTCGAAAACATATTATCGCTAAGCGAAAAGTTAGTCTACAGGACAAACCCATAACCCAATTGTCTTTGTTTTAGTTTCAAATTGTAGCTGACTAAATAGTCTTATAGAGCTTTTTTTTATTGTTGATTTATCAAGCTTTGTTTTCAAAATACCTAAAACCAAAATCAGAAAATCGAGTATTTTTATATTACCCTGTCACTTCCGCGAATAACTCTATGAGATCAAAGGGGATCGCACTTATTCGTAAATTTTGAGCCTACTGCAGCGAACGAAGACATTTCCACCAAAACACTGATGTTCTACTAATGACAACAAACTATTCTCCAGAACCCTTCTCATACAATAAATGTGGACGGGATGAGCATTTTTGAATAGAGCAGGTATTTTTGTGTTCGCGAGTTAAGTTCTGTTTTTCGAAAGTCGTTTGATACATACATACATATAGTCACGCCTTTATCCCCAATGGGGTAGGCAGAGCGTAAACAACCTAAATAAAGGTCGTGCCGCCACGTCTGACAAAGTTTTGAGGGTTATTTAAGATTGGTAAGTATATTGCTGTAGTGAGTGGCAGGGTGTCAGCCCATCACCTAAATTATACAATAATATACTGAAACCCTTGGATCCCTTAGCTGATTTTTACAGCATGCCCGGGACGAAATGCAGCTGGCACATTCTATGTTTTTCTCACGCTCCCAGTCCAGTATGGAAGAATTTGTTGTTTGATATCTTTAGTATATCCTACTTTATGACTAGACTAGGGAATAAGATATCATTTAAAACACACATTGTTTCTATTATTTATAACTCTTCACAAAGTTATAATTTGAGCCCAAATAAGTTCGATTTGATTCTGAACGTCCAGTGGCCATATTTTCAAATTAATCTGTAAATTCTTGAGAATGTTTTCTAAAGACAGTTTAATGTTTTCGATTCCCCCCTTCTCCCATTCTATGACGAGCTTCGATATATTTTCCAGTTGCTCTTCGTTATTATCATTTATGTCGTAGTTATGGTCAATAAACTGAAACAACTCTCTTAGTAAGACTGCTCCTTTCTTCAATGATACTGGCACGAGATTCTGCACATTTTTTGGTGCCGTTATAACCTCGTCTATGTAATCCAGCGTGTCTCTCTGCACTATATCGTCATTATTCACTATGTACTTTACGGTCTTCATGAACTTGACTGTACTCTTGATCGTGTGCATGTTCTGCGATAGTATATCAGGAATCACAAGGAATAGTTTCTTTAAGTCTATTGGGGAGAAGCCGAGAAACCTTCGGATCCATTCTGTAAGGTACTGAGTGTAGAACACTCTATCTTTGCAAACCGCCAGTTTCCAGCAGAGGCGACTTTCTACGTAGTTCGTTGCGATCTTTGACTGCTGCCTCAATATTTTTTGCTTCATGCTTTGCTTATACCACTTCGTTGGCAAGAGGAGTTTTCCTCCCAGATTTGCTAAGGTCAATTCCAACGTACTTTCAAGAACATAATTTGATAAATCGACAAAGTCGATCATAAAATCGAGGGTTTTGTTGAATTGGCCAGCGTCGATGATATTTTTCATGTTATATCTAATCAACTGTAAGTATTCATTGGCGGATATATTAAAGGCTTTGTCGATTTCCTGCACGTCAGCCGTGCTAAGTCTATAGCTGATTTTAATGTTTTGTCGAACAACTTCCAGCTGGCCGAGTGTTTCTTCGGTGAGGGATGCGGTGAAATTATCCCAAGACACAGCAAAGGAGGATTCTTCGTCTTCATCTGACCGTTTTTGCTTAGCTGTTTTGTCCTTGTTACCTTGTGAAGATGCTAAAGAGTTTACAGTGTTTTCTACTCGCCCATTATCTCTTGGTACTTCGTAGGAGTTCACTTTACTTGGGATGTCATTGAGATTTCCTTCGTCGTAAACTTTGCCGCACCAACATGTGTGTGATACTAGAACAAGATAGTCCGTAATGTAAAAGCTTAAATGAAGTACCTAGATCACCTAGGTACCTGCATGATGAATTCTATGTTATTTATTACCATGTTACTTACAAAATAGCACGAAGCAAAAGTAAAGCATTGTTGCGAGCCCCGAGTAAGTATGTCGATTTGCTTAAGTTTATGGAAAGGTGAATAAAATATTATTTATTGTATATTTTACTTCGAAAGTAAATTGAGTAAGTTTTACGAGGAGGTAAAATACAAACACGAGTCTTCGTGTCGTGTACAATCGTATGCACCCTGTGTACTCTTTGCCGCAAAGTATAAAAACGGTATCAGTTCTTCTTAAGGTCCCGATATAGCTTAAGCGGCACCCCCATTATTTAAAAATATCATACATACATATAATCACGCCTTTATCCCTAATGGGGTAGGCAGAGGGTAAACGACCTAAACAAAAGTCGTTCCGCCACGTCTGAATTTTTTTTAAGGGTTATTTAAGATAAGATTTTTAAGTGCTGTTGCTGCAGTGGCATTTTAGTGAGTTATGACAAAAGAAGAGGCGCCACTTAGGCTATGTCAGAACCCGAAATTTAAGTGCTAGGCACCTGTCGGTGGAGTAATCGCCAACTTTCTCTGTCTCTCAACGATTTGAGTTCCTGATACGACTTGACATTCAAATTCTCTTTTATTTGGTCAAGGTAACTTCGTCTCGGCCTTTCCCTTCCTCTCTTCCCTTCTATGATGTTCTTTTAGGAATTCGTCGTACATATCACGTGGCCTATCATTCTTCCTCTTCATCATTATATCTCTGAAGTCTCGCGTGGTATCAGTTAAATTTTTAGATTTGTATGGAGAAGGCAAAACATTGTTTCGTGCTAAAAAAAACTGAAGTTCTAATATTTTTGTTATGTTTAGTGTGTGGCAATATGTTTAACACCCTTTATTATTAAATAAATTCTGGTTACATTTACAATAATCTAGTTACGAGAACTAGATTTTATACAAAGATCGCAAAAAAAAAAAAAAAAAAACGGTTGTAAGGGACACCGTTCCTCAAACTGATAGGGCTTGCTCAGTCAATGACACTGAACAACACTTAATTACAGAAAGAGAAAAAATAAATGGCTTCTCCGTACAAATTGTCTGATGGCTTTTTTTTATTTACTTTCAAAAATAATTGTATACGAAAATCGGTGAGAGGACTACATCTATACATACCAGGTGTAAGGGACAGCGTCCCGCAAACTGATAGGTGCTGATAGGGGTATTTGTATACTTGTTGTATACTAGAGTATATATATTTAATTTATTTACATGTTTGTTGCACTGACCCTTCGAACACTGAAACACTGAAACTTCCATGCTGGCCTGGGAGCGAAGAAAAACATAGAATGTGCCAGCTGCATTTCCTCCCGGGTATGCTGTAAAAACCAGCTAAGGGATGCGAGGGATTCAGTGTATTGCAATTTAGGTGATGGGCTGACAACCTGTCACTACAGCAATATACCTACGAATATATCTTAAATAACCCTCAAAACTTTGTCAGACGTGGCGGAACGACCTTTGTTTTGGTCGTTTACGCTCTGCCTACCCCATTAGGGATAAAGGCGTGATTATATGTATGTATGTATGCACTGACCCGCGTCAATTTATTTTATGTTTCCTATTGCCTGGTTGCCTGCAACATATTACTACATTAGCAATAAGACCGCCGCCAACTGTACTACTTTTCTGTTTATGCAATTTGTAATTTCTGTGATTTTGTGCAATAAAGTATATTGTATTGTATAAAGTAAATAGATGTATGTAGCTAGAAACGGGGAGAGAATTCAGTGAAGTAATACGAGCAATGGCCGGCATTACCCAACGAGGAAATAATATCATTACCACCTGTATCGTCTTTCCCCGGCGGTCTCATTCACATGGCAGCGATTTTTGACTCACTGAACGATTCTTACATACATACATATTGTACGCACTACATTATTTTTAAACAAAAAGATGAATTACTTCCGATTTTCACAAAACGTACAATAATTATGAAAATATTTGTATTTGAGACACAATCATTTTATTTCTTGTGGGGGGCAGCACTGAGCTCAACATGGCACAACGAGAAAAAATATCATTCTAAACGCGGGATTTTTTTAAGGGGAATTTTATTTGATTTGATAAAACTTTGCAAGAATATAGATATCACACAGGGGATATCATCATATCACCGGAAAATGTCTCATTCTCGAGGGGCTTATTGATAAGCTGTCGCGCTTTTTCAGTTTATTGCATCTCAATTTCGTAGTTAGACGCGTAGACAAGACAGTCATAGGGTATGGGTATGGGTACTACTGGAAAATATGTCATTTCCACTGGTAAAAATATTTATTACGAGAAATTTAAGTTGATTTCGATAAAGGGAGGGAGAGGGACGTTAGCACCGGGAGGGCGAGGGAAGTGAGGTCAGGGAGGGAGAGGGAAGTAAGGGCCGGGAGGGAAAAAGTGAGGGCCGGAAGGGATAGGGACGTGAGGGCCGGGAAGAGGGAAGTGAGGGCTGGGAAGGAGAGGGACGTGAGGGCCCGGAAGAGGGAAGTGAGGGCTGGGAAGGAGAGGGACGTGGAGCCGGAAGGGAGAGGGACGTGAGCACCGGGAGGGAGAGGGAAGTGTGGTCAGAGAGGGAGAAGGAAGTGAGGTCCGGGAGGGAGAGAAAAGTGAGGGCCGGGAGGGAGAAAAGCGAGGGCCGGAAGGGAGAGGGATGTGAGGGCCGGGAGGGAGAGGGATGTGAGGGCCGGGAGGGAGATGGAAGTGACGGCTGGGAGGGAAAGGTGAGTGAAGGCTGGGAGGGAGAGAGAAGTGAGAGCCTGAAGGGAGAGGGCCGTGAGGGCTGGGAGGGAAAGGAAAGTGAGAGCTGAGAGGGAGATGAAAGTGAGGGCTGGCAGGGAGAGGGAAGTGAGGGACGATATCTTTCTAAATGTGGCGTTGCTTTTCCGGGCTGGGCGAAGTCTGCTGGGTCCGCAGTATACAATATAGCATATATAAATACAACAAAATCAGTTCATGATTGCGACATTTTAACCTTTTCAGCGCCACAGTCGAGTATAGCCGACAACGCGCGACTTGCCGTCAGCGCCACCGTCGGCTACAGCCGACAAAATCTAGTTAAAAAGTTTATGTTAATAAACCAGCATTTTGAAACTGTATCTTTTTATTTTTTGCTTTTTGCATTTTTTGTACCTTCTACTTTGATTCATAAACTTTTCGCTTAGATATTTATTCGTTTTGTATTATAAAATAAGAAAAATACTGATTACGTTTTGAACCTGCAGAGGTACAATTCGCACACGCCACAGTCGGGCCCACACGACTTGAAGTGTTGTTCCTTTTAGTTCAAATATAAAACATGGATACGTCTACAATATCTATACGGATTATACTATGTGTATATTTGTCAAGTCTGTCATAACAATAACGTTTTCTTATTATTCTAATGTATAATGAAAATATTTCCGACATCGATTTGCAGAAATATGCTAAGAATTAGACATATTTTTTTTCTTTGTTTGATTGAGTATCGACGAACCAGTTTCGCCGATTCGTGCACAGCGATAATTGCTTAACCATTGATAGTTCGTCGTTTTTTAATGAATATTCAACATAAGTAAAATAATAAAAAGCAAAGGGAAGGAATTAATAAAAAAGTCACAATGAAATATTAAAATAGATACCAGAATAAATTTTCATTATCTAAAGTTGAAGAATTTCATTATCATATTTTTATCGATATTCTATATTACATCCTTATTTGTCCTAACGGTTTGAAAAAATTGAAATGCCACCGACGCCACAGTCGTCTACAGCCGACAACGCGATATACATCGCTATAGATACAGATACGACGCGTAATTGAGATGCGCCAGTGCTTATTCGAAAACAGAACTAAAGATGAACTTATTGAATATTCCAAGTGTTGTTTACTATACCACCACTACTACCACTATGATACATTATTGTTTTGACCTATATGAAAAAATAACTGAAAATTAGGAAGCAAAATAATGGTTTTAGATTAATTAAAACTTGGTTTAAAAAGTTGTTGTTTATTGAATATTTCTTTACTTAGAAATTGGCGTGGCGCTGGTTGCAATTTTTTACCTGTATTGCTTGGCGGCGAAAAGGTTAAATTACTGTAGTTCATATCATAGATTAATACCGGGAGTGAAGTTGTTTTTAACAACAACGTGTCCTTCGGGAAATGCGGCCTGATTTATACCAACTAGAGAACTTTGCTTTTCCTTCGTTTAATCAAAGATTGAGTGCGGCGCAGCGGTATAATATTTGTTGTACAATAACGATTGATGAAGAATTTACTGTAAATATGTACATTCCTTTCATGCTGGCCTGGGAGCAAGAGAAAAACATAGAATATGTAAGCTGCATTTTCTCCCGGGTATGCTATTGATACGAGGGTTTCAGTATATTATAATTTAGGCGATGGGCTGACAACCTGTCACTACAGCAATATGCCTACAAATCTATCTTAAATAAATCTCTAAACTTGACTCGGACATGACGGAACGACCTTTGTTTAGGTAGTTTACGCTCTGCCTACCCCAATAGGGATAAAGGCGTGATTATACGTATATGTACATATGTCTGTCAAGATATTTTTTTTTGTAAATGATTACCTATTAAGGATAACAACATTTAAAAAATACGATATAGCCTAATCTAAAGCTAATGAGTAATTTTACTTTGACTTCATTTGCTAGGTAGACTAAACAAAGAATGTGTCCATTAACACGTTTCTTATTGTGTCTATTAAGGGGAAGATACTTTGTTCTTGTGTTCTTTGTGTATAGCACTCACTACACTATATTACAAAACTAGCTCAAAAGGTTTTATCCTCTTTAGTCTTCTCACTATGTCCGTGTTATCGAGGAGCTGGATGGCCTCGACGTTCACATGTCAAGATGATAAACGCCTAATGATGACGATGACATATGTATAAAGTTTCCATGAAAAATACGTTTGTTTCAGAATCGTAACGAATCCAGGACCAAGTGCTTTCTAAATTAGTTTTTTGCAGCTATTATTGTGATGGTGGATTAGCATAATAATGTGCCGGTAGTGTAAGACAACGTAGTGAAAGTGCGACATAAAGTATAGAAATCCTGTATGGTTTGAATCGAGACTGTCGACACTCCCATGTAAATCTTCACCGAGCTTTGGAATGTAGGCACCACACTCGCATTACAAGGTTAGGTTGGACTTTGCGCGGAGAACATGAACAATCAGACGACGGACTTTGCTCCTCGCTCTTCTAAATGAGTTCCTTGCAGGGTAAATTGTATTAATGTGGTGGATTCAACATAATAATCTGTTGGCGAGGGACAATGTAGTCGGGGTAAGAAACAAAAGAAGGCGCTACCGTATGATTCGGATTGACATCCCCGCGCAAAAGTCTGTGGAGCATTGAAATGTGAATCGACGGCGCATTTCAATTACTTTCTTAGGCGAGTATAGGCAGGTTTATGTAAAGGTATGTTTAAGTTACAGGTTTAAGTTAACTAAAGAAAATAATACTAAAGACTAGGCTGCATGGGTTCACGATCTTTGCCTTACCAAATGGGAAAATTGAAAAAAAATAGGCGCAATGGCATTTCACTTGACATTCCCCATCATTTTGCGGGCCATAGCTGCGCGCTTCAAACGACAAGGCTTTATATGAACGTGGATGGGGGCGCTGTGTTGTATGGAAAACTGTCAAAAATGGTTTTGGGGGCGTTAGTTCCTTTTTTCACCACACTAATTTAAATCCGCGAGTAATTTATAAAATGGATGTGTGATGGATGTCAACAATCAATAATGCTGTACAAATTCCACGATTTAGGTAAAACCAGTGTAACAAACATTCGATCTTGTAGCCAAAAACTTATAGAAAGTGTCGGTATTTACAGATGCCGATAGTCAAAACCCCAGCGCCAAAACCCTTCAATTGTTGTGACGACAAAATTGACCTGAATAATGTATAAGAAGTAGTAAAAGTTCTGGTGAAAACCTCCAGTGATGTAAAAATACTCAATGAATCCGAATGGTAAAACCTTCAGCAGACGGCCGAGGAAACGACGGAAAAACAGCAAGAGGAAGAAACGAAAAAAGAAAATGTCTCGAAGAATAGTTTCAATACGGGGGGACGGTAACTGCATGTTCAGGTAACGAGATTATAAACCAAATTAGGTGTAATTGATTATGTTTAGTAGTTTTAGTGTTATGAAGGGATCAAAAGTGACTCCAAATGGTTCTTGTAAATATACACGGTGCAGCCGGCCAGTTCTCTTCATTTGGCTAAAACTTGGCTTGGATACGCTACCTCGTGTCTAGATGTAATTATTTGAGAACTGTTTTGATATTATAAGGGTCTAAGTAGAGATCGATAAGATATAAAACATAGAATGTTACAGCTGCCATTTGCAGTAGTCAGCAAAACGGATTCGAGGGTTACAGTGAGTTGTAATTTAGGCGATGGGATGACAACCTATCATTACATCAATACACAGGTCTATCTGAAATAACCAATAAATAATCATCCACATCAACCAATAAATAACAACAATACACTTGTTTTGATGGTTGTTTTTAAGAGCTTATTTTTCCTTAACGAAAAAAGACTAAAAATATATACTTCTAGGTAAAAAGATATACTTCTCTCTTTTAAAATATTTTAGTTCATAAATAAGTATGCCAAAAAAAATCTGGACATAAAGCAGTTTTTATCAGTAAATTTTAAATATTCCTTCTAAGCTATTAGGAGCGCTTGCACAGTTCCTTCGGAAAATATCCGTATTATGATTATCGAATGTCTCGACATGTCTCTTTGAACGATACCATCAGGCGAGCTCTGGTCGCAGCCAATATTCCAGCTGTTTTAAAGCCGACCGGAATTTCACGGACTGGCGGCACAAGGCCTAATGGAATGTCACTAGTGCCGAGGAAGTTCGGGAAAAGTCTAGTATGGGTTGCGAATGCGACCTGCGTCAATACAATGGCTCCTTCCCATATACGCTCTACTTCCACGCGAGCAGGTGCCGCAGCATCTTCGGCGAAGACTCTTAAAAAAAGAAAATACACGCACCTAGTGGATTTATACACTTTCATTTCTTTCGCGGAAGTGACCATGGGCCCATAGGGTGCAGCCGCTAAAGTTTTTCTGCACGATCTATCCATGCGATGCGATCTAACGATGCGTCTCATCGATGCATCCGGTGACCCGAGGGCTGGCAGTTTCTTTCCCCAAAGAATAAGCCTAGCCATCCAGAGAGGCAATGCTGCCAGCCTCCTGGGAACCCTGCCTCGATGTGACGTCTTGGATGAAATTTTCTATTGATAAAATGATAATTGTATGATTGACCCTTGTAATTGTCTTATGATTATCTAAAATTGCAACATAGCTATTTTTAATCCGACTCGTGGGTTTTATAGAATTAGCTTTTACGTGCGTTTCTCGCACATTTTTGACGCGGGCGTAACCACCACGCCGTAGCGCGCGCTCATTTGAGCGATATTCTAAGGCATTACGGGTGATGGTTGAACCTTGAAATCTGCCTGCTCATCTGCCGTTGGGATACAACTTAAAGCAGAGTCAATATTTTTTTCCAATGCACGGATATTGTAAGAGCCGTTGTTTCAGATCTGTGGCGTTTTGCGTATTCGGAAATCAGGAGCGCCACCGCGAGGTAAGGATGCGAGTGGTAGACCGTGTCGTGGACAACTGGAACAGGTACAAACACGTCTCTTCTTCTTGACGTGTCAATCGACCCCTTGAACCCTGGGGCCCGTTTAATAACACTGACAATGATAATTTGAAGTACATTGCGCAGCAGATAATCTTTCTAGTATTATGTTCGCAAATCAACTACGCAATGAACGACGAATTGTCGCTGTCAAATTGTCATTGTTAGTTTTATTAAATAGGCCCCTGGTGCCAGTGTTTCTAAACCACCTAATAGCACAGCGTAATGGGTCTCTGTGGTTTGTGTAACGACTACTATCAAAGACAGCGACCGAGGCCGGCTAAACATGCTCTCCGAAGAACGGAATCTTTTTCTTAGAGCTTACAATCAATCAGGCGATGCAGCCTGCATGAAAATCATCATCTCCCTAGCCTTATCAAGTATCTCACATGTCGGCTACCTAAACTAAGGAATTGAACGAGGGTACTGGTTTTTACACACAGCGACTGCCACCTGACCTCCGCAACGCAGAAGGGTACCCAGACCCAATCCTAGATTAGGTCAGAGTTTTCAAGCCGCGAATGTACTGGCCTCTGACATGGCTTAGCGACTAATATCATCATCTCCCTAGCCTTAACCCGTATATCACGGGGTCGGCTACCTAAACTAAGGAATTGAACGAGGGTACTGGTTTTTACACACAGCGACTGCCATCTGACCTCCGCAACCCAGAAGGGTACCCAGACCCAATCCTAGATTAGGTGAGTTTTCAAGCCGCGAATGCACTGGCCTCTGACATGGCTTAACGACTAATATCTACGGTATTAAACGATATTAACCGGGACGAACGGCTTAACGCGCCTTCCGAAGCACGGATAAAGCGCCGAATAAACGTACATATGAAATTCGAAAACCGAAAAACATATTGGTACTTAGTACTTCCATGCTGGACTGGGAGCGACAAAAAACATAGAATGTGCCAGCTGCATTTCCTTCCAGGCATGCTGTAAAAAACATCTAAGGGATCCGAGGGTTTCTGTATATTGAAATTTAGGCGATAGGCTGACAACCTGTCACTACAGCAATATACTTACAAATCTATCTTAAACAACCCTCAAAACTTTAGCAGACGTGGCGGAACAACCTTTTTTAGGTCGTTTACGCTCTGCCTACCCCATTAGGGATAAAGGCGTGATTATATGTATGTATGTACTTGGTGGGATTCGAACCACGACCTCGCGCTCAGGAGGCAGCGGCCCTATTCACTACACCATCGGGCTCTCCTATGGTTCAGATAAAACAACTATACGCCTTTATTTTATGATGCCTTAGGGCGTTTGTGTACTCACCCATTCAGGTGTCATATGGAAACTATTATGATAAGAATTAGATACGAAACGAATTGGATATGAATCTATCATGGGTGAATGCAAAAACGCCCTTACGATGCAATAATCTATATCTCAACTTCTATACTAATTTTATAAAGAGGAATGATTTGCATTTTTGTGTGTAACGAATAAATTCAAAAACTACTGGACCGAGTTCAAACATTCTTTCTCTATTAGAAAGCTACGTTCATCCTGTGTAACATAGACTACTTTTTACCGCGGGAAAATATCTGATTCCCACGGGAAAACTCATTAAGGCTCGTATATATAAAGCAATCTCAAGATTGGGAGCAATATTAAGTATGGATTTGATAGGCAATGTACTGAAATTACATTTCTAATACGAACTTAAACTAGCTGTTTATAAATACGAGCCTAAGTAAGCCGCGGGTGAAACTTGGGCGTTAAAGGCTAATAATAATAAATAAATAGGTACAAGGACTTCATAATCGGCGACAGTTCGTACGGCTACAGCATGCGTTCAGCGTCCGACTACCGGCGGCTCATGTCCCGGGAAGGCGTGTACGCGGGCCACGTCGAGCTGCACGCGGCCAGCGAACTGTTCACGGACTACACCTTCAAGGTAGCTACACATGCACACACACGCGCACACACACACACAAACGCGCGCGCGCGCCCATACACAAGAGCACACTTGCTTACATCGATCGACTTCTGTTTGGCGTGTACGCGGGCCACCACGTCGAGCTGCACGCGGCCAGCGAACTGTTCCCATACTACACCTTCAAGGTAGGTACACACACACACACACACACACACACACACACACACACACACACACACACACACACACACACACACACACACACACACACACACACACACACGCGCGCGCGCGCAAACACAAGAGCACACTTGCTTGCATCGATCGACTTCTGTTTGCTTTGTTTAATCTTAATTTTCTTTGTATATTTTTTACTTAGTTATTTCGCACCAGTGTTTTTTAATGTATGTAAGTCCATTAGAAGAAATCTCCTGGCACAGGCTAATCTAAACTTAAAAGAAGGTTCCAATCACCATGATTTTAATTGTAATACTTTTATTAAAATAAAGATTTTTTGCAAGCACGCACGCTCCCAAACACACTCACGCTACACTCACACACATACACACTCGCACACATACACACTCGCACACGATCTCTCATACCCTATGAAGGCCCAATTACTGGAATATCTCATCATCTCCCGTCGCCTTATCCCGTATCTCACGGGGTCGGCTACCTAATCCAGATGATGGAACGAGAGTACTGCCTTTTACACAGAGCGACTGCCATCTGACCTCCGCATCCCAGAAGGGAAACCGGACCCAATCCTAGATTAGGTCAAAGTTTTCAAACCGCCAATGATTAGCACTGACCTCTGACATGGCTTAACGACTAATATCTACGGTATTAAATGATATTAACCGGGACCAACGGCTTAACGTGCCTTCCGAAGCACGTAAAAAGCACCGAATAAACGTACATATGAAATTCGAAAACCCAAAACACGTACGTGGTTGGATTCGAACCACGACCTCCCGCTCAGAAGGCAGCGGCCCTATCTACTACACCATCGGGCTCTACTGGGTGCATTAAGTCTATTTCCCGGAACGTCCACTTCCCTACGTCAACTTATCTGTATGAAGATGGCTGATTCTTTTTCAGACGACACGACAGATATATCTCTAGTGGGTACCCTATGTATGACATAAATTTAGTCGTGTTCGCTTCGGAGGTGACACGGGGTGAGTAAACCGGGCTGAGGCCGTGTTTGGAGCATATAGACCACTTGTGCGCATCGGATTATGTTGGTCTGCCGCCATGATGTAGGTTCGTCAGGTAGCTATGACGTCATCAATTATCTGTAGGTTTTTTTTTAGGAATTGTTGAGTGGGGTATTAGATAAAAGAGCGCAATGAGCCGATTCGAAAGATATATGACACTACGTATATACAGTTCAGCGCGTGGATACATAAAAAAAAGCAAAATTGACTTTTCGGAAGGCTGTATCTCCTAAACAGAGCGCCTAATAAGTCAGTCCTTTTGCAATGCGTAAACTGCTGTGGTAAACTGATTGTACAAAGTATCTTAAAACAAATGTTCAGCCTATTCTAAGATGATTCATTTTCACGATGGTTTAGTGAACCCGTGTCACCTCTTGCTCGGGCAAACGCGAACTCTTGGCTCGACGGTGGCGACACCAATTTTTAATTAATTGTGTCTAAGAAAAGGAACATTCCAAAAAGTTGTCATTCCAGTAATTGGTACCTGAAGGATCACCTCATTTACGGGCCCATCGAGGGGGTACGGATAAATAACTAATCATGATTTTATGATTAAGGTACACCGCGATGGCTGCTCCAGAACTATAGACTACGGTTGTGGTAGATACGCAAAGCACCTTCTTTTCTCCGGATTTTTGGACGCAGGACATTACAGTGTTATTGAGTATTCTTGATCATGTCTGTTCAATAAAATCTTATTTTAGCACTCTTTATTCTACTTGTAGTGTGATTTTAGCACGTAGGTCTTTCTTCTAAGATACCATAGATCCTATAGATGCAAAAATCTGTAATTACCCAGTCATTCTGGTCCAAATTAGGCCTTATTTTTAGTGGGAATCGAAGGGTTAAAATGAAAATTGGTATTCACACTTATTATGGGTCCCTTTATCTCTTCTTAAGGCGACTTAGGTTGTAGCAACCTACAGAAATCTCTAAAGCAGAATCAATTTCTTTTACAAAAAACATGTAATATGATTATTAAATGCATTAAAATTATATATTATTCTTGACCATGTTTCCTAGTGCATTCGGTTTCCAAAAACATGATTGGATAACTTTTGCTCGATAGAAAGAAATCCCAAAATTGCCTCCGTTTCTTAATTTTTATCACGATTTTTCGTTTTATGGGTAGATTAAACAGTTTTAACGCAAAAATAATGTTCTATAATAAAAAACACGATGTGTTTGTTTGGTTGGTTCAATCGCTGTCAGTATAACCTAGATGTGGCGTCAGATGTGGCGGAACAACCTTTGTTTAGATCGTTTACGTTCTGTCTACCCCATTAGGGATAAGGGCGTGATTGTATGTATGTATAACCTAGACAAAATTTAGTTCCTAATATCGCCGCTTGATCAGTAATGGCGGTCATTATTTTGTCAGTTGTCAAATATTTTTGTACACTTGTCAGCGGCGCTGTAGTCAAATAAAGTGTCAAATGGCAACCATCATTTTGTAGTTTTTAATTTGTCGGCTGAACAAAAATCGCAGTCGATCGATGGTAACCTAGATAAAATTTAGTTCCCAATATGGCCGCCTGAACAGTGATGGATGGAATCACACTACATTGAAAAGATATTTTTTTAGTCGGAACAGAACATATCATACTACATAAAAATGTTTTAATTGTAAAAACATTTCTTAAGGGTTGTGAGGGCCGAAAGGGGGAAGTGAGGGCCGGTTTCGTAGAACGTTTGTACAAAGAGCTGTTTACGCGAGTCTCCTTAAGGTCAGGAGTGCAGCGACGAATTAGAAGTAATCAAGTAACTGTCGCCCTCTACGACCCGCGTTATTAAAACGACCCTTTTAGAGAAGGGGACTGCGTGCATCTGGTCGCTCGTCATACATCATATTAACATTAAATCATGCCTTTATTCCTTAAGGGGGAGTCAGAGCGTCAACTTTTTTATATATTAGTGCTGCTATATTGACCCGTTTAGGGACCCCTTGGACTTTAAGCTTATTTAAATTTCCCCGAGGGGTTCCAGTCTGGCAGTCTCAGATTATGGTTAAACGTAACAAATAGTACTAGAATAAAACATAAAATAAATGTTGTACTTGAGGATAGATATCTATATATTTTTTTCTCTCACACGGTAAGCTGGAAGACAACTCAAATATTTTGAGTTAAGCTCGCCTTTGTACATAATGTATCCAGATTAAGTTAATTTTAAGAATATCTGTGTGTACAATAAAGAATAGATATATACATACATACATACATAAAATCACGCCTTTATCCCTTACGGGGTAGGCAGAGCGTTAAACGCCTTGTAAAAGGCGCTTTCGCCGCGTCTGACAAAAATTGAGGGCAATTTTAGATTGTAATGTGTATTGCTAATGTGTAGTGACAGGTTGTCAGCCCATAGCCTAAATTACAATACACTGTAACCCTCGAGTCCCTTTTGCTGTCTTCTACAGCATGCCCGGGAGGAAGGGCAGCTGGAACATTCTATGTTTTTCTATCTCTCCCAGTCCAGCATGGAAGAATATATATTCTAGATATATATTCTGCAAAGTGACAAGGCTTGATAAAATCTATAACATAAATGCTTCCTGGAGCAAGAATTTTCATACAAACATGGTAACGTTTTTATTTTAAGGTGGTACCAGAGCATAGGTGGCGCTCTCATTAGTAATAAATTAATTGTGTTTGATATACAAACATTTTCATGAATATTTTAGGTGTGGCGACAATCACAACTAGTTCTCCGTTTTATAATCCATAATATAATAATTCACACTAAGCTATACGTGTTTATTGCAAATGTGCTAAAAGTGGCCACTGCAATATTATGGTTTCGATTGTCGCCAAACGTAAGTTATTCATGAAAATGTTCTTATTTCGGCCACAATTAATTTAAAACCAATAGCGCCCCTGTCGCAGCTCTCGAACCAGTTAAAACAAACTTTGTGTTTTACACCGGGTAGTTTAACGAATTCGGAAATTGGCCGTTTGTCGAGAGGCGAAACTGGCAACACTGTTTTTGTTTTTTTTCGACTGTTGGTAGATTCCTCTAAAATTATTGTTTGGTGCAGATTACAGCTAGACAAATAAATATAAGCCGGTTCGGTTATGAAAAAATTAAAAAAACTTAGGGGCCTAGGTCAAATCATTTGGGCTGGGTAGATAGCAGACTGCCTCCGTGGTCTAGTAACTAGTGCCAAGGACTTCCGATCCGGAGGTCCTAGGTTCGATTCCCACGGGGGAAACACAAAGTTGATATTTAAAAAATTATCACTTTGTGAATTCTTCTTCAGTTTGGTTAGGACATTGCAGACTGAATCACCTAGGTGTCGCTTAGGTATCCTTTTTTAATTCCACGATTCCACGTGAATATTTACATTACGAAGTGCTTATTGTTTTGTGGTTTGTTGTAAAAAGTTGACACCGTATAACCTAAGTATAGTTATATAATTGTAATCAGTTTATTATTTATTTATTTATTAATCAGAATGATAGATTATTGTTTCAAACAATGTACGAAAAGTAAATCGTACGCAGCCAATACATTCACTCGTGCATGTTCCCGCCGCTTACAGTCCAAACGTATGCAGTGACTTTGTAAAAGCGGCAATAGGGAATAATTTATTATTAATAAAAAAAGTTCAAATATTTGTCTATAATATTCTTTGCATGTGTTAGGTACATACACACATAAAATAAAAAAATATGATCGGTATAACAAAATTTATCAACCCTTATAACACGCGCACAAACTCAGGGCAAGTGCAACATGGCGTCTGTCGATGTGTGACCTAAATGAGATGGTAGTTAGGAGTGTCCGAGCTGTGCTAAAAGTTACACTTCAAATCCCACCTAAGTGTAACTTGTTAGCTTGTTTATTTTCATACTTATAAAACATTAACACTTTAAATGTCCAATTTTCTCAAAATATTGATGCTTTAAGTAAGGCGTTATCCATCAAGTTCAATTTACCCTGGAATGGGTAACTACAGTTAGTTTTTTTAACGATGAGTTATCGATACCAACGAGTTTTGCGGCCCATAAACTGCTTTAGCAGGGTTTCAAATTTCGGAAACGCAGACGATAACCTTGATACAAACATATGTTTAGCGGGTGACTTTCTTTAAAGTTGTAAAGCAAAAACAGGTTATGGCCCGCAAAACAAGTTGTAATCGATAAAGCAACGTTAAAAATGGAGTTTACATTCATGATTGAATTTTACGAATAGATGGCGCTGACGTCACACATTGACGGTCTTCTTCTTCTGTCGAGTGGGTATCGACTCTATGTACTCGATGAACCCTGGTGTCAGAGTTTTGAAAACGCCTAGTAGCACAACTATCAGGCCTCTGACATGGTTTTGTGTAACGACCACTATCAAAGACAGCGACCGGGACCGACGGCTTAACGTGCCCTCCGAAGCACGAAATTTTTTTTTCTTTTCGGACAATCAGGTGATTCAGCCTGCAATGTCCTACCCAAACTGTGGAAAAATTCACATAGTGATAAATTCTCAAATATCAACTTTGTGTTTTCCCCCCTGGGAATCGAACCCAGGACCTCCGGATCGGGAGTCCATGGCACTAGTCACTAGACCGCGGAGGCAGTTACAGTACAAACAGGCTACAAGTTTCACTTGGTGGCCCAGTGGTTAGAGCGTGGGGACGGTACGCCGAAAACCGTGGCTTTAAATTCCACCTAAGTGTAACTTTTAGCATACTTTTAGCTTGTTTGTATGCAGGTTAAAAAAAAAATAACGGCAAATAAAATGTTTGGTATTAAGTACCTATTCTGTTTGTAAATTATCAATGTTATGCGTTGCTAATGTTTTTTTTTTGTATAATTGTATAATTATTGCAATTATCTGAACTGTAGAAATAGATCTTGGAATTATTCTTAGTCATTATTTTAACGCGTAGTCGCATTGAGTGTTGGTGAGTGACTAAATCTACCATGCTGGACTGGGAGCGAGAGAAAAACATTGCATGTGCCAGCTGCATTTCTTCCCGGGTATGCTGTAAAAACCAGCTAAGGGACCCGAGGGTTTCTGTACCTATATTGCAATTAAGGCAATGGGCTAACAACCTATCACTACAGCAATATATCTTCTATCTTCTACAAATCTATCTTATAAAGCCCTCAAAACTTTTTCAGACGTGGCGGAACCACCTTTGTTCAGGACGTTTACGCTCTGCATACCCCATTAGGGATAAAGGAGTGATTATATGTATGTATGAGTTATTTTTTTAACGCGCATTGCATTGAGTGTTGGTGAGTGACTGAATCATCCATGTTGGACTTTTTCAGACGTGGCGGAACAACCTTTGTTTAGGTCGTTTCCGCTCTGCTTACCACATTAGGGATAAAAGCGTGATTATATGTATGTATTAGACATTATTTTAACGCGCATTGCATTCTTCTTTTTAGCGACTGGATTCTCCAGTCGAACAACGACCCGAAGTACCCTGGTGTCAGAATTTTCAAACCGCCTAGTAGCACAGCTATTAGGCCTCTGACATGGTTTGAGTAACGACCACTATCAAAGACAGCGATCGGGACCGATGGCTTAACGTGCCCTCTGAAGCACGGAATCCTTTTTACTTTTCGGACAATCAGGTGATTCAGCCGGCAATGTCCTAACCAAACTGTGGAAAACCTCACAAAGTGATAAATTGACAAATATCAACTTTGTGTTCCGCCCCGGGAATCGAACCCAGGACCTCCGGATCGTAAGCTTGTAAGGCTCTGACCACTAGACTACGGAGGCAGTTAATTGTTAACGCATTGCATGGAGTGTTGGTGAGTGACTGAATGATTTTAAGCTAAACTTCAACTCATACGAAAATGTTCACCAATACGCTTTTCTGAAAATCCCAAAAAGTTATTAACTGTTTCGAGAGTAATTTCATCCAGACTCTACTGCGTTGACAGGTTGGGACCTAAATAGCAATCCACCGAAAAATGACCAAAACTCTGGTGGCATTTTCTGGTGTTGACAGTTTGCACTCAAAGCAAAATAGCTAGTATTTTCTTTTTTTTTATTGCAACGTTCCAATTCCAGCATAGTAGTTAGTAGCTCGGTTTTTAACACATTTTCCCTTTGTGTTTTAAACAACATACATACATACATATATAATCAGGCCTTTGACCCTAATGGGGTAGGCAGAGCGCGAACGACCTAAACAAAGGTCGTTCCGCCACGTCTGACAATGGTCTGAGGAATATTCAAGATAGATTTGTAGGTATATTGCTGTAGTGACAGGTTGTCAGCCCATCGCCTTAATTACAATGTACTGATACCCTCGGATCCCTTAGCTGGTTTTTACAGCATGCTCGGGAGGATATGCAGCTGGCACATTCTATGTTTTTCTCTAGCTCCCAGGTCAGCATGGAAGAATAAGAAGTATAAGGAAAACTGACAAATAAATGTCAAATCTCAAGATGGCAGCGTTTGTTCCTTTTTTCGCTACGTTCATTTAAAGCTAAAATTTCTGTTTTCTGTTAAAGAAACATATGTTTCTTTGTGCAATAAAGAATTTTGTATAGTATTGTATGTATGTATATTTTCCTTATACTACAACGACCTGCTCACGTTCATTCAGACCCGCGTCGCACCGTACAGGATAATTGCTTAGAGAGAGAAGGCACGAACACGAGACACAATGGCGCCGATTCTGGCGACATAATCCTAATTCTTCTTCCGTGCTGGCCTGGGAGCGGGAGAAAAACATAGAATGTGCCAGGAGAATTTCTCCCGGGCGTACTGTAAAAACCAGCTAAGGGATCCCAGGGTTACAATATACGGCAATTTAGGCGATGGGCTGACAACCTGTCACTACAGCAAAATATAGACTAATCTATCTTAAATAACCCACAAAACTATGTCAGACGTGGCGGAAAGACCCTTTTTTAGGTAGTTTATGTTCTGCCTACTTTTATGTTTTTATTTATGTAATCCTAATTCTAATTCTTAGCTAGCGCTGTCACTTTCTTGACTTGACATAACATAAGAACAGTATAGCAAATAAACACATGACTGCTTATTTGACGTAAAATAAGGGAGCATGTTCTATGGTCAGTAATTACTTAATGTGTTTTACGTCAAATTAGGAATGTCAATGTTCATTTGCTATCCTGTTCTTATGTCAAAGTTACGAAAGTGACAGCGCTAGCTAAGAATTAGTTAAGGATTAGTGCGTCCAGAATCGCCGCCAATGAGTCGGTATAGCTATCTCCCTCACACATACTCTGCACCGGTCACTGGTAATACTCGTCATGTTATTGAGTCATACACATACAACCTCATACAACGCTGTTTATTTTTAAACCAACCGGCCCGTGATTCATACTAAGGACATATCGACCGATTCCGATAGCTGTCACGTCGGAATGCGCGCGCGCAAGCGTTTACTTAGTGCTCGTTTGTAGGTATCATAATTATCTTCCATGCAGGAAAGCTGTATTGAAGGAATATTATACTAAGAATATACTAAGTAAGTCTCCATGCTGGACTGGGAGCGGGAGAAAGACATAGAATGTGCCAGTTGCATTTCCTCCCGGGCATGCTGTAAAAATCAGCTAAGGGATCCGAGGATTTCAGTATATTGTAATTATGACGATGGGCTGACAACATGTCACTACAGCATTATACCTATATGGTCGTCGATTTTTACATGTCCCTTGGAGGCGTGAGAACTCACCCATCTTATAGTCCATTCTGACCGGATATTGGGGTTGTTTTGAATTTTCTTATCGATCGGGAAGGTAGTCTTACGATTCGGAGGTCCTGGGTTCGATTCCCAGGGAAGAACACTGAGTTGATATGTATCAATATATCACTTTGTGAAGTTTTCCCTAATTTGGTTCGGACATTGCAGGCTGAATCACCTGATTGACCGAAAAGTAAAAGGATTAGGTACGTCCCGGTCGCTGTCTATGATAATGGTCGTTACTTTAACCGGAGGCCATTAGGCTATATATTAAGCTGTGCTACTAGGCGGTTTGAAAACTTTAACACCAGGGTTCATCGTGTCGATTGACGCGATACCCACACGACAGGAGAAGTTTGAGCGCTTTAATTGGCATCTCGTGGGGCTCTGTCCGGAACGACTTACTCCACTCACTAGGTGCTGCTTGTTCTCTCCTGAGCCAAAGAAAATATAATATTAACTAAAGCTAAGGAAGAGGCACTCCCGCCCCCGATCAGAAATGTTACCTCACCTCGTCTCCCCCTCGCCAACGGCCACGCGAGCCGTTTCGACTAGGCCACAGCTCGGACACTCCTAACTACAATGTCATTTTGGTCATACATCGACAAACGGCATGTTGCACTTGTCATGTGTTTGTGTGCGTGTTATAAGAGTTGACAAATTTTGTTATACCGGTCATAATCATCACTTGATTAATCTGGTTCTTGATTAAACCAACGTTTTACAGTAGTAACGTAAGTGAATAGTTAGGTTAGGTGGCATATTTTGTATAAAGTTACTTATAGTCTCTCATCACTTGGGAATCTAAAAAAGTTCCTATTGGAGTCATATCTTGTGGTAGAAAGACATCCGTACATGGAACAGTACCTTACCATCTTTGGAACACAAACCTTTATCATTTACGTTACACTGGGAAACATGCGCAAGCCAGGCCCGCTAAGCGTACCTATAATGTGACCCACAATCCGGCGTGGAGTGTGACGTATATCGGACTGGGGAGGGTTGTGAGTGAGTGGCCATTCTGTATGTAGTACTATTATATATTCTGTGACTAGGCGGCAGCACGCACGCAAACCCACTTCAAACCTGTGCGAACACGTTTTTGTGCAAGTAGTACGAAAATCGGCGACTTGTATGGAGTGCCTGCCTTGTGACTGAGCTCCGGTGGCGCAATGTGGGCAAGTACCAACAGCCAAAATTGACCCTCAATGGTGTTATGTGTGTGATCTCCATTAAATTCAGTTTGTGAACATATATCGTATTTTCTCTATAATTAACCGGACCTCAAGAGCTACACATTGGTCCTACGATCACCTACGATCTAAACTGCAACATGCAGGTTGCATTATGTAATGAATAATTGCTAACCTTTACTGTATGAAACTAAACGTGAAACTGAACATCTTTTTCTGTGGATCATAGGTTGAAATATAAAAAAATAAGCCTCCCATACAAGATGAGAACAGCAGCTAGCGCAATTTGTATGGGAGGGCAATTTTTTTCATAATTCCACCTATGTTCCTTTAAGAATATTGTCCTGTTTCATTAGTAAGTTTATTACTGCATCACTGCATGTGATTACTACCTCACTAGAGATGAACTAGAATAGTATATATAGTAGGACAGCATCGAGCGATGTTCACTGATTGGCATGTCATATTCATAATATCATAACTGCCTCCATGCGAGATATAATTGAACTGATGTATGTATGTCAAAGGTCACGGTTACGAGGCCACACTAGCAATGCACTTTCAGTTCAAAGGAAAAATTGCATCTCACTTGAAAGAGCTACGTGAAACCAGCATAGGCACAGGCATTTGTACTCTGCCTACTCATCATTATTTCCCTAGCCTTATCCCGTATCTTACGGGCTCGGCTATCCAATCTAGGTGATTAAACGAGGGCACTGGTATTTACAGAGAGCGACTGCCATCTGACCTCCGCAACCCAGGAGGAGTCGTTCGTCATCCCGCACAGCAATAAACCCGCACGTCCGTGCGAGATGGTGACATTTAATATTAATTATAATAAATATTTATAATTAAAATAATTATTTATAATTAAAATAATTATTTTACTATTTCCCAACTCGCACGGCCATACAAAGTATCAGATGATCAGAACGTCTTTTACAAAATATTAAATATTTTTATAATTTTATATGATACGTTTTGATAAGTAATCATTTTCAAAGCTAGCTGTGGACTAGTCAACACTAAGTTGCTTACAGACACAGCAGTTATATTTCGGGTATTGAGCGGTAATAAAATGTACCTTATGTATGTTTCTTTTAATATGCTTTTTTTTCTTTATATTTAAAAGTAAATATTTTTCCAAAAATCTAAATGTATTGTTTTTTATATATAGTTCTCTGATATATATCTGATATTCTACCTACAATAATATATTTATTTATCAAATTCCAAATATATTCCACTTATAACATCATCATTCGCTTGCCCTTATCCCATTATTTGGGGTCGGCGTGGTGGCGGCATGTTTTCTTCTCCTATTCATCCCTGTCAGCCGTCAGTTCGACATTAACACCTGTTTTCAACATATCATCTTTCACACACTCACACACTTAAAACAGAACACATTAAATAACAATCACATTAGTACGGTTTGAGAGTAAAAGGTGAGAGTCTCAGTATTTTCCTACCATGTTACTCAAAGCAACAGTGGTAGCACTGATTTTCAGCCCTTACCCTTTCCATACATTATCAAAAACATAAGAGTAGAGGGCATATAGAATACATACATACATATAATCACGCCTTTATCCCTAATGGGGTAGGCAGAGCGTAAACGACCTAAAGAAAGGCCGTTCCGCCACGTTTGACAAAGCTTTGAGGGTTATTTAAGATAGATTTGTAGGTATATTGCTGTAGTGACAGGTTGTCAGCCCATCGCCTAAATTGCAATATACTGAAACCCTCGGATCCCTTAGCTGGTTTTTACAGCATGCCCGGGAGGAAATGCAACTGGCACATTCTATGTTTTTCTCTCTCTCCCAGTCCAGCGTATAGAATTATGATAAGAATTATTTATAGATCCCCTGTAGCTATGCTTATATTATGCACCTCAATACTATGGTTTTGCATTCACACAGACAGGACGTGATTATATTTCAAAGTACAAAAGACAATAGACCTGGCTTAATGGAAGTCCATGATAAAAATGAACCTAAACAATACGTCATTTAATTCATGTGATGATTCGTTCTAATAGAGTGTTCTTTGCCAAATTATTACATACATATAATCACGCGTTTATCCCTAATGGCGTAGGCAGACCGTAAACAACTTAACAAATGTCGTTCTGCCACGTCTGACAAAGTTTTGAGAGTTATTTAAGATAGATTTGTAGGTATATTGCTGTATTGACAGGTTGTCAGCCCATCGCCTAAATTACAATATACTGAAACCCTCGGAAACCTAAGCTGTTTTTTACAGCATGCCCGGGAGGAAATGCAGCTGGAACTTTCTATGGTTTTCTCTCGCTCCCAGGCCAGCCAGCATGGAAGAAATACTAGGTACATAATATCATCTTGTGTAACGTCCTAGACTAAGAGCGTTCCGCCAGCATCTTGCAAGTTATTTATACAGGGTGTCCCAAAAGCAATTTTATGTATATTTTTCATATTACGTGAACATAACGATTCTGAGGGTTGTGGGGGTATGTCAATCAGCAGCATGGCTCTTGGAAAATTAAGTGATGGGGCTTTTACAGGAAACAGTGCACTAGTTGAAAAAAAAACGCGAATTTTACCTCTCTTACCGCGTAGAAGATTGCAATATCGATAACAATTTAATCGCAGCCACAAAATAATAAATACTACCTTAATGGTACAGAAATCTTACTCCCCTACAACGCTCGCTCAAAAAGCTAAAGACTTACCTTGAATTATAAATTCATGTTAAATTATACCTTACGCGAAATCCCCTAATCACTCAAGACAAAGCACACAATTACACGCGTTAGGGTTAGCAAGCGCGACACAAGTTCGAAGTAAAGAGAGACGACTGTATGTTCATCGAGACATTGGAGACGATCCACAAACAACACGAACGCCTTAGCCGCTTGTTTGCAAATCAAGTGAAAGATAAGTTCAAATAAAAAAAAAACACGAAAATTTTAGTATGAAAATAGGATGGACCAGTAAGCAAAACCATCTTAGGTGAATGATTTCATCCATCGGTTAGGGATCAAAATCAGGACAAAGCTTGCAAATTGGCGTGATGGGTTAAACAGTCCGCACACTGGTAGTATCATACGAAAATCCCTTGTATGGCAGCCATCTTGAAAAAAAATTAGGATTTGAAACTATTAAATATAAAATCTAAAGTACTGGCCACTTCAATGACCTCTCACCTGCAAAATTGCAGCCTGATAGGAGCATTTTTATTATCAGGCGCCATTTTGGATCCGTCATCTTCGATTTTCATGATTACCGGAAATTGTCCACTATCACCCCCTATGACATTTATATGAACACTTCCCATCTATCCATCCTCCTCATTAACTGCCTTCGTGGTTAAGTTGCTAGTTTCATGGACTCCTGATCCGGAGGTCCTGGGTTCAATTCCCAGGGGGGAAACACAAAGTTGATATTTAAGAATTTATCACTTTGTGAATTTTTCCCAGTTTGGTTAGGACATTGCAGGCTGAATCACCTGATTGTCCGAAAAAGAAAAAGATTTCGTGCTTCGGAGGGCACGTTCAGCCGTCGGTCCCGGTCGCTGTCTTTGATAGTGGTCGTTACTCATACCATGTCAGAGGTCTGATAGTTGTGCTACTAGGCAGTTTAAACTCTGACACCGGGTCGATATACTCGATACCCACTCGACAGAAGAAGAAGAAGAACTATCCATCGTTTAGGAGATATTAGAGTTTTTATTTTGTACGGCTGCCATCGTGTATTCCGCCATTTTGTTTTGTTTTATACCGCGATGTGAATTGTACCAGGGTCGTAGTACTATATAAATTATGTGCCAGGGGGTGCTCCGAAGTTTGTTCGAGCACCACTCCTCTATTAGTGAAATACTGTGATTGCTCCTACAGTAACCTAACCGACCCTGCCTGGATGCCCAGGAAGTGTACTCGCCAGGGCAACAGTTCTTTAAAGTAAAGTAACCTTAGGATGTGTACTACCAGTGTGAGACCCATTCAACCCATCAAACCAGTTTTTAAGCTTTTTCGGATTACCGCCGTACTATCACAATATATCTCCATTCGCGTAAGAAACTCTATCCAATTACAAGCTACTTATTCATCTCCAAGTATTCAGCACGATCGAGCAACGAATCCCAAGATCCCAAGACAAACCAGTTATTCCGTCGTAGGGTTGCTCGTTCCCGCTCTTTCACATCTCACTCATACCTGTCTATACATAATACCATTGTAATGGTTATACACTTGTCTACTCGAAGACTTTCCTTGCACAATTTCTCACGAACACAAACAAACCCGCACGCACACACACACACACACACACATATTCCATGCATACTATCTCTCTAAATTTGCTATGCGTATTTTTACCCTACCACATATCCTTTCCCTAATGGGGTAGGCAGAGCGTAAACGATCAAAACAACTGTCACTCCGCCACGTCTAACAAAATTTTGAGGGTTATTAAAGATAGCTTTGTAGGTATTATGCTGCAGTGATAGGTTGTCAGCCCATCGCCTAAATTGCAATATACAGAAACCCTCGGATCCCTTAGCTGGTTTTTACAGCATGACCAGGACCGAGAAATATTCTATGTTTTACCCTACCACATAACTTCCCTTTTTGTGCACAATATGTAACTGATGTTAAATCCCGTGCTTCGGAAGGCACAATATCGTAGAAGAGCCCGATGGTGTAGTGGATAGGACCGCTGCCTCCTGAACGGGAGGTCGTAGTTCGAATCCCACCAGGTACCAATGTCTTTTTCGGTTTTTGAATTTCATATGTACGTTTATTCGGCGTTTTTCCTGTGCTTCGGAAGGCACCCATGACAGAGGCCGGTGCTAAGGATTGGCGGCTTAAAAACTCTGACCTAATCTATGATTGGGTGTGGTTTCCCTTCTGGGTTGCAGGGTTCAGATGGCAGTCGCTCGGTGTAAAAACCAGTACCTTCGTTTAGTCACCTAGATTAGGTAGCCGCCCCGTGAGATACGTGATAAGGCTAGGGAGATGATGATAGCCATTGCGAAGGCTCCTTGCAAATGAAAGTAAAAACAATAAGTTGTGGTTATGTCATACGGTTGCTATACCTACGTGTATATTTAGCATCAGACGTGCATTTTCGTGGTAAATAATGTTATCTAAACAGTGAGTAAACTGTGTTATCTTTACTAACTTATCACAGATATCAGCTGTTATCAAATGCCAACTGATAAGCATTCGTAACAGAGAATGCTACGATGTTACAATCAGCTGATTCATACCTACCTGTTTAATTTTTTTATTTTAGTTATTGTTGTGTATTTGTACTTAGGTTGTTCGTCAACCTGCCCCAATAGGAATAAAGGCGTGAATATATGTAACATAGATATATAGATATAGTCACGCCTTTATACCTAATGGAGTAGGCAGAGCGTAAACTACCTAAACAAAGGTCGTTCCGCCACGTCTGACAAAGTTTGGAGGGTAATTTAAGATAGATAGATTTGTAGATATATTGCTGAAGTGACAGGTTGTCAGCCTATCGCCTAAATTGCAATATACTGAATCCCTCGAATCCCTAAGCTGATTTTCACAGCATGCGCGGGAGGAAATGCAGCTGGCACATTCTATGTTTACAGTAAGTAAACATATGTTTGTAACAAGGTCATAGTCTGCAGTTTCGAAATTTGCACCTCGCCTAAGTTGCAAAGTTTAAATAGTTAAACCTCGCACGAGCTTAAGAAGTCTTTCGGTAACTAATAGATGTGCGATCTATCTAATTCTTAAAGCAGCTGGTACATTCTAGGTTTCAGGTTACAAACTTTCATGCGACATTGGGCGCGGCGCGGCGGTGGCAGCCGTGTACCTTTGACGAACGTCGTAATGTGCGTGCCGTGCCTAAGGGTTGCGTTACTTATTTTTATTTAACATGTATTTTGTGTTGTTATTACAAATACGTTACGTGGTTTAAGAGATAGCAGTAAAGTAGCTCCAAAGGGCAACCGGTCTAACCTAACCTACCGAGTCGGATCTGTGTCAGATGTTATTTTAAATCGCGTGGGGCTGCGCCCTGCGCCCCCCGAGCCCTCCTGATCCCCCTTTCGTAGTTCGCGGAAGTTTTGGATATTTTAGCGTAAATTGGTTGTCCGACTGTAATTTTCCCATACATTTTTCGGTTTTTCATTGGAATTTAAGTAAAAATATACATTTTACAACCAGAAATAGAAATTAAGTGAGTAAGAAAACTGTTATTATTGCAGCGCATGTGTAGCTGAAAGTTCAGTAATTCGGTCATAAGTTTAGAATATACGTGGAAAGTTTAGATTTTTGTTTATAAACTTATAATTTGAGAAAGGTTGTGTTTGATAGTTAATTATTTGTCTGTACGTATTGTGTTTATTGACTGGTAATTCATTTAAACGCAGCTTGGTTAGAATATACCTAGAATTCTATCTTAAATAACCCTCAAAACTTTGTCAGACGTGGCAGGACGACCTTTGTTTAGGTCGTTTACGCTCTGCCTACCCCATTAGGGATAAAGGCGTGATTATATGTATGTATGTATGTTGGTTAGAATGGAGATTCATTTTTTGTTCAGAACCTTTATTATCCATAATTTAATACATCTCATTTATATTATAAATCCAATTCTAATTAAATAATGAGAGATGGATGAGACATTATGCTGCTGGCTGTACTTTTTGGGGCTTTTTCTATGCTTAAAATCAAATACAAAATTTGATTTATTTCATGATCCGTCAATTCATCCCGGGGGATTAAAATGGCGATTTCAGTTGGTGAAGTACTTTGTATGTTACGTGGAACCAGAATGATAAACCAGAGAGCCTATTTATAATGCAGCGGATTTGCACACGTTCATCATCTCCCTAGCCTTATCCCGTATCTCACGGGGTCGGCTACCTAATCTAGGGGATTGAACGAGGCTACTGGTTTTTACACAGAGCGACTGCGATCTGACCTCCGCAACCCAGAAGGGAAACCAGACCCAATCCTAGATTAGGTCAGAGTTTTCAAGCCGCCAATGCTTAGCATTGGCCTCTGTCATGGCTTAACGACTAATATCTATGGTATTAAACGATATTAACCGGGACCAACGGCTTAACGTGCCTTCCGAAGCACGGAAAAAGCGCCGAATAAACGTACATATGAAATTCGAAAACCGAAAAACACATTGGTACGTGGTGGGATTCGAACCACGACCTCCCGCTCAGGAGGCAGCGGCCCTATCCACTACACCATCGGGCTCTTTTTTTTGGATTTGCACACGTTCATACGAAGCTTAGTCAGACTGTAGTAGACACATATTCGATTCGAGAACGGCTCACATCACAACCTAATCTTGTTAATTCGTAATAACCGTGTCCCAGTACAGGCAGCTGTCCGAAATCAGGATGACGTCACTAGGTCAGCCAGCATACGACTAATTGGTGGAATTAGATGTATCGCTCGACTATGCAGGGTAACTAACTGCCTCCGTGGTCTAGTGGCTAGTGCCATGGTCTCCCGATCTGGAGGTACTGGGTTCGATTCCCAGGGGGGAAACAAAGTTGATATTTGAGAATTTATCACTTTGTGAATTTTTCCCCAGTTTGGTTAGGACATTGCAGGCTGAATCATCTGATTGTCCGAAAATAAAAAGATTCCGTGCTTCGGAGGGCACGTTAAGCCGTCGGTCCCGGTCGCTGTCTTTGATAGTGGTCGTTACTCAAACCATGTCAGAGGCCGGATAGTTGTGTTACTAGGCGGTTTAAAAACTCTGACACCAGGGTTCATTGGGTCGATAGACTCGATACCCACTCGACGGAAGAAGACTATACAGGGTGTAAAAAAACTGCAATCCTTTAAACCACGTACATACATACATACATATAATCACGCCTTTATCCCTTATGGGGTAGGCAGAGCGTAAACAACCTAAACAAAGGTTGTTCCGCCGTCTGACAATGTTTTGAGGGTTATGTAGATAGATTTTGTAGGTATATTGTTGTGGTGACAGGTCGTCAGCAAATCGCCTAAATTGCAATGTATAGAAACCCTCGGATCCCATAGCTGGTTTTTACAGCATGCCCGGGAGGAAATGCAGCTGGCACATTCTATGTTTTTCCCTCGCTCCCAATCCAGCATGGAAGTAACCACGTAACGTATTAGTAATACACTACACAAAATACACGTTAAATATAGGTAAGTAACGCAACCCTTAGATACGGCACGCACACTACGACAGTCCGAAACCGTGCTAAATTTGTCATGGGCCGGCTCACCCCAATCATACGCAAACGCAGTAAACTCTCCCTTAGAAATAAGGTGAGGCTTTACACCACATGCGTTAGACCCTTCATGACTTACGCCAGTGTGGCGTTCAGCCACACTTATCTGAATACCCTTCCGATAAGTCGGTCGCTGCTTCCGACAGTCCAAAACAGCTTCTTGCGGAACGCAACCGGGCCCCGTGGTAACTCCGCCGCAAATTCACATCGATCTCGATGTTCCGTCTCTCAAAGAGTTCATGAAGCAAGCGGCCGAACGCTTCTTCGACAAAGCAACCACCCCAACCAGCTCGTAGTAAGCGCCTCTGACTACGTTCCCCAACCTGTGCCTCGTTACAAACGAAGACCTAGGCATGTCATTGCCGACAACGATGACCAAATTACTCGTGCAACTAATGCTGCCAATACTAGTCGAGCCACACAAAGCACAAGCTCTTCCAGCAACCGCGCACCCCGCCGGCGGGGTCGCGGAGGTTCCTCCTTTGCTCCCCACTTTGGGGTTTACCGGCACGTACCGGGTAGATTTTCTCCGATAAGGAATTCCCAAGGCAACGCCATAAGCAGAGGTTCCTAGTGGGCACCCTTAGGCAGTTGTCATTTACATACAAGGGTGCAGATTGCGTGTAGCAATTCCCCGCCTTTAGTCCGGTGACGCATTATATACACTTTGTAGTATGGCGCACATAAGTCCATTAAAAAAAGGCACGCACACTACGACGTTCGTCTAAGGTACACGGCCGGCGCCGCCGCGCCTTTCCAATTGTAGCTAGAATGTACCAGCTGCTTTAAGAATTAGATAGATCGCTCAGCTATTAGTTACCGGAAGATTTCTTGAGTGAGAGGTTTAACTATTTAAAATAATTCAAATTTCACATAATACACACGCTTGAATTTAATACTATGTTACAAATCTTGTCAATGTCAGACGTAGCGAATATATCCTATAGTTCGTTTTTTTAACGTTGCGTTATCGATACCAACGTGTTTTGCGAAATTTAAACAGCATTTTCTTTGCAACTTAGCCGAAGTTCTAATTTCGAAACTGCAGACTAGACCTTGTTACAAACAGATGTTCTGCGGTTTTCTTCTTTTAAAGTTGTAAGTGTAAGGAAATAGTGTTTATGCAACTGTAACTGTGTGAACTATCGAAAGTTCAATACTATCGATAGTTTTTGCAACAATCGATACTATCGATTGTTTGTAAGCAATATTGTATCAATACTACCGATAGTATTGATTATAAACTATTGATACTATCGATACTATTGGAAAGCAATACTAGTACGATAGTATCGATAGTTATGACGTCAACCAAAACTATTGATTTCTAATAGCTATCGATACTAGTAAAACAATCGATAGCATTTTGCAAGGCTGATTCCCATTAGTAAGCTCGCTTCGCCCGCCTTACGTTTTTATTTAAAAAAATCGAGCTCTCTTTGCATTCTTTTGCATGTTTATAAATTTATTTTCGTGATAAGTAGAGCTCGCTCCGCTCGCGTTATGTTTTGCTTCATTCTTTGGCGTGTTTATCTATTATCTTTCATAAAAAGTCGGGCTTACTTCCATGCTGGGATCTATCTCTCCCAGAGATAGAAAAACATAGAATGTTCCAGCTGCCCTTTCTCCCGGGCATGCTGTTGAAGTCAGCAAAAGGGACTCGAGGGTTACAGTGTATTGTAATTTAGGCGATGGGCTGACAACCTGTCACTATAGCAATACATATTGCAATCTAAAATTGCCCTCAATTTATGTCAGACGTGGCGAAAGCGCTTTTTACGAGGCGTTAAACGCTCTGCCTACCCCGTAAGGGATAAAGGCGTGATTTATGTATGTATGTATGTGTATGTAAAAGTCGGGCTCGCTCCGCTCGCGTTACGTGTTGATTACTTTGAGTGTTTGTCTATTGATTTGCTCGCCTTACATTCCCCTATATACCCCTGCCAGGAATTTAAAATACCTGTCATAGAGGTACAATAGAGAAGGGCTTATGGGAAATGCATAAGGTTGTCTCTGTTTTTCTCTTTGACAGGTATTTTTAATTCTTTGTATTAATCCAATTTATACCTTTAAAAATTGGAATTATACGAAAGTTTTATTTTAAATATCTAAAATAGAATAAGGCGGCAAAAAAACAGAAATGATATATTTCATTTACCATTGAAATATATTTTTAATGTGCTTTTTATAACCTCAAAATTAGTGTTTGTCGGTTTATTACTCAGTATTTTATTATGAAACATCAAAATATTTAAACAATCAGTATGGTGTACAAAATGCCTACTGCGAATTAGATAAAGTTTCTTACGTGAATGTAGATGTTTTGTCATGGATGAAATCCTAGAGAGTTGGTTTTGCTAACTTGTTCAACCAATTATTATACTATAACTTTCGTAAATTTTCCTTTATTAGAACTTATATTTCGCACCTTGGGTGTAAGCATCAATTGCATACTCGTACCATTAGCCAAATACCTCGTAAGCAATTGATGTCTAGTAACCCTTGGTTACTAATGGATATACCACAAATTCGCACGAAGCGGTTCGCTTCCACATTCTTAATGCGAACGGCTAAGGAGTGGAACTCCCTGCCGGCGGATCTGTTTCCGGAACAATATAACCTGGGCCTTTTCAAGGCGAGAGTGAATAGGCACTACATAGGTGAGTATGCTTCAACATAGTCCGCATCGTCACTTTCCACCAGGTGAGATGGCGGACAAATGCTCGCCTATATATATTAAAAAAAAAAAAAAAAAAAATGTACTATTGTAGTCAAGTATTTGACGCTCTCTCGTAAAACTTAGTACTTCTTCTTCTTATCGTATCGATAGTAATGGCTTAAATTAATTTCGACCAGTACTCTGCCTTAGTACTATAGTACTCGTAAATAAGCGACATGAGCCACTTTTTTTGTTGTAGGCTTTCGAGCTTCACTACATATGTTCACTAGGTCATTTTAAGTATTTCTGGTACAAGACTCAAAGATATTATTTTTTATAATGGGGGATTGCGGGTGGCATGAAATTTATGAATCTAATGAAAGGGCGTTTTAAGATGATTCTAAAGATATATCACACAGTTCTAATATAGCTAGCTGTTTTGTAAAACTAAAAGGTCATAACCATTCATTTTTGAAACGCGCCATATTCAGGCTCTTTCTGACAGGAAACGGCTGAATGTTTTTCTTTAAACTATACGCCAAAAAACATGTTACATCTTCAAAATCAAAGGGAATGAAAAAGAAATTAGGAAATAGTAATGCTACCTTTTTATTTTCTAATTTTAATACAAGCAATATTTCCATATAAATATGTATGGATAAAAATAAAATCACGGGATAAAAAGAAACTATGAGTCTTGAAATAGAAATATTTAAAATGACCTGGTGAACATATGTAGTGAAGCTCAAAACCTTACAACAAAAAAGATGGGTTAGTATGGGAGCCTGTTTCTTATATCCTGCTGAATAGTGACTTTTTATATGCATGTGAAAATAAGCTCGATTTGCTAATCAAAGGAGGAAAAGGCACATTTAGGCAAAAAGTAAATAATAAATTAAGTACTTCATACCTACTAAATGGGACATACAAAACAACAGATTCCAAACCAAAACGCGGTTTGTACAAGGAAAAGTTAAACATTAATCATAATATAATTATATAAGTAATGTATTATAAATAAGCAATTTATTTAGTCTCAAACATAACATAAATGCTGTTTGATAATAGTTTTTGTTCCACTTCCTGTTTTTGTATACTTAAAAACAAAAATCTATGGGATAGAAAATTGACTTTTCTTAGGACTTGTTTTATTTTTATTCAAATTGCTCTCAGTATGGTGCAATTAGCCCAAAACATGGCAAAACCCCGACATTCAAAGTGAATGTATCATTCCAGCTCTACAATTCTACATACGTATATAAAATCACGCCTGTATCCCTAATGGGGTAGGCAGATCATAAGCGTCCTAAACAAAGGTCCTTCAGCCACGTCTAACAAAAGTTTTGAGTTCATTTAAGACAGATTTGTAGGTAGGTTTATTGCTGTAGTGACAGGATGTCAGCACATCGCCTAAATTACAATATACTGAAACACTCGGATCACATAGCTGGATTTTACAGCATGCCCGGGAGGAAATGCTGATGGCACATTCAATGATTTTCTCTCGCTCCCAGGCCAGCATGGAAGCCAGCTCTAAATTGGTTTATACAGTCCATCTATTGTGCCTCAACTTTGGGGTTTAGCACAAAATTTTTAAGGACAAAAATAATCTACATTTTTCAGGCGTCAATACTTGAAAAATTAGGAAGTAAAAAAAAAACCCTATTAATGCCGTTACTAAATGGGCGAAAGGGGGAAATTCGCTTTTTCGTGTTTGCCACTCCGCGAAATGCTTGTTTTGAAACGCTCATTGGCCGAAGGACATTTCGGGTATTGTGCGTAACATTTACAACATTTTAGAACTGGAATGGTTGTTTCACTTTGGATGGTCTAAAACGAATCGTAACGTACTATCTCCTGTGGTCCCGTTCGGCAGAAAGCATACGTGTAGCCACTAAGATTTCTGGCATAGTTTAGGCTGTTGAAAATATATTATAAAAAATTCTCGCGGCCGTTGATAAAAAATACGCCGATCGACAGATGATATTATTACAATTAAAAAGTAAATTTTGAAAAGTGGCGCCGAATGAAGTTACAAGCATTTTATTTAAATAATATTCATATAAAGAACCATCAAAAATGTGCTTTCTGAAAGGTATTTTAAGATCTGGCGTACCTGATGTCTAAGAGTTCAGCTAATCTAAGACTCTGACTAAAAAGAGGAGGTAGCAGAAGATATTCAGTGCGAATTTCTGTGGTAGATAGTTTAAGGTCTGAAGTGCCCGGTGGAACCCTACGAGCTCAGATAATCGCAGGAGATCTCTATCTCTATCTCTCTCTATCTCACTATGAGAGGCATTGAGATACCAACTTTCACCCTGTTGATAATAATAAAAGCTGAATCATCGTATAGATTAGGATAAATACATATAATCACACCTTTATCCCTAATGGGGTAGGCAGAGCGTAAACGATCCAACAAAGGTCGTTCCGGCACGTCTGACAAGTTTTAAGGGTTATTTAAGATAGATTTGTTGGTATATTGCTGTAGTGACAGGTTGTCAGCCTATCGCCTAAATTGCAATATACAGAAGCCATCAGATCTCTTAGCTGGTTTTTTCAGAATGCCCGGGAGGAAGGAATACAGCTGGCACATTCCATGTTTTTCTCTCGCTCCCAGTAATTTCAATAGTATAGTGTTTTAAAGTAAGTGAAGTAGATTAACACAAGTATTAGTTACCGTTTTTATAATAATAATATTAACTGCCTAATAGCACCATTATACTCATTATGTTTCACCAGTGGCCGCGGTAATTTTTCATTTTAGTCCAGGAGTCGTATTTTTCGACCGCTCGAATTGGAATTCGCATAACAAAGAATACCATTCGCATGGCAAATTAAATGAAAATTGTTGTAAGTTGTTCTTTCGTACGCGCGTCAGAGTTCGAGTGGTTAAAAACTACGGCTCCTGGCTCCCTACTAAAATCTTCAATGGCTTTTGGTGTGCGTGTAGCTTATAATATAGGTACAGATTAGGAGCACAGCTTGAACCGGGTGTAAGGGACAGCGTCCCGCAAACTGTTAGGGGTTGCTCAGTCAACGAAACAACCATCAGCAAGTAAATTTTTCAGGAAGTGTAAAAGATATATTTGAATTTCCATACATATTGTCTGATCAAGATTGTCATTATGTATGGCAAGGTGTTTTTTTTTTTCGTATTTAAGTGAATTTGTGGAATATCTGTCTGTTTAAAAAAATATATCGCAATCCATTTTCACTACATGGCATATAGATCGGATAGTCTGCACTTCAAGGTAGGTATTTAGTGTTAGAAAAGGCACGAAAAATTTACTAGAATTTCATTAAAAACACGGTCACACTCATAGCCCCCACTAGGATTCCCTGTATCGGGGTGTCATGAACATACACAGAAACAACCTCACAGAACACCTAGACCCGGAAACAGACATTTAAACTCATCATTCAAACGAGAATCTAACCCGGGTCCCTCGGTGTAGCAGGCAGGTACACTGCCAACTAGGCTGCGCACGTCATTTTCATTGCGGGACATACATACATCACGCCTTTATCCGTAATGGGGTAGGCAGAGCGCAAACGACCTAAACAAAGGTCGTTCCTCCACGTTTGACAAAGTTTTGAGGGTTATTTAAGATAGATTTGTAGGTATATTGCTGTAATGACAGGTTGGCAGCCCATCGCCTAAATTACAATATACTGAAACCCTCGGATCCCTTAGCTGGTTTTTAGATCATTCTCGGGAGGAAATGTAGCGGCCACATTTCATGTTTTCTCTCGCTTCCAGTCCAGCATGGAACTACCTTAAACTACCATCAAGGATAATGTTAGTGAATATCACAAAAACATGTATTTCAGATTCTGACTAATGTTTAGGCGGTAATGGCGTCCTACCGGTGGAGCGCTAATCTACTATTAGTAAAACTCCTTCCATGCTGGACTGGGAGCTAGAGAAAAACATCGAATGTGCCAACTACATATCTATGATTAATAATAATAAAATAATAATAAAAAATTATAATAAATAGCAGATCACTAATTCGTCGCTCGGGACATGGTTGCTGTAGCTTAGTGGTTAAGAGCGTTGGGCTGGTTTTCCAAACACGCGGGTTCAAATCCCGTCAGCGATCGAATTTTTGATTTGTTATTTCAAATATTTTCAACTGATTTTCCTCCCGGGTATGCTGAAAAGCCAGCTAAGGGATCCGAGGGTTTCTGTATATTGCAATTTAGGCGAGGGGCTGACAACATGTCACTAAAGATATGCCTACAAATCTATCTTAAATAACCCTCGAAGACTTTGTCAGATGCGGCCAAACGACCTTTGCTTTGGTCGTTTACGCTCTGCCTACCTCATTAGGGATAAAGGCGTGATTATATGTATGTGTTGTGTATTCATATATTGGTGTCTTTAACATAATAATAATAAAAGAAGTAAGTGGCCGCATGTCTTCAGGCTCCAGTCAATTTTCAAAATAAATCAAATATGGAATGGAAATATTCTTCCAAGCTGGACTGGGAGCGATAGAAAAACATAGATTGTGCCAGCTTCATTTCCTCCCGAGCATGCTGTAAAAGCCATCTAAGGGATCCAAGGGTTTCTGTAAATTACAGTTTAGGCGATAGGCTGACAACCTGTAACTACAGCAATATACCTACAAATCTATCTTAAATAACCCTCAAAACTTTGACAGACGTGGCAGAACGACCTTTGTGCAGGGTTGTTTACGGTCTGCCTACCCCATTAGGGCTAAAGGCGTGATTATATGTATGGAATGGAAATAAGTTCAGCTATTGCTAGTAAAGAGGAAAGCGTATCAACTCTTACATCCCTCTCGATGTGGGAAAGAGGAAATTTTCAATTGACTGCCTATATCCGGATCAGTAGGTAAGTAGGTTAGGTAGGCACTTGCCTAGTGCCGGAGATTTTATCCTAGGTACCTACTTACAACCTAGCAAAGGTTTTCTGTACCTATTCAAAACATTACTTGGAAACATACATACAGGTGATTCAGCCTTCAATCTCCAAAGTATTGCAAGACATACATACATATAATTACGCCTTTATCCCTAATAGGGTAGGCAGAGAGTAAACGACCTAAACAAAGGTCGTTGCGCCACGTCTGACAAAGTTTTGAAGGTTATTTAAGACAGATTTGAAGGTATATTGCTGTAGTCTGTCTATCGCCTAAATTGCAATATACAGAAACCCGCGGATCCCTTAGCTGGTTTTTACTGCATGCCCGGGAGGAAATGCAGCTGGCACATTCTATATTTTTCTCGCGCTCCCAATCCAGCATAGTGGAAATATTGATATTACAAGAGATTCAAGTATTGTATTTGTTTTTAATAGGTACGTAAATACTACCGATCTTCTTTGAAACGATATCAACAAAACAACTTACAAACTAGCAAATAGGATGACTAACGTAACGCACACAAGCCAGCCGAGACGTAAAGGAATTTATACATGCATTCAACCGAGCGAGCGAGAACGTAACCGATTCAAACATCAATGGCCCTCGCAGGGAATCGAATCCAGACCTTATTAATCTAGCACACTCAGGAAACTTCATAAACCAACCGCGATATCAATAAACCCAAACCTCTTAACGTTACTGGGATATTTTTAGGCATGACGTAAGCCCGTTCAAATCCAAACGAATGTAAACTGGACGCGCGATGATGTAGCTACAACACAACGCACAGCAGAGGCATGTTCAAAAATACAACACAGCCTCAAGAATTATTTCGGTTAAGTCCACAGAAAGTCGAGTAACGTTGGGAATCGACCGTAGGCCGCGGGAACGGCACGCAAGCGCGCCTGTACCCTACGCTACTGACAGTGACTCCAACTCGACTCTCCAAATTGTTAAACAATAATGCGCTCAGCACGTTCGCAGCATGCCGGCAAGTTTCGCTTAGCACTTGACTAACCTGCTGCCAATAATCCTCCAGCGACAGTTTCCATTCGAAGTAGCCAGTGTCCGTCACGTCCTGCAACTCGCGGAACAGATTACCGCTTGGCAGCACGTCCATAGTTACATGTGCCGCCGCTAGTCCCTTACACTACACACGTATTCACGCCTTGGAAGCACGCGCGCGACTGATTTGGATTTGACCGCGTCCCCCCCTCCCCGCCCGCACTCCACCCCCGCGCTTGCCTGCGCGTATCCTAGCGCACAGAGTTGCGACGAACAGAGAGATCGCATGAGCCTTTCTCTCTTTTCGTCCTGAGACCTAGAACAGGGATCGTAGGTAAAACGTAATCCTACTAAAACGTAGGTTTACCGTCAATTATTTTCAACTGTCAAATTCCAAATGCTAAAACGATTTACAAGACAGCGTAAATATTCGTTCCACTTCGATTGTACGGATCGTACCGTACCGTACCCATTAAATTTGGGGATCATCAGTCGATAAATCTGTCACGGTTTACTTTTTAGGTCAAGTTTGCCCGCAAATTGTTTGGATAAACCTCTACCTCTGACAATCGCTGCGAATCGTGTTTACCTTAGTTAGGGGTACACGCTGAAATTCGCAATTTATTTAGCCGCATATCATATTGAATGGAAATAATATGTACCTAGATTACTTGGACGAAACAGAGAATTTTTCGTCTAAGCTAGATTATTGTGATTTTTATTTTAAGTTGGTATATTTTCGCGCCTGCCAAGTTAATGTTTGGTGGTTTTTTTTAATTTACTTTGTATTATTTTCATGTTTATAATAGGCTTTATTGAAAAAAATGCTTTACTTTTGTACAAATTATCCATATTTACTTTTCCATGCTGGCTTGGGAACAAGAGAAAAACATAGAATGTGCCAGCTGCATATCGTCCAGGGCATGCTGTCAAAGCCAGCTAAGGGAACGGAGGGTTTCAGTATATTGCAATTTAGGCGATGGGCTGACAACCTGTCAGTACAGAAATATATCAACAAATCCATCTTAAATTACCCTCAATACTTTGTCAGACGTGGCGGAACGACCTTTGTTTAGGTCGTTTACGCTCTGCCTACCCCAGTAGGGATGAAGGATCCCTTATGAGATCCATATACTCTTCAGTGATTGATAATAATTTTTTAAAGCCGTAAATATATTTTTTTAACATGCTTTCGTGATGTAGATCTGTTTTACATGACTTTAGCTGCACTTTATCACAATGATGAGCTCTCGTTTTTTTTTAAATATATATTTTCTTTATAAATACATTTACCCCATTAGGGATAAAGGCGTGATTATACGTATGCATGTATTTACATTACTTTTTCCCAATTTACTTAAAACTAGCGAACCGCCCCGGCTTTGCACGGAAATTATCAGTGTTTCTCCACAATATTATGCAAGTATTATATATATAAACCTTCCTCTTTAATCACTCTATCCATTAAAAGAAATCGCATCAAAATCCGTTGCGTAGTTTTATAGATTAATGCATACATAGGGATATAGAGACAGAGAAAGCGACTTTGTTTTATACTATGTAGTGATAGTGATTGATTATGTTACCACCTAATCTATATCCACAAAATTACTATTCGCGATGATGAATACAGATCTCGTCGTTTTAATACCGTGTGAAAATTATAGGGGTTGCTCAGTTAACGAAACTGAACAAGTATATTCTTCCAGGAAACGAAACGTATTTTTTTACTTTCCCATTATGACTACTGCAGGAAATAAAATGATAGGGGTTGCTCAGTTAACGAAACTGAACAAGTATATTCTTCCAGGAAACGAAACATATTTTTTTACTTTCCCATTATGACTACTGCAGGAAATAAAACTCTGCTGTAATAAATTGTAGACCATGGACCAATTGATTTTTTGTAGTTATACATATAGGAATATTCCATGCTGGCTTGGGAGCAAAAGAAACACATAGAATACGCTAGCTGCATTTCCTCCCAGGTATGCTGTAAAAACTAGCTAAGGGATCCGAGGTACAGGTTGACAACCTGTCACTTCAGCAATATACCTACAAATCTATCTTTCCCTCAAAACTTTGTCAGACGTGGCAGAACGATCTTTGTTTAGGTCGCTTACGCTCTGCCTACTCCATTACAGATAAAGGCGTGATTATATGTACGTACCTATGTATACACATAGGAGCGTTTGGAAAAATTGTGAGTGAAATTTTACGATGCGCGCGCAACACTATGAAGTTGGCCGAAAGTCACGAAACAATGAAAAATTACAAACTAAAAATGTCAAAAATGACAAATGTCAAATATGGCAAATGTCAAAAAATATTAAAAATATTATTTTAAATTAAAAATGTCAAATATATAAAATTTCTAAAATTATAATGCTGAAAATTAGAAAAAAGAAATACAACTTACTGTAAACAACTGAATGTAAACATCGCAGCAAGTGGAAGAATGTCGTCTCTGCCTACCCTTCCGGGAAAAACGCGTGATTATACCGGGTGTAGGGACAGATAGAAGTTGCTCAGTCAACGACACTGAACAACTATCAGAAGGATTTTTTCTCAGGAAATGAATATAAAATGGTTTTTCCATACAAATTTTTCACATCGATAATTTCTTTATTCACTTCCTGTACACAATCCTACTTTGTTGTTCAGTGTCGTTGACTGAACAACACCTATCAGTTTGCGGGATGCTGTCCCTTACACCTTTTCGTTACGGAGGAATAAGCCCTCAAAAAAAAACATTTGCCGTATGTAATCCGCTTCTTCTTCTGTCGTGTGGGTATTGAGTCAATCGACCCGATGAACCCTGGTATCAGAGTTTTTAAACCGCCTAATAGCACAGATAATAAGCCTCTGGCATGGTTTGTGTAACGCCCACTATCCAAGACAGCGTCGGTCCCGGTTAATTAATCAATTAATTAACCGAGACCGACGGCTTAACGTGCCCCCAGAAGCATGGAGTATTTTTTTATCCAGTCAATCAGGTGACTTGGCCTGCATTGTCCTAACCAAACTGGGGAAAATCTCAAAAAGTGATAAATTGACAAGTATCAACTTTGAGTTCCTCCCCTGGGAATCGAGCCCAGGACCTCGGGATCGTGAGCCCAGGGGCTCTTATGACTAGACCACGGAGGCAGTTAATCCGCTTTAAGATGCTTTTATAACGAACTGTCCCTGCGAAACAGCTTCTACATACATACACATAATCACGCCTTTATCCCTAATGGGGTAGGCAGAGCGTAAACGACCTAAAAAAAGGTCGTTCCGCCACGTCTGACAAAGTTTTGAGGGTTATTTAAGATAGATTTGTAGGTATAATGCTACAGTGAAAGGTTGTCAGCCTATTGCCTAAATTACAATATAGGTACTGAAACCCTCGGATCCCTTAGCTGGTTTTTACAACATGCCCGGGAGTAAATACAGCTAGCACATTCTACGTTTTTCTCTCGCTCCCAGGCCAGCATTGAAGAAAGAACATCTTCTAATCTGGGAATAAATCAATACATATCCAATTTGCTATCACCTAGGTAGTAGGTATAAATAGGACTGAGACGGGTTTGTTTCGCGAAATGAACTTGACCTCGAGAAAATCGTTAGTTGGACAAAAAACCAAGGTCACAGTCACACATTTAAACACAACTGGCGGGCGGTATAACCAGTACAACTACTTTTTTTTTAAGTTTCTTAGAAGTCCTAATAGATACATACATACATATATTGTGCTCTTCAAAGTGGTTAGAGTATTCCTGGCAAGAGATCCAAGAAGAATATCTACAATTTGATAGAAGAAATAGTTCATACAAGATTATTTTGTGTTGTATTTCTTCAAGTACATACATACATAAAATCACGCCTTTATCCCTTACGGGGTAGGCAGAGCTATAAACGCCTCGTAAAAGGCGCTTCTGACAAAAATTGAGGGCAATTTTAGATTGAAAAGTGTATTGCTATAGCGACAGGTTGTCAGCCCATCGCCTAAATTACAATACACTGTAACCCTCGAGTCCCTTTTGCTGACTTCTACAGCATGCCCGGGAGGAAGGGCAGCTGGAAAATGCTATGTTTTCCTATCTCTCCCAGTCCAGCATGGAAGGTAATAAGGTCCTAATAGATACAGAGTGTTAAAAGAAGGTGGGGGGAAAGCGAAGCACTTTATCTTCGAAAATGGGAACAGTCTTCGTCTTGTCTTGTGGGTTTTCAGTCCATCGACCCGATGAATCCTGCTGTCAGAGTTTTTTAACCGCCTAATAGCATAGCTAAAAGGCTTCTGACATGATTTGTGTAACGACCACTGTCAAAGAAAGCCAGGACCTACGGCTTAACGTGCCCTCCGTAGCACGGAATCTTTTTTCATTCAACAATTCAACCTGCATTGTCCTAACCAAACTAGGGAAAATCTCACGAAGTGATAAATAGACAAATATTAATTTTGTGTTTCCTACCCTGGGAATCGAACCCAAGACCTCCGGATCGGGAGCTCATGTCTCAGATGCCTCAGACCATGTAGGCAGTTCTGGCTAGTAGCTATTGGCAGAAGAACAGTGAATTCGATAATACTGTCTTACTCCGACGTTTTGCAGCGGGAAAACAGTGTCACGAAAATTGAGGCTCATTGAAGTCTCTTGCGCCTTACACACACTTCCCCGCCACTGCTCAACAACAACTGCCTCCGTGGTCTAGCGATCTGAGCCATAGGATCTCGACCCGGAGGTCCCGAGTTCGAAACCCGGCGGGGGACAACGACTTTGTGTTGTTGTTTCTAGTTTGGACATTGCAGGCTGATATTATACTGAATGATTGTCTGAAAAGTAAGATGATCCATGCTGCTGCATATATAAATTGTATAAATAGTCGGTCCTGCGCCTGATTTCTCTCTGGTCGGGTCAGTCAGTCTGTCCCATCAGAATAAGAGATTAAGGTAATAGAGAGGGCACCTGTGTGAAGCACTAAATCTTGGGCACTAAAAGCTATTCCTGCGCAGATGGTCAGTCTCTAAGAGATTGGCCGCCATCACCGAAAATCGGTGGGAGGACTATTATTAATTTACTTTTTCCCTCCAAGCCAGGTCCAAAATGATTAGTCGCGTGTCTTGTATACCTACTACCAGTAGGAAATATTTGTAACAAAGGCACAGCTCGGACACTCCTAACTACCATGTCATTTTGGTCATACATCGACAGACAGCATGTTGTACTTGGCATGCGTTTGTGTGCGTGTTATAAGGGTTAACAAATTTTGTTATACCGGTCATAATCATCACTTGATTAATCTGGTTCTTGATTAAACCAACGTTTTAAAGTAGTTCACTGTAACTGAATAGTTAGAATAGGTTAGGTTGCATATTTTGTATAAAGTGACTTACCGTCTCTCATCCATCACTGTGGAATCTAAAAAAGTTCTTATTGGAGTCATATCTTGTGGTAAAAAGACATCCGTACACGGAACAGTACCTAACCATCTTTGAAACAAGAAATTTTAATATGGAAATATTAAAGTTTAGATAGACTGGGAAACATGCGCGCGTTATACCCGCTAAGCGTACCCACAATGTGACCCACAATTCGGCGGGGAGTGTGACGTATATCGGACTGTGACGTATATCGGACTGTGACGTATATCGGACTGTGACGTATATCGGACTGTGACGTATATCGGACTGTGACGTATATCGGACTGTGACGTATATCGGACTGTGACGTATATCGGACTGTGACGTATATCGGACTGTGACGTATATCGGACTGTGACGTATATCGGACTGTGACGTATATCGGACTGTGACGTACATATATCGGACTGTGAAGTATATCGGACTGTGACGTATATCGGACTGTGACGTATATCGGACTGTGACGTATATCGGACTGTGACGTATATCGGACTGTGAAGTATATCGGACTGTGAAGTATATCGGACTGTGACGTATATCGGAATCGGACTGTGACGTATATCGGACTGGGGAGGGGAGGTAAGTGTCCATTTTGTATGTTGTACTATTATATGTTCTGTAACAAAGGGCAGGCCAGACTCACTTCGCATTTTAGGTATGAAACCGTATGAAACCGGTTGAGCTGTGAACGTAGGGATTAAGCAGCAATTGAATCATGGCAATCACAAAAGAAATGTGACACATGGATTAATAGTAAATTACTCAGAGGCTGAAAAAAAGCAATATATGTTCGAATAAATATGGAAATGTAAACGAGATCATCATTATTATCTCCCTAGACTTATCCTATATATTGCTATTTCGGCTGAGAGATGTATAGTACTTTTATCTAATTTTGCGAGGAAACTATAACAATACACTTAAAAACAAACATCAAACTTGCGATTCCTCCATAAAATTACTACATTTAAAATTTGCATGGCGCCGTATAATGTATTGTTGTTGTTTCCTCGCAAAATGAGATAAAAGTACCATACTAGTCTCAGCCGAAAACGAAATAACTATATGGTCTCGGTTCCAAATTTACTCGACCATATATTGCTACTTTTTCGACTTTTAATGTAATATACTATTAATTATTGACAGCTGTGGATGTAAGGTCAACGGGCCAACCACTTGAATTCATCAGAGACTAAAAATCATCGCAAATCTTTCATCTGAATTTGATCAAAGCCAAAATTCACAACCATTCGGTCATGATGCCTAATCGCTCACCAAACAAGCGGTTTAAAAACTGCAATAATTTAAGAGAAAACTATATTATCAAAGGTGGAAATGTCAAAGGACTTAAATGACATTTTGATGAAAATAACTTATTAATGTTCTCATCTTCTTCTCATCGAGCTCTTTCGATGGGTATATTTAGAAATGTCGCCACGTCAATCATTGGGCGAAATGTCGAGACTTGAAAATTATCAAATTTTTAATATTCTGGTCTTATGGGTCAATTCTATACGTAAAGGAAACAAAGCATGTTCCATGTCCCTTAAGACCAAAGTATACCAAGTTACCAATAGGTAGCTAGAGCTTATATTTTAATACACAAACGAACACTATCTAGGTCTTAAAGGACACATTTTTTGGATGTCTTGAATGAATCTCTCCTTTAAGACCTATCAGTAACGCTCCCATGCTGCTTTCTTCCATGATGGCTTGGAAGCGAGAAAAAACATATAATGTGCTAGCTGCATTTCCTCCTGGGCATGCTGTAAAAACCGGCTAAGGGATCCGAGGGTTTCAATATATTGTAATTTAGGCGATGGGCTGACCTGTCACTACCGCAATAAATCTATCTTAAGTAACCCTCAAAACTTTGTCAGACGTAGCGGAACGACCTTTATTTAGGTCGTTAATGCTCAGCCTACCCCATTAGGAATAAAGGCGTGATTATATGTATGTATGTAAGTAGTAACGCTCACTGATGTTGGTGTTATTTGTTACGAAAACACTTGTACATTTTTCACATATATCTAATCACCCAACCGGTTTCGCTCAATACTTAAGCATCTTCAGTTATTTAAATTTACACACAATGATAATAATCACAAAATAGATTCATAATAAGAAAAATAGTAACCTTTGAGACGACCAACATTTTCGTTTTGATCATTTTGGTTTATAAAATACAAATGGTAAAGGTACCATGGGAGATTGCCTCTAAATGGGGAGTTTTATAAAAGTTTGTACCTAGCTTATAGGTATGTGAGTTATTATGAAAATATATTAGATTTGTTATTAAAATGACAAATAACATGAATAAAGTAATGTCAACCCACTGATGTCATACAAGCGCCAGCTGGAAACACGCCTTCCTTTCTGGTAACAATGTCTATAACTATTTAAGTGCAAGCTGTTTGTAACCTAGTTATAGATGTGGTTGGAAATAAAATACTGTTTTATTTTTTAATTCGCGGTAGGCATTTTGTACATACCACAGATTACTTATGAGCGCGGCTGTGATCATATTGATTTTTTAAATATTTTCTTCTTCTTAGCGAGTGGATTCTCGAGTCGAACGACCCGATGAACTCTGGTGTCAGAGTTTTCAAACCGCCTATAGTAAGCTCAGCTACTTCACGTCTGACATGGTTTGAGTAACGATCGCTATCAAAGAGAGCAACTGGGACCGATAGCTTAACGTGCCCTACGAGGCACGGAATCCTTTTTCTACGCGGACAATCAGGTGATTCAGCTTGCAATGTCCTAACCAAACTGGGGAAAACCTCCCAAAGTGATAAATTGACAAATATCAACTTTCGTGTTCTCCCACTGGGAATCGAACCCAGGCCCTCCGGACTGTGAGCCCATGACCATTCGACCACGGAGGTAGTTCCTTATTAGTACATGTGACGACTATTTTGTATACTCGTATTAGCTGTAATTTACGGCTAATACCCATACATGTATCCCACTCCATATGTCCTGGGTATGGTGTCGTACTAGTGTTCGAAGGTAGCGCTTATCAAATATTTTTACAACCTGTTACGAGGCAATATTAGTAACTCTGCACTTTTGGCGCAAATTCTATTCAATGGCCCAATAAGGCTAAGCCACAATCTACGCCCACGGAGCCATCCCCTATTTGCGACAAACCTTCCTCGGACAATGACGCTTAAACACTCACCATTTTACGAAGTTACAGTTGCTTTAACAGTTACAGTTGTTACAGTTGTTTACAGCCTCGCTGTTACAGTTGACATTCTCTATGCATCCGAAACTGTTTTTCTGACATCTGCCGGTCGTTACTTGGAGATGACCACTGCCCGGAGCTCACTGATCAAATCACCTAATGTTGTCACCGCGGAGTGACCGTCTTCAACCCTTCAATTGTTTACATGTTAAGTTTTAAGAATCAGTAAAAGTAAATTGAGATTGAAATTTGTGCGTTTAAATAAGTTTAGGAAGTATACCTATAATATATAGGTACTATTAAACAGTACACAGCTGAGTGAGCCCGATGGTGTAGTGGATAGGAACTCGATGGTGTAATGGATAGGGCCGCTGCCTCCTAAGCGGCGAGGTCGTGGTTCGAATCCCACCACGTACCAATGTGTTTTTCGGTTTTCGAATTTCATATGTACGTTGAGCCGTTGGTCCTGGTTAATATCGTTGAACTCTGACGTAATCTAGGATTGGGACTTTTGGGTTGCGGAGGTCAGATGACAGTCGCTCTGTGTAAAAACCAGTACCCTCGTTCAATCCCCTAGATTAGGTAGCCAACCAAGTGATATATGGAATAAGGCAAGGGATATGATAATTAAACAGTAAATAGGTACTAGTTTCAAAAACCAGAAGTTTATTTAGGAACTGAAAGTGAATGTGCGTGTGTGGATGAATCATCGCGCCCATTACAGTTTCAGTAGAGACACGTACGAGTATGATGTCCCTAACACGATGTGTATCAACTGTGCACAGCACTGCGCAGGGCAGAAGGTTTACAGTGCAACCGACCCTACTAGTGTCCGGTTAAGGGGATCCCCAGTGCACACCAGCGCCCTCATCAGTTAAAAAAGTCCATAGACTCGATACCCACTCGACAGAAGAAGAAGGTAAAAAAACATTACTCATTGAAAACGCAATTATACGAAATCCGGTAAATCAAATTGAAGTATACGTACTGAAGTTTATTTTAAGCATGATAAATTAATAATTCAGTGTTCCCTGCAGTTACAAATAGCAAAAGTGCTAAAAGTGGCCGTTTTTCGCAAATTTTCTATCTGTAACTACAACAAACTATAATTTGCAACTCTATGAGGATCGAAATGACCTTCATTGCTTTAACCTCAATCTGATCTACCGGATTTTCGATTGATTGTGTTTTCAGTGAATTATGATTTTGTGACTGATGAGGGCGCCACCCAGGGAAGCCTCTTAAGAGTAAAAGTTAAGGAAAAAAGAAAGATTGTAATGCAAAATTATCAAAGGACTGTTGGGTTTAAACAAGAATGAAATGTTTGGCTACTGAAGAAAATTAAAGATTGCAGAAAGCATTAGATTATGAATTTTATAGGAGGCAAAAAAAGCCCCGTGTAGAGAGAGAATGAGAGAGGGTAGGATTAGAAACCAGAATTGCAGAATAAAATGTGAAGAATGTATGATAGAAGAACAAACGACAGAAGTTTTTTTTAACGTTGGATTGGAAAAGATGAATTAGCGCAAGACTTTACCATACCAAAAGAGAATAAAAGTAAAAATAAAAATGTGTCATCTTGTTTTTTTTTAAGGTGTAAATAGTCATATTATTATTGTTATACATAAATAAATAAATAAAATAAGATCGAAATGAATGAGATTGTAAATTCGTTGAAAAGTATGTTGCATAAGTTTCTTCCATGCTTGACTAGGAGCAAGAGAACATAGAATGCGTCAGCTGCTTTTCCTCCCGGTCATGCTGTAGTAACTAGCTAACGGATCCGAAGGTTTCTGTATATTGCAATTTAGGTGATGGACTGAGAACCTGTCATTACAGCAATATACCTACAAATCCATCTTAAATAACCCTCAAAACTTTATCAGACGTGGCGAGCGACCTTCATTTAGGTAGTGTACTCTCTGCCTACCCCATTAGGAATAAAGGCGTGATTATATGTATGTACGTACGTATGTATAAGTCTCTGTCCTGTTGCCATCACTTGTTTGGATGATACGTGCGTTTAATGATCATATTGTTGATCGCGTGATCATACAAAGCGTGCAAATTGTTCAGTATTTGTTGCGCGACTATTGATGTACCGTATGATCGAACTATTTATTTAACAGTTTATTGTACACAGAAACATATACAGAACAATTACATAGGAAATCAAGTCACAACAGCTGCTGCTGCTTGTTTCTGAAATGAAATGTCTTACAGCAGACCTAAAAAGTGAGATTGCATAAAACGTAACGCGGAAAAGACGTGCACAATTCAATAAGAATAAAAATTAGCTACATGTACAGTACAAGAATAGACCTACCTAATTATACAACGTATACTATACTACTATCATACAATACATACATACATATAATCACGCTTTTATCCCTAATGGGGTAGGCAGAGCGTAAACGACCCAAACAAAGGTCGTTCCGCCACGTCTGACAAAGTTTTGAGGGTTATTTAAGATAGATTTGTAAGTATATTGCTGTAGTGACAGGTTGTCAGCCCATCGCCTAAATTACAATATACTGAAACCCTCGGATCCCTTAGCTGGTTTTTACAGCATGCCCGGGAGGAAATGCAGCTGGCACATTCTATGTTTTTCTCTCGCTCCCAGGCCAGCATGGAAGAATATCATACAATAACTAAATGAATTATACCAGGCCACTCAGAAAGTATTGCGATAAATAGTTTTTGTATATGGCAGACTGGCCGGTTAGTTTTTTTTTTGAAAATATGATTACTTGTAAGTAAAAATATGTATGTTCCATTTTCAAAATTTCCCTCCACATTTTTTGCGAGCCAATTCAAAGTATCGTGTCTTACTGAAAAATGGATCTGCGCCGGGAACATTTTAGAGCTATGATTTTGTACGATTTCAAGTGTCGCCTGAAACCGGATGAATCTTTCGATAGACTTCAAATGGCATTTATGGATGAAAGCCCCTCCAAGGCAACCGTGTATCGTTGGTATAACGAATTTAGGCGCGGTCGACCAACCTTGGGGGATGAAGAAAGAAGCGGTCGCCCTTTGACGGCTATTACGGAAGAAAACGTGCTAGCAGTGAAAAATTTAATCCAAGATAATAGGCGAATTACATATCAGGAGATTCAGCTCATATTAAAGATTGGATCGGGAAGCGTTCACGAGATTCTACATGGGCATCTTCGCGTGAGGAGGATAGTATCGCGCTGGGTGCCGCACTACCTCACCGACGCTCAGAAGCAGGCCCGGGTGGAATGGTGCCGTGATATGCTGAACAAATTTGAAGCAGGCTCGTCTCGGCGTGTTTACGACATCGTAACAGGTGATGAGTCCTGGATTTATCAATACGATCTAGAAACCAAGCGCCAGTCGACAGTTTGGGTGTTTCAAAATGAACCAACGCCTACCAAAGTGAAGCGATCTCGAAGCGGGGGGAAGATTTTGATCGCCTGCTTTTTTAATTTGACTGGCCACTTGGCCTCAATTCCCTTACGAGATCAAAGAAGCATTAACGCCGAATGGTATACTACCAAATGTTTACCAGAAGTTTTTTCTGTTGTGAGCAACAAGCGACCAAACACAGGGCTCCGCGGACTACTGCTCCACCACGACAATGCGCCTCCACACACCGCGCTCAAAACGAGGGACTTACTGGACAGCACACCAGTCAAACTCCTGGGTCACCCTCCTTACAGCCCTGATCTAGCACCGTGTGACTTCTTTTTATTTCCAAAAATAAAAAATAAGCTCAAGGGGATACAATTTTCGTCGCCGGAAGATGCGCTGGCTGCGTTCGAGCAGGCTGTAAACGAGGTGTCTACGGCGGACTGGAAAAAGTGTTTTGAAAACTGGTTCAGACGCATGAATCTTTGTATAGAGGCTGGTGGAGAGTACTTTGAAAAGATTTAATAAAAATATATATACCTGTAGAACAATTTTTTTTAGTGTCGCAAAACTTTCTGAGTGTCCCACGTAATACATTTAAACATATTCAATATCCTATATAAATATATATAACTAAAATAAATAAAGATATACATACTATGAACACAACATACAATTTATTATGGATTACTTAGAGAAAGATAATTTTCTTTGATTCTCTTTTTGAAAACAGCGATTGATGGGCTGTCGCGGATAGTGTGCGGGAGAGCGTTCCACAATCTAGCTGCATGAAATGTGAAGGAGTATGAATAAAAATCAATTTTATATGGGGGAATATACAAAGCGTCCTGACGCTCGAGCGGCAGGGTTTGTCTTCCGGACGTGAAAATACAACATACAAACTATCGTCTAATCAGTCCTACTGATCAGTTTGCGAGTGCTTTGCTTGAGCAGCTCAAAAGATTAAGCTTAGCTTGTTTGGATCGCAACGGAATCCAACTCTTTAGGAGCAGCCGTTAGGCATGATCTCCGCAGAGTAGTCCTCCCCACAGGGGGGCACTTGTCCTGGCAATGTCGAAGAACACGCAGCACGTTGATTGTTTGTTGACCACTGTTTCGTCTACATTTCGAATCTATAGATGCGGAAATAACAGCATGGTAGTTATTTTATACATTAAACCAATTGCTATGCCGACACTTTCGCATCTGAAGAGTCGAAATGAAGACAAAACAATGGTCAACAAAGAAACTTTTTTCGATATTCATCAGAAAGGGCATAGAGCCTTTCACACTTTGATACTTCTTCTATTGTGTGGGTATCGAGTCAATCGACCCGATGAGCCCTGGTGTCACAGTTTTCAAACCGCCTAGTAGCACAGCTAATAGGCCTCTGACATGGTTTGAGTAACGGCCACTATCAAGACAGCGACCGGGACCGACGGCTTAACGTGTTCTCCGAAGCACGGAATCTTTTTCTTTTTCGGACAATCCTGCAATGTCCTAACCAAACTGAGAAAAACCTCTCAAAGTGATAAATTGACAAATATTAACTTTGTGTTTCCCCCCTGGGAATCGAACCCAGGACCTCCGGATCGTATGCCCATGGCTCTAACCACTAGACCACGGAGGCAGTTGATACTGATCAGTACTGAATGTCTTAAAGCCCTCAAGTGTCCTATTGGAGTGGAGGAATATTTGAAATGTGATCATCATCATCTCCGTAGCCTTATCCAGTATCTCTCGGGGTCGGCTACCTAATCTAGGTGATTGTACGAGGGTACTGGTTTTTACACAGAGCGACTGCCATCTGACCTCCGCAACCCAGAAGGGAAACCAGACCCAATCATAGATTAGGTTAGAGTTTACAAGCCGCCAATGTTTATCACCGGCCTCTGATATGCCTTAACGATTAATATCTTCGGTATTAAACGATATTAACCGGGACTAATGGCTTAACGTGTCTTCCGAAGCACGGAAAAGATGCCGAATAAACATACATATGAAATTCGAAAATTGAAAAACACATTAGTCAGGAGACAGAGGCCCTATCCACTACACCATCGGGCTCTCAAATGTGATCGCATCACTGCAGAATAGGTTATACTAGTCCTGATCGAACGAGTGATTAATTCGCTCGCACGATCGCGCTGATGCGATGGTAGCATCAGCGCCCAAACTAATGTAAGCTGCAAAATTTATTCTGTAGCATTTTTATGTACCTTTTATTACATACATACATATAATCACGCCTTTATCCCGTATGGGATAGGCAGAGCGTAAACGACCTAAACAAAGGTCGTTCCGCCACGTCTGACAAAGTTTTGAGGATTATTTAAGATAGATTTGTAGGTATAATGCTGTAGTTTTTCACAGGTTGTCAGACCATCGCCTAAATTACAATATACTGAAATCCTCGGATCCCTTAGCTGGTTTTTACAGCATGCCCGGGAGGATATGCAGCTGGCACATTCTATGTTTTTCCTTCGCTTTCAGTCCAGCGTTGAAATTTTTTATTATCTACTTAAAATACTTTGCCCAGGACCCTAGCAGGTTACACTGTACTCCAGTCAAACTAACGACCAATTCGAGATATCACACGCGTCCCTAATAGGACCGCGATAAGCATGATGAGTGTTTGGGATTCTTTCGTTCAATATTACATACACAATCTCAAAATTCTTCCATGCTGGTCTTTCTTCCATTCTGGTCTGGGAGCGAGTGAAAAACATAGAATGTGCTAGCTGCATTTCCTCCCGGGCATGCTGTAAAATCCAGCTAAGGGATCCGAGGGTTTCAGTATATTGTAATTTAGGCGGTGGTCTGACAACCTGTCACTACAGCATTATACCTACAAATGTATCTTAAATAATCCTCAAAACTTTGTCAGACGTGGCGGAACGACCTTTTTTTCAAGAGTTAAAGACAGTAAGTGGACACTAGCAGTTACCAATTGGCTACCCTTCTTCAAGAAACGCAAAAAGGGTAGGCCAGCTGAACGATGGAGTGATGATATAGTGAGAGCTGCCGGAAAATTGTGGCCTAGACTAGCAAGAGACAGAAAACACTGGAAAACATTGGAGGAGGCTTACACTGCTCTTGGCGGTCCTTTCGTTAATAGTTAAACTAAAACTAACATAATACTACTGTTTAATAGCGCTGAGAATGGTATGACTTCAGTTGCTGAATGGCTAAACAATAATCTTCTAACTTTGAATACGAGCAAGACTAAATTTATGGGCTTTCATAAAACAAAACCATCTGGACCACCTAATCTAAGTTCAAGTTTAAAGGTACACGCTTGTTCCCATCCTCAATTAACTAACGTTTGTGATTGCAACTCCATTCAAAGATCTGAGATGGTAAAATACCTACGATTTACACTAGATGAACACTTGTCTTTCAAGCAGCACATACGAGTCATATCGGGTCGAACTAGGAAGCTCATAGGTGTGATGAAGCTGTTACGTGACTGTGCCGATCAGAATATTCTTCGCCTGGTTTACACAGCGCTATGTCAATCGGTGATTACGTATTGCATAGGTCTTTGGGGCAGTGCTGCTAAAACTTTTTTGATCATGTTAGAAAGGGCCCAAAGATCGGTTTTAAAGGTTCTTTACAAAAAACCCTTCAGGTTTCCAACTGATAGGCTATATCAGGAGGCAGATGTTTTAACAGTACGTCAGCTATACGTTTTAAAGAGCAATGTCTGAAACAGGTTAATCGTTGGTAGGTACGCGTCGCCATTTTGCACGCACTTCACTATCTGCTGGCTACTCGTGAGTGATGTCACGAGGAAATCACTTATCTGATCGTGGGCGTCAACAATCAGCTTGTACAACAACAGTTTGTTAGCCATTCTGTCGCGAATGTGATGGTCCAGCTACAAGAGAGCCTGATAAAAAGCGGGAGTCGTTTGGACGTTATTGCTTCTAAAAATAAAAATCCGAATAACATACATACATATAATCACGCCTTTATCCCTAATGGGGAAGGCAGAGCGTAAACGACCTAAACAAAGGCCGTTCCGCCACGTCTGACAAAGTCTTGAGGGCCATTCAAGAAAGATTTGTACGTATATTGCTGTAGTGACAGGTTGTCAGCCCATCGCCTAAATTACAATATACTGAAACCCTTAGCTAGTTTTTACAGCATGCTCGGGAGGAAATGCAGCTGGCACATTCTATGTCTTTCTCTCACTCCCAGTCCAGCATGGAGGATCCGAATATCGGCTGGTCAAAATAAAATAAAATCAACACCCTTTATGTTTTTCATTCATAAAATTTGCAAAGTCGTAAAGTTTCAGCTGGACACCCTATATACCTATGATTTGAAAGAAAGAATCTCCTTAGCAAGTGGATTCTCAAGTCGAACGACCCGATGAACCCTGGTGTCAGAGTTTTCAAACCGCCTAGTAGCACAGCTATTAGGCCTCTGACGTGGTTTGAGTAACAACCGCTATCAAAGACAGCAACCGGGACCGACGGTTTAATGTGTCCTTCAAGACACGGAATCCTGCTTTCTTTTTGAACAATAGGATAGAATAGAAAAACGTTTATTCATGAAACAATACAAAACTCAACATACAGTAAGTAGACGTATGTTACATACATGAAAAACATAATCATTTTTTTTATTGAATGCTATGATATGTACTGCACAAAAAATGAAGCTGACTCAGCATTTATTACAAGTTATATCTATAACCAGTAACACTGATATTCTGTCAGCACCGTAATACAGAATATAATAATACAATACAATCTCAAATTTAGAATACATACATTATGTATGTATGTATTCTAAATTTGAGAGAATCACGCCTTTATCCCTTACGGGGTAGGCAGAGCGTTTAAGCGTCGTAAAAAGCGCTTTCGCCACGTTTAAATGTAGCTTTCGTCAAATTTAGAATACATACTATAAATACAAATTACAACATAGTATAAAACAAAGTCGCTTTCTTTGTCCTTATATCCCTATGTATGCATAAACCTTTAAAACTACGCAACGGATTTTGATGCGGTTTCTTTTAATGGATAGAGTGATTCAAGAGGAAGGTTTATTTGTATAACACATGCATAATATTGTAGAGAAACACTGATAATTTCCGTGCGAAGCCAGGGTGGTCGCTAGTATTGAATATAATTAAACTACTTAGTAGGCACTTTAGGTGTCAAAAATGGCTCGCGTTTTATACATACATACATACACAAAATCACGCCTTTATCCCTTACGGGGTAGGCAGAGCGTTTAACGCCTTGTAAAAGGCGCTTTCGCCACGTCTGACATAAATTGGGGGCAATTTTAGATTGTAATGTGTATTACTGTAGTGACAGGTTGTCAGCTCATCGCCTAAATTATAATACACTGTAATCCTCGAGTCCCTTTTGCTGACTTATACAGCATGCCCGGGAGGAAGGGCAACTGGAACATTCTATGTTTTTCTTTCTCTCCCAGTCCAGTATGGAAGATCGCTCGCGTTTTATGGGAGGTCGATAGCGCCTGGATACGACTCCCTGTGGCCAGAAATCACTTTTCACAAATTCTCCAGCTATTTTCCCGGGGACAGATACGACAAAAGATCTAAAAGATGTCAGCCTATTATAGGTTTCTAGATGCCGTATGCCACCGGTGAATTCAGTAATTACAATCAGGTGATTCAGCCTGCAATGTCCTAACCAAACTGGGTATAACCTCACAAAGTGATAAATTGACAAATATCGAATGTGACGCATGGATTAAACCTTATTTTAAAACTCCCATTGATTGCTTCCATGATGGCCTGGGAGGGAAAGAAAAACATAGAATGTGCCATCTGCATTTCCTCCCGGGCATGCTGTAAAAATCAGCCAAGGAATCCGAATATTGCAATTTCGGCGATGGGCTGACAACCTGGCACTACAGCAATGTACCTACAAATCAATCTTTAATAACCCTGAAAACTTTGCCAGACGTGGCGGAACGACCTTTATTTAGGTCGTTTACGCTCTGCCTACCCCATGAGGGATAAAGGCGTGATCATATGTATGTATTGTGACTGTGACGACTTTCCGACGGATGGAGACATTGATTGATTAAAATGGCATGGGTTATAAATGCAATGGCTTCCAAAATTTTGTTAATTAATTTTAAATTCTTGTTAACGGTTATAATTCTCGGTAAACATAATAATGTATCTACAGGCGTCTCACTTACTATGGGATATATCTTTAAAACAAACAAACGCTATATCAATATCATTTATAGTTTCCTTGCAATCTGCCATCAGTCTTTTTAGCGGTTTTTGCATAGATATAAATATAATAATCTCTGGGTTTGTGTATGTTTTTTTCTTTAAATTAAAAAAAAATAGTTCGCCTTTCTTGATAGCGAGCGACGTTGTTGAAAAAATTTTGTTGTCAAAATCAAAATCACTCATGTGTTGTACTGGGACTTATATGGGTTTTTATCATTACATAGTATAAAACAAAGTCGCTTTTTCTGTCCCTATATCCCTATGTATGCTTAGATCTTTAAAACTACGCAAAGGATTTTGATTCGGTTTCTTTTAATGGATAGAGTGATTCAAGAGGAAGGTTTATATGTATAATATATGCAGAATGTAGTAGACAAACACTGATGATTTTCGTGCGAAGCCGGGGCGGGTCGCTAGTTAGTTATAAACCATGAAAACTCACGGTCATTTATTCCTCCATCCTTGAGGATCCAAGTACTATACGGAATTAGTATTTCCAACTCAGTTTTAGAATAAAGGTAAACAAAAACACATTTCAAAAATAAATCATACGTGTTGACAACAAATAAACATGACTTCAACTACTATTTCGTTATTTTGCCATATCCAAAGCTTAAACTTATGTTAGAAACAAGATCTTCGATTAAAAGACAAAGACCTTTACCTTTATTCTGAAACTGAGTCGGAAATACTATATCGATGAAAGTTTCACAAAGTGCGTTTTTCTAAAACCACTACAAGTACTAGAAAAGCGCCTTGTTTATAAACTGCTGCTCCTGCGCTTGTTATCAACAGTAGAACGATAACCTAGAATAAGGGACCCGAAGAAACTGTACGCGAAGTCCCTGATCCTGCACTAGACTAGGGCTAAACACGGGACTTCCCGACCATGTCCTGATTGCATTACAAATTTTATTACGTCGAATGCGAATGCTATGTTTTCTACTGTAAGTACCTACATTTCTTTTTATTATGTAGGTAGTATTCTTGGATTTATAGTATGATTTACTATAAATGTCATATAATATTTTTTGATAAATTGATGATACAGGGTGGCCAGTTTGGTAAGAAGTATACATATTTGTTTTGCTTTATATTTGTTTCGTATTTGTTCCAAATTTTAGTGTTGTTTGATATATATTGATAGTTATTCGCTAAGTAAAACATGTCTTGATCGTCAAAAAATCCATTCTAACCAATTTGAGCAAACTACTACTGACCAAATTGCAGTCATTTTTCGATAGAGATCACTTACCTTCTGACTTTCTCAGTTACCAAACCTAGTTTAACTTAGGTTAACCTACTTTAACTTGGGTTAATTTAGCTTAATTTAGGTTAAATAAAGTTAGGTAAGTAGAAAAGTCAAGAGATGAGTAATCTCTAGCGAGAATTGTATTAAATTCAATATGTTTCGCAAGTTTTTTGGGTCGTTTGACTTACCATAAACTATCCATACTTTAGCCGTTTTTCACATGATAACTGTTACCAAACAACTGCGTTATGAATAGTTTTTTTTTATATTAAAAATGTTCGATTCTAATGAGAGAGTAGTTGCGAGCAAGGCCCCCTTGGTTGGACCCCTTGGAGAGCCTACCACCGCCTTGTTGGGGTCGTTTATTCGGACTTATTCTTAGGCAACACTGTATTGCTGTTGCCCGGGGTGGACCACTATAAGGGTGATCTCATGATCTCATCCCACCCCATTAAATGCATTAACAACGACAATTTAAAAAAAATACTTTAACCTAACTAAGGGCCGTATTGAAAATCAGCTCTTATGAGTGACAGCGAGTTTGAGTTAGTATCATATATGTCATTTCAGTACAAACTGGCCTTTGAAATCCATACTTAATATCGCTCTCAAGTTTGAGATCGCTTCATAGATACGAGCCTAAGTAAATGTATCCTACATTATCCGTTAGTGGGTAGCTGTTCCTAACACAGCATGATTTTACATGATTGTTGAAAAAAAAACATGTATTACGTTTGCGTTTAATATCCAAAAAAAAATGGTCAAAGTATGTTTAGGTAGTTACTAAAAAGACCTTTATTTCCGGCGCTTATTAACGATTTACTTGATAAAATCACAAGTAAATCTTTGGCGTACGCTGATGATAATTAAGCTAAGAACATCTCCCTAGCCTTATCCCGTATTTTACGGGGCCAGGTACCTAATCTAGGTGATTTAACGAGGGTACTGGTTTTTACACAGAGCGACTGCCATCTGACGTCCGCAACCCAGTAGGGAAACCAGACCCAATCATGAGAGTTTTTATGCCGTCAATGCTTGGCACTGAGCTCTGATATGGCTTAACGACTAATATCTACGGTATTAAACGATGTTAACCGGGACCAACGGATTAACGTGCCATCCGAAGCACGAAAAAAGCACCCAATAAGTATACATATGAATTTCGAAAACCGAAAAACACATTGGTACGTGGTGGGATTCGAACCACGACCTCCCACTTGGGAGACAGTGGCTCTATCCACTACACAATCGGGCATTTTTATGAATATATAAGCTAAGTATTCATGGGACGATTGGCTGACAACCTGTCACTACAGCAATATACCTCCAAATATATCTATAATAACCCTATCAGTATCAGTCAGCATATCGCCTAAATTGCAATATTCTGCAACCCTTTGATCCCTTAGCTGGATTTTACAGCATGCACGGGAGGAAATGCAGCTTAAACATTCTATGTTTTCCTTTCGCTTCCAGCCCATCATGGAAGTAATAGAGGTAGATTAACAGGTTTTAATATTTGCACTTGATTTAAAATGACCTTATATACAAGAGCGCTATCGATTCGTAGAGCGCATAACTTGACTAAATCTTAACAAAAGTTATTGGCGTCTCTTTCTGTTCTCTCGTGACAGATAATGACAGATATAGACATATATTAGTTAAGTCGTGATTATTGCAACTACGAATTGGTCCTTTGTTGCTCGTGTTACTACCAATCTTACTACCAGTAGTAATACCGTTATTTTTTTACCCTTCTTACTACTCCAGTATGCAGTTGTTAGAAGGGAAAAATAAAAAAGCCCGTGTTTCTACAATAAATACGTAACCTAAAAATTTCATATTTTATTTCTTCCTACCATTTTACAGTACATTACGATACAAGACTGTTGAAATTAATGTTTTAGTAACTAAAAAATATGCTCTTAAATTGACAACCCCTATTTACTATATCATTATTAGTCAATATTTTATGTAAAAATGTAAAACTTGAATTAAGTTTTATAATTTAATCAGAAAATTTGTGTGTTATCACTACATAGTATAAAACAAAGTCGCTTTCTCTGTCCCTATATCCCTATGTATGCATAAATCTTTAAAACTACGCAACGGATTTTGATACGGTTTCTTTTCATGGATAGAGTGATTCGAGAGGAAGGTTTATATGTATAATACATGCATAATATAGTAGAGAAACACTGATAATTTCCGTGCGAAGCCGGGGCGGGTCGCAATTAGTTTTCAATTATTATTTTAATTTAATTAATCAGAAAATTTGTGTGTTATAATATTTATATCCAGTTAAAATTAAATAGGGATAAAGGCGTGATTTATGTATGTATGTATGTATGTAAAATTAAATCGCTTGAGGTAACTTTAAAAGGTGTTATTCTGTAAGTATTATTATTTTATCTGGAAGAAATAGTTGTGTTGCATGCCAATTATATACTATGTATGATTATTATGCAAAAATACAGAACTTTGAAAAAAAAAGTCAATTTTCACAATGATATACATGCTGCAAAACCCAGCTAAGGGATCCGAGGGTTTTAGTATATTGTAACTTAGGCGATGGACTAACAACCTGTCACTACAGCAGTATACCTCATCATTATCTCCCTAGCCTTATCCCGTATCTCACGGGGTCGGCTTCCTAATTTAGGGGATTGAACGAGGGTACTGGTTTTTACACGGAGCGACTGCCATCTGACCTCCGCAACCCAGAAGGGAAACCAGACCCAATCCTAGATTAGGTCTGAGTTTTCAAGCCGCCAATGCTTAGCACTGGTCTCTGATATGGCTTAACGACTAATATCTACAGCAGTATACCTACAAATCTATATTAAATAACCCTCAAAACTTTGTCAGACGTGGCCGAACGACCTTTGTTTACGTCATTTACGCTCTGCCTACCCCATGTATGTATGTACTATGTATATGTAAAATGAGTGTAAACAATTCGTATTTTTCTGTGTTTTCGGTGCATTTAATTATTTCAATATCAACCGCAATGGTGTTTGTGTAACTGTCACAAGAATAAATTCAGTTTTATTTAATTAATCAACCAGTTTCTCTCCAAACTGACCACAAGAACTACACAAAGTTTGCTCCTTCGAGCCGGATCAAACTTTGTTGCAGTTCTTGTGGTCAGTTTGTAGAGAAACAGGTTGATTTATTTTATATAACTGGATTTATTCTTGTGAGAGTAACAATTTTCAACATTCGCACAATTTTACGCGGCCATGGACGTAACCGTAGCGCGCACTCATTTGAACGATATTTCTAGGGCATTACGGGTGACGATCTAATTGCTTATCTGCCGGTAGGATACGCCTTAAGCATAGGTAGCAAACAGACTGATGTCCACTAACAATGAAAAATAACAACATACATATAATCACGCCTGAATCTATAATGGGGTAGGCAGAGCGTACACTACCTAAATAAAGGTCGTTTCGCCACGTCTGACAAAGTTTAGAGGGTCATTTAAGATAGATTTGTAGGTAGCCGTAGTGACAGGTTATCAGCATATCGCCAAAATTGCAATATAGAGAAACCCTCGGATCCCATAGCTCGTTTTTACAGCGTGCCCGGGAGGAAAAGCAGCTGGCATATTCTGTTTTACTTTCGCTCCCAGTTCAGCATGGGAGAACATGATTTAACAACATTGTAGATAACAGTGACAGAATCAGAGACTGTTTAAGGTGATCCTGGTGCCATTAGCTAGACGAATCATAGTCTACGTTTGACCGCAGTAAAATAATAATCTCAGAACCACAAGAAAAACCCCGGCGGCCGCGAGTGAAACCACGGGCCGGAAAGCTAGTTTATATTCCTAGACTTACATCAGAGCTGCCTGGCGGGGTTGGCATAATAGCTAGCCCACTTCCGTTAGTCCGCCAGTGAAAGCCCGCAGACCGAACCATCCGTACATGATAGTGTGAACTCCTGTATCTTGAAGGTGTGGAAGAACACGCGGTGTACTTGCGATTGATTTGAAGGTGAGGCGTCTTAACTATTTATTAGCTTAGATCAAATATAGTTAGTTATAAGAGCCCGATGGTGTAGTGGATAGGGCCACTGCCTCCTGAGCGGGAGCTCGTGGTTCGACTCCCACCACGTACCAATGTGTATTTCGGTTGTCGAATTTCAAATGTACGTTTATTCGGCGCTTTTTCTGTGCTTCGGAAGGCACGTCAAGCTGGTTAATATGGTATAATACCGGTTATTTTAGTCGTTAAATCATGTCAGAGGCCAGTGCTAAGCATTGGCGGTAGGAAAACTCTAGCCTAATATATAATTGGGTCCGGTTTCCCTTGCGGAGGTCAGATGGCAGTCGCTCTGTGTAAAAACCAGTACCCTCGTTCAATCACCTAGATTAGGTTGCCGACCCCGAGATATACGGGATAAAGCAAGGGAGATATTCAAATATAGTTATAGGTCCACGGTACTATACAGAATCAAACTCAAACCGTGGCACCACGTCAACTATGTGCAAAAAAGGTCATTAAGTGGTTTACTTAAAGCTTCAATATGCCTTACTGCTTATGAAATAAAGATTCATTTATCAAATAGCGACTAACATAAAAACAAGGCATATGCGTTATTTTTTTGGTGCCATTTTTCAAATGGCGTTGGTGTAACTAAAACTACGTATATATTTGATCTAAGTTCATTAGTGTTATTTTAGAAATAGGCAATTTAACAATACAGAGTGTTAGAGCGTTCCCGTAAACAGAAGGGGTTGCTCATCTGAACAACTTATACGAATATACTTTAAGAAACTACTACTTTATATAAAATAAAGTCGCTTTCTCTGTCCCTATATCCCTATGTATGCGTAAATCTTTAAAACTACGCAACGGATTTTGATGCGGTTACTTTTAATGGATAGAGTGATTTAAGAGGAAGGTTTATATGTATAATACATGCATAATATATTAGAAAAACGCTGATAATTTCCGTGCGAAGCCGGGGCGGGTCGCTAGTGTTTGCATTCCTATCATTTTGCGGGAAACTGTTCCTTACACCCTTTATGATTTATTTCATGTACTTTACTTTTTTTAAATACTTTTACATACAAAGACCAGCTTTTCGCTTGCGGTTTCAGTTTTCCCATGGAAATTAAGGTTTTCCCGCGGTAAATGTAGTATAATGTATTATTTCAGGACCGAATCTACTTATATAGGTACCAGACAAGTCAAAACGTGATCAATCACTCAAGTAACGAATATCCAAACTTTCGCACTTATAATACTGGGTGTAAGGGACAGCGTCCCGCAAACTGGTAGGGGTTGCTCAGTCAACAAAACTGAACAACAGTCTGCAAGTTTTTTTTTTCAGGAATTGAATATAAAATATCTGCTTTTCCATACAAATTGTCTGATTGAGGTGTTCATTTTGTATGGAAAGGTCAATTTTTATTTTCATCTCCTGAAAGAAATTGCTGCAGATAGTTGTCCAGTTATGTTGACTGAGCAACCCCTATCAGTTGGCGGGACGCTGTCCCTTACACCCGGTATTAGTAGGATTATGTGTTATGTTATGATATAAGATTGTCATGTTTTAAAGTAATCGTTGCATTCTTGCGTACGTTGACCCCTATGGCCAGTAGTAGATGCGTACTTACATAAGCTTGGGACATACTTAGGCCCATATTTAAAATCTGCACTTCAGATAGACAGCAATTTTGCGTTCGTATCAGAAATGTAATTGCTCTTCTTAAGGGGCTTCCCTGGGCTAAGTGGCGCCCCCATCGGTCAAAAAATCATTACTCAATGAAAACACAATCAATCGAAAATCCGGTAGATCAGATTGAGGTTAAAGCAATGAAGGTAGTTAAGAGCCTCATAAAGTTGCAACGTTTAGTTCGTTGTAATTACAGATAGAGAATTTGCGAAAAACGGCCACTTTAGGCACTTTTGCTATCTGTAACTGCAGTGAACATTGAATTAGCAATTTACGATGCTTAAAATACACTTCAGTACCTGTACTTCAATCTGATCTACCGGATTTTCGATTGATAGCGTTTTTAGTAAGTAATGATTTTTTAACTGATGAGGGCGCTGGCGTACACCGGGGATCCCCATAAAGGCCTGTCAAATCCATACTTGATTTTGCTCTCAATCTTGACATCACTTTATAAATACGTTCCTCACTTACTGCGCATAAGGTTGCGCTCAACACGCTGTCAATGCTTTTTACATTGCTATGCGTCACCTTACGTCCTACGCACTAATAGCAATTTTTTATGCGAACTTTTCCTTGAATAGATAAAGAAATGCGCAGCGAATTAAATTACTTGTTTTTTGTTATCATTATCTTCCATGCTGGACTGGGAGCGAGAGAAAAACATAGAATGTACCAGCTGCATTTCCTCTCGGGCATGCTGTAACAACCAGCTAAGGCATCCGAGGGTTTCAGTATATGCAATTTAGGTGATGGGCTGACACCCTGTCACCACAGCAATATATCTGCAAATCTATCTTGAATAACCCTCAAAACTTTGTCGGACGTGGTGGAAAGACATTTTTTAGGTCGTTTACGTTATTACATTTCTGTATGTATGTATCATTATCAATGTTGTCGATTGAAGTAATAAGCACTTCAGCTTTACTAAATATGTATTAAAAAGAGAAAAGATTTGTATGTTTGTAACCACAGTAAGGACTTCTTCCATGCTGGACTGAGAGTGATAGAAAAACATAGAATGTGCCAGCTGCTATTCCGCACGGGCATGCTGTTAAATCCAGCTAAGGGATTCGAGGGTTATAGTGTCTTGCAATTTAGGCGATGGGCTGACAACCTGTCAATAAAGCAATACAAATTACAATCTAAAATTGCCCTCAATTTTTGTCAGACGTGGCGAATGCGCCTTTAACGAGTCGTTAAACGCTCTGCCTACCCCGTAACGGATAAAGGCGTGATTTTATGTATGTATGTATGTATTATGCATATATAATATATAAAAACCTATAGCAATATACATCATAATCATCTGTAATAACCCTCAAAACTTGTCAGACGTGGCGGAACGACCCTAGTTAAGGTCGTTTTCGCTCTGCCTACCCCATTAGGGATAGAGGCGTGACTTTATGTATGTATGTTTGTTTATCACTACATAGTACAAAAATAGTCGCTTTCTCTGTCCCTGTATCCCTATATTTGCTTAGATCTTTTAAACTTCGCAACGACTTTGATGCGGTTTCTTTTAATTGATAGAGTGATTCAAGAGGAAGGTTTATATGTATAATACATACATAATATAGTAGAGAAACACTGACGATTTCCGTGCGAAGCCGGGGCGGGTCGCTAGTAACAGATAATCTCGTAAAACTACAGTGGGATAATATTTTAATCCCACGAGAATACTTATTAAGCCGCTAGTGACATGCGGCGAAAACAATAACGAAAATGAAATCATACACACAAACATACATAAAATCACGCCTTTATCCCTTACGGGGTAAGTAGAGCGTTAAACGCCCCGTAAAAGGCGCTTCCGCCGACAAAAAATGAGGGCAATTTGAGATTGTATTTTTGTATTGCTATAGTGATAGGTTGTCAGTCCATCGCCTAAATTACAACACATACATACATATAATCAGGCCTTTATTCCTAATGGAGCAGGCAGGGCATAAGTGTAAATGAAGTTCGTTCCGCCACGTCTGACAAAGTTTTGAGGGCTATTTAAGATAGATTTGTAGGTATATTGCTGTAGTGACAGGTTGTCAGTCCACCGCCTAACTTACAATTTACAAAAACCCTCAGATCCCTTAGCTGGTTTTACCGGGAGGAAATGCAGCTGGTACATTCTATGTTTTTCCCTTGCTCCCGGTCCAGCATGGAAGTCTTCAGTTAGTTCCCAGTGGCCAGTCCCTTCAATACTTCTAGTGCCCTAAGTGCCCCCAAACGCCCTCAGTATCCCACGTGCTCCAAGAGCCCCAATTAACCTCAGGGCGCCCCGCCAGTGCCACCAGTATGCCAAGGACCTACCCTAGTGATCCTAGTGCCTCAAGTGACCTAATTACCCTCAGTGTACCCCGCAAAACCGGTGCCCCAAGAGTCTTGTGACCCAAATAGTTCTAGTGCCCCTAAGAACCCTAAGTGTTAAAGTGACCCAAGTGCCTCATGTGAAAGTGCCAAATGCGAAGTACTGTAGTTTTCCTGCTTCAGAAAGTTGGGTTTAGTAAAGAAGAGACCCATACTAATATGTCGCACCTTTACAAATAAAGTGACTTAACTCAAAAAATTGGGATTTCGAGTTTCTGCAATAAACCGACCTTTAAAAGTATAACTTACCACCCAAAAAACTTGAAATATTTTTTAGAACATTATCTATCACACTTTTACTGAGAAAAAAGAAACCAAGTATATAGGGTTGTGAGGTTGTGCTTTCAAATATAGTTTTATTGCAGAAAGTCCAAATCACCATTTTTTGAGTTCAGTCACTTTATTTCTAAAGGTGCGATGTGCTGTTACACGGAAACAAGACCATTCGCTCTTAGGGTCGTATTTATAATCAGCTGTCATGAGTGACAGTCGCTTCCTAAATTCGAACCTAAGGTTAAGGTGATCTCAATCTTGGGAGCAGTATTAAGTATGGATTTTACAGGTCATATTGTATTTAAATGACATTTCTGATACGAACTCAAACTAGCTGTCAATCTCAAGTGCTGTTTACAAATACTGGCCTTAAATTTTAAGATCCACAGTTGATAGAACTGGCCAATGAAACGAAATGTGACAGATTGTCAACTTGTCGCATAAATTCATATCGATACTGCCTCCGTGGTCTAGTCGTCAGAGCCATGGGCTTGGGTCCTGGGTTCGATTCCCAGGCGGGTGAACACACAGTTGATATGTGTCAATTTATCACTTTGTGAGTTTTTCCCCAGTTTGGTTACGACATTGCAGGCTGAATCACCTGATTCACCGTAAAAAAAGAGGATTCCGTACTTCGTATTGTACGCTAAGCCGTCGGTCCTAGTAGCTGTCTTTGATAGTGGTCGTTATTCAAACCCTGTCAGAGGCCTAAATAGCTGTGCTACTAGGTGGTTTGAAAACTCTGACACCAGGGATCATCGGGTTTATCGACTCGAGAATCTACTCGCTAAAAAGAAGAAGATATCGAAAAGCTCATTTACAAAGGCAAAGAAAACAATTCGGGGTGAAAAGGGACAGCGTCCCGCAAACTGATAGAGGTTCCTCAGTCAACGAAACTGAACAAGTTTCACAAGATATTTTTTCAGGAAGTGATACTATCTGATTGAGGTGGCCATTTTGTATGGCAAGGTATTTTTTTTTCATCTCCTGAAAGAATGTCCCGGTGAAAGTTGTTCACTTTCGGTGACTGAGCAACCCTATCAGTTCGCGGGACACTGTCACTTACACCCGGTATTAGCTAACCGAGGCTAGGATAGCGCTGGCTTGACCTCGTGGTCGTGAAAGCGTACACGGAATAGAACGAACGTACACCAGCGGTTGTCGAAGACCTGTCGTCTGGGTTTCGAGTCGAACGACCTGATGAACTCTGGTGTCAGAGTTTTTTAACCGCCTAATAGCTTGATAGGCCTCTGACATTCGTTGTGTAACGACCAAAGACTGGAACCGACGGCTTAACATGCTCTCTGAAGTACGGAACAGCAGGTGCTACCTGCATTCTTCTAACCAAACTGGGGAAAAATTACACAATACGATAAATTGACAAATATTGTAGTGTACCCTTGGAAATCAACCACGGAAGCAGTTTTCAGTGTTTTTGAGCAGTAAAGTGAACTGAACAATCCCGGAAAACGCCCCCCCTCCTTCCCCCTATTACTGCATTGGACCGAGAAAATGCTATGCAGAAAAAAAAATAAGTTACCGGGCAATGTTTTATTGCTCCCGCAGTCCGGAATGGAAGAACCCTTAAGGTGGTTCAAGAGCTGCGACAGTGGCGCCATCAGTTTAAATTTATTGTGCCTGAAATACACCATACGCATATTGTCGCCAGCTTAAAACGTTGTTGTAATATTAGTGTTAGTACCTATTTTAATTTAAGATCTTTTGTATACTGTTCTATGATTATATTGTTGTTTTGTAATGTGAACTGGAGAATAAAGCGTTCACTATTCAATTATATTCAATCGTAAAATACACACGACTTGACTTCCATGCTGGTCTGGGAGTGAGAGAAAAGCATAGAATGTGCCAGCTGCATTTCCTCCCAGGCATGCTGTAAGATCCAGCTAAGGGATCCGAGGGATTCAGTATATTGTAATTTAGGCGATGGGCTGACAACCTGTCACTACAGCAATATACCTACAGATCTATCTTGGATGACCCTCTGAACTTTGTCAAACGTGGCGGAACGACCTTTGTTTAGGTCGATTACGCTCTGCCTACCCCATTAGGGATAAAGGCGTGATTATATGTATGTATATATGTACCTATTTTAATTTAAGATCTTTTGTATACTGTTCTATAATTATCTTGCTGTTTTGTAATGTGAACTCGAGAATAAAGCGTTTTCTATTCAATTCTATTCAATCGTAAAATATTCATGAAAATGTTTGAAATACACAATTAATTTATAACTGATGGCGCCACTGTCGAAGCTCTCGACCCACCTTAACATTGCGTTCCATAATATTACGACGTAGAACGTATAATGAGTTCGTAAACGTAACTCCGCGTAATACAACGCTTGGCTTAACTCGTAACTGGTTAGGTTCGCTATTCCAGTATTGCATTTGTAAATGAGAATACTGTTATTAGTATGTACTTCTGTTTGTATGTAATCGCCAGGTTTGATTATATCAGTCACGCTGCAGGTCACGCCTAACCTTGCTGTTTGCAAATGTCAGTTCACACCGGCAAAGAATATATTACATATATTCACGCCTTTATCCCTAATGGGGTAGGTTCTGTATCCCTAGATGGAATTTCCATACAGTGCGTAAACGACCTAAACAAAGGCCGTTCCGCCACATCTGACAATGTTTTAGGATTATTTAAGATAGATTTGTATATTGGTGGTAGGTATATTGCTGTAATGACAGGTTGCCAGCCGATCGCCAAAATTTCAATATACTGAAACCGGGCCAGAGTGGAAATGCAGCTGGCATATTCTATGTTTTTCTCTCACCCCCAGTCCAGCATGGAAGAAAAAAGATATAACTTTACAATCTTTCCGCTTCTCGGTTTTACTCGCGACTAAGAGAGTTTTCCCGTGAGAATGATTTGTTTTGACGCGGTTAAAAGAAAATCCAAAAACGATGATACACGTGTCCATTGATTTTTACATAATCTAATGATATATAATGTTCAGGTTAAAACCTGAACATGAAATTTGAATATCCTAACTTTAAAATTGGTTGAACTTCCATACAAATTGTCAATTCCTATTTAACCCCCTTAGGGGTAGAAAATTCAAAAACGCTGAAACATGTGTTCATTATTTTTAATTATTAGTCAAAAGAAGGAATTGCAAGAAGCTAACTTTAAAATTGTCGGACTTTTATACAAACTTAAAACTCCCCTTTTACCCCTTTTGACTATACGTACGTATGTGGGGGTGGAATATCCACAAAAACCTTTCTTAGTGGGTAATTTTAATCACTACATAGTATAAAACAAAGTCGCTTTCTCTGTCCAGATATCCCTATGTATGCTTAGATCTTTAAAACTACGCAACGGATTTTGATGCGGTTTCTTCTAATGGATAGAGTAATTCAGGAGGAAGGTTTTTATGTATTATATATGCATAATACATACATACATACATAAAATCACGCCTTTATCCCTTACGGGGTAGGCATAGCGTTTAACGACTCATAAAAGGCGCTTTCGCCACGTCTGACAAAAATTGAGGGCAATTTTAGATTGTAATTTGTATTGCTTTAGTGACAGGTTGTCAGCCCATCGCCTAAATTACAATACACTGTAACCCTCGAGTCCCTTTTGCTGACTTCAACAGCATGCCCGGGAGGAAATGCAGCTGGCACATTCTATGTTTTTCTTTCGCTCCCAGACCAGCATGGAAGATATAAGTAGATTGAAACTGGGATTTAAAGTAAGTACCTGCCAATGTAGAACCTAAAATTAGTGCTAGCGCTAATAAATGCTAGTCCATCCTAATATTATACAGAGGATTAAGAAGTGTAGCGGAAAAAAGTATATTAAAATCAGTATATTTTGCCTTATGTCAATCAGTGTTAGGGTACTGTATTTCGTTTTGGGGGGATCTGTAAAAACCCATTTAATAGAACTTGAGAGGGCTCAAAGAGCAATACTAAAAGTCAGCTTGTTCAAACCTTTTTACTATCCTACCGATGATCTGTACAAAATGTGGCAAGTACTAACAGTGCGGCAGTTGTTCATACAGTCCATTGCTTTAAGGAAGCATTCGTCAATAGTATATGACCTAAACTTGGCCAAGGATAAACGCAAACAAGGTCGTGTATGTACGTCCATTCCAGTCTCAACGAAATTTGCTCAAAGATTCTTCTTATTTATTGGTTCCTTCTTGTATAATGGATTTAATGAAAAATTGCAAATATACTCTCTTTCAAGATATGAATGTAAGAAAAAGGTATCAAATTACGTTATACAATTAAACTACACCGAAACCGAAAAAATGATAGTTTCATTATCTTAAATACATTTTCTATAATAAAATCGTAAAAATCTAAATAAATATACTATTAGGTATGCGTATGATGTACATACACACATGTACACACACGCACACACACACACATACAGACACTTTCAATTCTTCTTTTAGCTACCACCTACAATTAGGTTTTATCATTATTTAGTTTTAAAAGTATTTGTTAAGATCAAATTTGTTTATTTTTCTCGTGTTTTAAATATCAAGTATTACATACATACATACATAAAATCACGCCTTTATCCCTTACGGGGTAGGCAGAGCGTAAAACGCCTCCTAAAAGGCGCTTTCGCCACGTCTGACATAAATTGAGGGCAATTTTAGATTGTAACGTGTATTGCTGTAGTGACAGGTTGTCAGCCCATCGCCTAAATTACAATACACTGTAACCCTCGAATCCCTTTTGCTGACTTCTACAGCATGCCCGGAAGGAAGGGCAACTGGAACATTCTACGTTTTTCTTTCTCCAGAATGAAAGAAAAAAAAAACCTAAAAATCACGACAATCGGTACAGCATCTTCCTCTGCAAGCGGTGCTGCAGCTCGCCGCGCCGGATCAATATCAAGTATTCAAATGTTAATATAACTTACGAGGGAGTGAGGGCCTGGTGACCTGTAACACAGGTGATTTTGCCCTTTTCAGGCACCAGACTCTTACACATAATCATTACAATGTCATTAACATTAACCTAAACTGTGTGAGAGAAAATAAATGAATTTATTTATTATCTTTAAAACTACGCAACGGATTTTGATGTGGTTTCTTTTAATTGATAGAGTGATTCAAGAGGAAGGTTTATATGTATAATACATGCATAATATAGTAGAGAAACGCTGATGATTTCCGTGCGAAGCCGGGGCGGGTCGCTAGTATTAGGATAAAAGGAAGTACGATTTACATTTTACTTTCACGTTTTTTAAAAATATACTAAGATTCATAAATTTTATAATCAAAATGTATTTGTATGATGGGGGGCAGGTAAGAACAAACAACTTCAAGTCTTCTATCATAATCTTTATTTGAAGTCGTTATTGCCCGCTCTATCGAGAGTGAACTTACATACCGATGTATACCCCTGTCAGGAATTAAACCTTGACCAATCTGGAAAAGTCTAAATAGTCTTAAGACGCAGGTTGGCCGCAACAAAGACAACCTGTGCCGATGGGGGTACTCTAGTAGTGCAGACGCCAGCTGTGAATGTGGAGAACCATTGCAGACCATGGCGCACCTTACCAACTGTCCCGCGTGTCCGACCACCTGTTCACGCGAGGACTTGCTCGATAGCAACCAGAGAGCCATAACGGTAGCTGCTTTCTGGGCAAGCAAGATTTAGCCCGTGTTTCTTGCCGACACGAAAAAGGAAGAAGGAATTAAACATACCTGGCATAGAGAAAAATAGAGACAGAATAAGACAGGGACTAATGCATTTCCCCTATAAGCCCTTCTGTATGGTACCTCTATGACAGGTGTTTAATTAGTAGCAGGGATATAACCATCAACATTTCTTTTGCACTACGCTTACAGCACTAGGCATCACCACAGACATAGTAACATTTAGTCACACAAACATTCACCTTCTTAATCTTGCATTATTACACTTACACTTCTCTTAAACATACATAAAACAACTAAATAAAATTTCACCATAAGTCCATATTTCAACTTAACAATAAACATCAACACTTGAAGAAATGCAACCTTCCATGCTGGACTGGGAGAGATAGAAAAACATAGCATGTTCCAGCTGCCCTTCCTCCCGGGCATGCTGTAGAAGTCAGCAAAAGGGACTCGAGGGTTACAGTGTGTTGTAATTTAGGCGATGAGCTGACAACCTGTCACTATAGCAATACTCATTTCAATCTAAATTTGCCCTCAATCTTTGTCAGACGTGGCGAAAGCGCCTTTTACGAGGCGTTTAACGATCTGCCTACCCCGTAAGGGATAAAGGCGTGATTTTATGTATGTATATACTTGAAGAAATACAACACAAAATAATCTTATATGAACTTTTTCTTCATCAAATTGTAGATATTCTTCTTGGATCTCTTGCCAGGAATACTCTAACCACTTTGAAGAGCACAATATCTTCCGGTAAACTGATTGATATCCGCTAGGCTTTGCTAGCAATATTTTCTAAAAGAATTTCCTGTTCCATTGTTGTTCAGTTTCGTTGACTGAGCAGAGCAACCCTTTATTAGTTTTCGAGACGCTGTCCCTTACACCCGGTATATGTACCAAGCAGACCCCAGCCTTTCTTTTCCACCTCAAGAACTAACAGCCAGGACTTTATCAGTAAAATATGGTCTTAAAATTATAAATTCTGAAAAAGTAATATTAATTAACATAACCACATTTTGTTACAGATGTGGTTAGCAGCGCTATCCGTACTGGTAGCGATCTGCTTATTCCTCTATCTGGATACTATCAAGCCGAGGAACTTTCCACCTGGACCCAGGTGGATCCCTATCTTTGGATGTGCCATAGAAGTCTCTAGATTACGCGAAAAAACGGGTTACCTTTACAAAGCCGTCAAGGAACTTTCTGATAAATACTGCAAAAACGGCCCGGTGCTCGGCATTCGGATTGGGAAAGACAGAATGGTTATGGTGAACACATTAGAAGCCAATAAAGAGATGCTTTTTAACGAAGATATCGATGGAAGACCAAAAGGAATATTTTACCAAACCAGAACGTGGGGCCAAAGAAGGGGAGTTCTCATCACAGATGGTGAACTATGGAAAGAACAGCGAAGGTTTTTGATAAAACACTTGAAAGAGTTTGGTTTCGGGCGCAGAGGAATGGCAGATATTGCCCAATCAGAAGCAGTGCACATGATAAAAGACGTCATGACAATCGTTGACATGAACAATAACGGATTTGGTATCGTCCAAATGCATAACTTTTTCAACACGTACATACTGAACACCTTGTGGACAATGATGGCTGGACTGCGTTACGAAGCATTTGATCCCCAAATGCAAATCCTGCAAGCACTTCTATTTGACTTGTTCAAAGCTGTAGATATGGTTGGAGCCGTGTTCAGTCATTTCCCTATCCTCAGCATCATTGCACCAAGAGCGTCAGGCTACAAAGACTTCATGCGTATTCACAAAAGGATCTGGCGGTTTTTACGAGAGGAAATCGCGAGACATAAAGAGAATTTCGACCCCGAGAAAGAAGACAAAGATTTCATGGATGTTTATTTGAGAGTTTTACATCAGAACGGTGAAGTGGATACCTATTCTGAAAATCAATTGGTGGCAATGTGTATGGATATGTTTATGGCTGGAACAGAAACTACCAGTAAAAGCATGAGTTTTTGCTTCAGCTACATGGTCCGAGAGCAACATGTTCAAAAGAAGGCGCAAGAAGAAATCGATCGAGTTGTTGGCAGGAATAGAATGCCAAGCCTGGACGACCGTATAAAGTAAGTCATTTATCACTCATCTCCCTAGCCTTATCCTGTATCTCACGGGGTCGGTTACGTATCATAAGTGATTGAACGAGGTTACTGGTTTTTACTCAGAGCGACTGCCATCTGACCTCCGATATATGTTTATTTGGTCGAGGAACAAGAATATATAGTCAGTTTTTTACATAAAATCAATTCGAGAGATGTTATCACAAACAAAACCACTGTAGTAAATTTTCTTCTTTTTACAGTTTCTGATAAGAATGTGTTACTAATGTGAATATTTACAATATTTTGTAATAAAACAGTCTTATCTGGAGACACGGCCAGTAGCCGCCGAGAGCCGACAGCAAAGCAAGCAGTGCTGTATTAACTTGTTCTGGAACTATATTGGCGTATTTTCGCACCCCTATATCTTGGAAGTGTGATACATTAAAACGCTAAAATTACAGCTGTCTGTACCGCGCTCAATCCCTCCTGGCATGCGGCGTACTGAAACATTTACCTATATCACTACATAGTATAAAACAAAGTCGCTTTCTCTGTTCCTATATCCCTATCTATATCTATAATAAATCTCTAGAAGGGTCGTGTCTGTACATTGAATATTTTTACAAAAAAATAATTGCAGTAGGCTTTATTAACGATATAAAGATCGAAACGTTTTTTTTTTAATTTTTGTATTTCTGTATGTTACCACATCACGCCAAAACTACTGAACCGATTTCGATGAGACTTTTTTTATTCAACTGTGTTACCCGGGTTGCAACTTAGGATACCTAAAATCACGCTACCAAACTTAGGGACTAGTTATTTCACTGAGTTTTTTTAATTACCTGGTGTCACGCCTACATACATACATATAATCATGACTTTATCCCTAATGGGGTAGGCAGAGCGAACACGACCTAAACAAAGGTCGTTCCGCCACGTCTGACAAAGTTTTGAGGGTTATTTAAGATAGATTTGTATGTATATTGCTGTAGTGACAGGTTGTCAGCCCATCGTCTAAATTACAATATACTTAAACCCTCGGATCCCTTAGCTGATATTCCCAGCATGCCAGGGAGGAAATGCAGCTGGCACATTCTATGTTTTTCTCTTGCTCCCAGGCCAGCATGGAAGATACTAGATGTCCAGCCTAGGTTAGAAATAACGCAAACCATTCTTATATTGAGTAAATAAGTTACGATACAAATAATCACGCCTCATGACTTAGGAGATAGGTAGGAAATTGAATTCCACTCGTTTTAACCGATTTTTATAAAACTTTTTTGTTTGTCTAAGCATTACTTAAACTGAAAGTTACGGTACAAATAATAACGCCACCTGACTTAGGGGGTAGGGAGGAACTATGATTTATATAATATTTTTTTATTTGACTGAGTTATTTAAATTACCTGGTGTCCAGCCTAGGTTAGAAATGATCACGCAAACCATTCTATATTGAGTACCCCAGTTTGGAAAACACGCAGTGTCGAACATACTGAAAACGTTTCTCCGCGCGTAGGAGTGAGTACCGAGCGTACGAAGTCGCGGGCACAGCTATATATGATACATAAGTTAACTTTTTGTCTATTAAAAAACGTAAGTTGTAAATAATCTTAAATATTCAATAGTTTAATGACAAATTCAACGCAAAAATTGTATCATGATTTGTATATAATTAATTGATCCCAAAACAAAAAGAAATGGAAACAAAGGAACAACCGTTAGGTTACACAAATATAGGTGTAATGTAAGACTGTATTCTGTCCCAATTATGTTAAATTTAAAACAAAAATACATCGCTGTTTAAAATCATAACCACCACGCGTACGGAGTTACGGGCACAGCTAGTGTATGCATAAATCTTTAAAATTACGCAACGGATTTTGATGCGGTTTCTTTTAATGGATAGAGTGTTTCAAGAGGAAGGTTTATATATATAATACTTGCATAACATTGTGGAGAAACACTGATAATTTCCGTGCGAAACCGGGGCGGGTCGTTAGTTTGCTATAAATGCGAAGGAATTTTTTTGTCTGTTACTTTTGTCCATCTGCTACCTGTAATAAGCAGACAGAAATAACAAATGTAAGTAAAAAACAACTAATTAAAAGATATAAGTAAATATTTGTTTAGAAGTGCACTCTATGATATGATACAAAACCTAAAAAAAAATAGGCGTGGTTCTGAAGTTATGGGCGTGCAAAGTTAATCCTAAGTGATACTGACTGATCCACATTACGTAGAGTATTTTTAGAATAAAGGTATACAAAGTTTTGTATTTTTATTCAAAAACACATTTCAAAAATAAATGATACATTTTGGCAAATTAGTTAAGTTACTAAAACAACTATTTCATTATGTTGTTATATGTAATAGCTAAAACTTATTTTAGAAACAAGATCTTTGATTAAAACACATGAAACTTTGTTTATCTTTTTTCTAAAACCGAGTTGGAAATTCTTCCATGCTGGACTGGGAACGAGAGACAAACATAGAATGTGCCAGATGCATTTCCTTCCGGGCATGCTGTAAAAACCAGCTAAGGGAACCGAGGGTTTCAGTATATTACAATATACTTTAGGTGATGGGCTGACAACCTGTCACTACAGCAATATACCTTCAAAGCCATCTTAACTAACCCTCGAAACTGTGTCAGACGTGGCGGAACGACCTTTTGTTTAGGTCGTTTACGCTCTGTCTACCCCATTACGGATAAAGGCGTGATTATATGTATGTATGTATGAGTTGGAACTACTATAGTGATCAATGATCATCAAACTAAAACTGGTACTTCTAATTACCCTAGAGAGCTGAAATTTGGCATGTGGATCACCTTTAGTACGTGGTTAGCGGGGAACTTTTCAAACATTGGATAATTGAAAATTTTGAGTACCTGATGAAGTACTATAACAGTCCAGGTAAATAATACGAGAAGCAAGTTAGCTGTCGTTGCCAAATTTATGTAGTTTCACGAGCATTTTTTGTTGTTATACAACTTCGAAGATCTGAAGGACGTGTTGAAGAACTCTAAAGCCTACATGACTGATAAAAGAAAATTTAAAATCGTTCCAGTACTTTGGGTAAGGATATTTTCCCATGGTAAAAGTCGCCTATGTTACTCAGATTGAACGTAGCTTTCTGATGATGAAATAATGTTTGAATTCGCACATCAGTATTCCTTCAAAACCGACTTGCAAAATTTTTGGGCTGAGTACTGTATGCCTCCTCAAATTACATAAAATGCTCATTGATGTCATCTAACGGATCTGATATCTACATAACATAAGCTATTAAAAATACCCAAAATATTTTATTCATACCGCAAATAGCACTTAGCACAGTGTAGTATGAATCGGCACCCTGACTATATATATTTCAGATATATTTTCTTTTGTTTTCCTTCTGAATGGCATGTGACGCAGATACAATCCTGGGTTTGACAAAGTAAGTATATGGAATGTAAGGGATAGCGTCCCGCAAACTGATAAAGGTTTTTCAGTCAACGGAACTGAACAAATGTGAGCAGAATTTTTTTTCGTGTGTGTAATGATAACAAAATGGTTTTCCATACAAATGACCTTCCATACAATCATCAAGGTGGAAATTTTGTATGGGAAGTTCAATATTTTTTTCATCTCTTGAAAGAAATTCCTGGTGATAGTTGTTCAGTTACGTTGATTGAGTAACCCCTATCAGTTTGCGGGACGCTGTGCCTCACACCCGGTATAATAAAGATCCAAGTTTCTGACATTGACTAGTGTCCATAGTTCAATGAAGGCAACTCCTGTGTAATGGCGTTTGTGTACCTCATCTGTATTAGATCCGAATCTAACTTCGGACATCACTCTTTGAGCTACGTTTAAAAGAACGGTTGAATTTAGAGAGTTTTTCGTTTTCAATTTAAAATATGGACACTGTGATTAGATGTGGAACACAACATCCGACAAATACTGAAGTCTGTATTGTGATTTGATGTACGGGAACCGTTTGAAAATTCATATGTTGATAAAAGTTGGCATAGATGTTCCTACGGCAAGTTTGGTATCGTTTTCGGATAATATAAGGAAAAGATATTTTTTTTTAAATTCTGTGTGTATACGGCCATTTTTTGGTAAATTGACGTTTATTTCTTAACTATGTTGGTACAAAAAATATGCTGCTTTTAACCCAGGTAACTCTTTTATGCTGGACTGGGAGCAAGAGAAAACATAGCATGTGCCAGCTGCATTTCCTCCCGGGCATGCTGTAAAAACCAGCTAAGGGATCTGAGAGTATCAGAATATTGCAATTTAGGCGATAGGCTGACAACCTGTCACTACAGCAATATACCTACAGATCCATCTTAAATAACCCTCAAAACTTTGTCAGACGTGGTGGAACGGCCTTTGTTTAGGTCGTTTACGCTCTGCCTACCTTATTAGAGATAAAGGCGTGACTATATGTATGTATGTATGTAACTCTTCTAACAGTATAACATTATTTGGTATATTAACACGAAAAAGTGATTGAAAAACCTATATTTCTGAGTATCAAGCTCTTTCGTTGTAAATGTGTTTTTATTGCAGGTTAATTTTCTATTTTGCTGCCTCAGTGGTCAAGTGGTCTGAGCCATGAGCTCACGGTCCAGAAGTCCTGGGTTCGATTCCCAGGTGGGGAATATAAAGTTGATATTTATCAATTTAACACTTACGTGAGTTTTTCCCCAGTGCGGTTAGGACATTGTAGGCTGAATCACCTGATTGCCCGTAAAGAAAATGGGTTCCGTGATTCGGAGGGCACGTTAAGCCGTCGGACCCGGTCGCTGTCTTAGAGAGTGGTCGTAATTTAAACCATGTCAGAAGCCTAATAGCTGTGTTTCAAGGCAGTTTCAATAAATACACATGTACAATGAAAGACTTGACACACAGAAACAAAGGTTTAAAAAAAAAACACTTTTCCTTATAGTTTCATACCAAATAATGTTATATTGATAAAAGCCAGGTAAAAGCAGCAACAACATATTTTTTGTACAATAAATTAACCAAAAAATGGAAGTTCACATTATACGGAATTGATGAAATATATCTTAAATAACCCTCAAAACTTTGTCAGACGTGGCGGAACGACCTTGTTTTGGGTCGTTTACGCTCTGCCTACCCCATTAGGGATAAAGGCGTGATTATATGTATGTATGTATGAAATATATATATTTTTTTCCTATAAAATGAAATATAGTTTCATTCAAAAATGAAAATCACACCCTTAAATTATCCGAAAGGGATACCAAATTTGCCGTAGTATGTAAAATTAAGGGCCTTTAAGTCGAATGTTGCCAAAACCAATGTCGTCGTCTCCAACTCTTTCAGACTGAAAACATTGAAAAAGGACCGGAGATCTATTCTCTCCGGTTTTTTATTTATAGTCGATGGTTTTATGCGTTATCTACTGTTTTCTATAGTTTTTATCCGCCGCCATATGATATGGCGGATAAAATTGACAGAAATACTGGGGAAAAGTGCAAAAGCGCGTCAAAATCTAGCGGACAGAGTGTAAAACCATAGAGTATACACCACCTGTCCTTTTTCCATTTTATTATTTTAAAAGAGACATAGATTTTAAGTTTATTTTTATCCGGTGATATCTAGAATCGAGCCCATTCGCTTTCATTTCTTTTGGTCAGATTTTCTTGTAAAAGATTGCGAGCTTTAAGTAGAATCTAAAAGGATTTTTATTAGCACTTTTTCTCAGTAAGTATATTTAAAACTTCAATTCACTGTATAACTATCTCAGTAAAATGCTAAAACGACCTGTTGGAATTAAAAATGTTAAGTGCAGTAAAGCGTGCACTATTGAAAGACTGCTCTTGAAAGCTCTCATTTTTTATTAACCTTTTACAAGTGCTGGCAGGTGACAAATAAAAGCTTGTAGAAATCTTGGTAGAAACATATTCATTGTTCTTATAAATAAATTCAGGAAAAGGTTATGTCAAAGTTTTGATTAGTACTCTTCTACGTTTTAGCAAGGAGTGCTCAGCTCATATGAACAAGTTTGATTTTAATACAACATTCAAACTACTATAATGCTTGTAAAGTTAAAAATAAAAAATTATAAAGGTCACTCAAATTTGATCTGCTTGATCGAACCTCGAGACCGGATCTGAGTGACTTTTATAATTGCGGCCCTATATCTCGAAAACTGGTCATTATTCGGGCAATTATACACTTTTCATAAACATAATATAAGCAATTCAAAAATTTCAGCCCAATCGACCGACAGGGGATTTTCGATTGCCGATAACAGACAATCAGAGTAACAAAAATAACATACAGACGAACTGACAACCTCCTCACTTTTGATGTCGGCTAAAACTACCAGTTGTTTTGAAAATTGATACAGTTATTCCTGGAGGTATCCAGAATGAACATGTCTAACCAGTGACAAGGTGACAGCCAAACTGCGGCGGGTGGGCAAAGCCTTCCTTTTATTAAAGAAAGTTCATATTAGACTGGACAAATATCTGGAAACGTGCTTGCTAGAAGCAACTTAGTATAACATTTTGCTAATAGACCTTTTCCGAGGTTTTTGACATGGCTCAATCCAAAAAATCCTCTAAGTACTTTGACATTTTACCGCTTGTGCCTGAAATCCATAACGGCCGCCGAAAATTATATGTTAAAATGTGGGGTATCTTATGAAAGAGTTTTTTGAGTAGATTACAAATATATATCACACTACTATATTCAATTAACTTGTAATACAATATTTTTAAATACATTTTTCAAATATCGCGTTTAGAGCTGTCCTTGCATTGCTGTAGATTAAAAATTACTGACTGGATTTTTAAGGAAATTTTATGTAGCATGTTTTTCTATAAATAACCGTAATGCAATATTCGTGCATTTTTTTTTACTTATGAGCACAAAGCAAATAAATACACCACTTTGCAATTTTCCGGTATTATATATAAGGATTACTTGCATAAAGGTTTTTTTCAAAAAACCCCAAAAGGTCCAGGCGTGTTGATTGAATAGCTAAAAAATTCAAAACGTTTATACTTAAAACTGATGGCTGAAGTAGTGTTGATCTCATACCTAATTTTAAAAAAAACACATTTCTATATAATTATCGAGTAAAATATATAGAAGTTATTGATTTGAGTAGTCAAGTACTTACCAAGGAGTGACGTCATAGTTCGCTATTTTCATACAAAAAGTGTTTATGTCATTTCATGAAAAGTTACTGACTTGACTTGTAGGAAACTAGCGGAATATGGCGGTCAGTTAACTTATTATTGCTGCGAGTTAATTTCGGTTAATCTTCTTCTTAGCGTGTCGATGGAACACGAGAAATTACATCGTAGTGGCTCAGAATTCAGCCACTTGTAATGCGGATTAAGTGCCGTCCATTAAATCCGCCGGCGTGCAAGTGTTAGTGACGTTGTTACGTCTGCCGTGGTTTGCACTGCACCGCAAACACAGTTCACATCGGAATTAGCCAAAAATCTTCACCTGGCCATGTTCTCCTTACTTCTGCCAACCTGAGTTCAAAGCCTGTTTAAGTACATCATAAAACCATTTGTCGAATTTTATATTCCCAACTTAGGTTTCACACACGTAATCACAGTGGCCATATTCGAAGTTAAAAATAAAAGACACAACATTTAACTGTTATACTGGGTGTAAGGGACAGCGACTCGCAAACTGATAGTGCTCAGTCTATGAAACTGAACAACTTACACCAGGAAATTCTTTCAGGAGATGAAAATAAAATTTGTGCTTCCCAGACAAAATTACCACCTCAATCAGACAATTTGTATAGAATATCAAAATTATTTTACACTTGCTGAAAAAGAAAGCTGCTGATAGTTTTTAGTGTCGTTAACTGAGCAACCCTTATCAGTTTGCGGGACGCTGTTCCTTACACCCCGTATTTATTTTTTAATAAATTAAAATATGGACGTAGTACGTTCGGTTAAGAAAATTTTCAGATTTTTAGAAGTGATTTTAATTTTGCAGTATGCCATACAACGAAGCAGTCGTGCATGAATGTGTGAGACATTTCATGGGGCGTACGTTCGGGGTACCTCACCGGGCGCTGAAGGAAACCACGTTAGCCGGATATAATATACCAGAGGTAATATATGTTGCACACTTGCTTCCATGCTGGACTGGGGGCGATAGAAAAACGAGAATATGCCAGCTGCATCTCCTCCCGGGCATGCTGTAAAAGCCATCTAAGGAATCCAAGGGTTTCAGTGTATTGTAGTTTGGGCGATGGGCTGACAAGCTGTCACTACAGCAATATACAGATCTATCTTAAAACATCCAAAACATGTCGGACGTGGCGGAACGACCTTTGTTTGGGTCGCTAACGCTCCGCCTATCCTATCGGGGATACAGGCGTGATTGTATGTATGGTATGTAGATAATCTACATACATATTATAATCACGCTCACGCCTGTATCCAGCTTGACGCAAGTACGCAGAGCGTAAACGATCTAAGCAACGGTCGCTTCGCCGCGTCTGACATGATTTTGATGGATTTTTAAGATAGATTTGCAGGTATATTGCCGTAGTGACAGGTTGTCAGCCTATTGCCTAAGATGATATATACTAAAACCCTCGGATCCCTAAGGGTGGTATTCACTGCTCCGTATTTGTATCCGTATTCGTAAGAAATATATGGAAGCTGTCAAACATTTTCGCGCTAATCCAGACATATTTTCACGGATACGAACCGAATAAGGAGCAGTGCAAAACCGCCCTAAGCTGGTTTTTACAGCATACCCGGGATAAAATTCAAATATCAAATTCTATATTATATCCCAGTTTAGCTTGGTCGTGCTTCGGAAGGCCCGTTAAGCCGTTGGTTCCGGTTAATATCGTTTAATACCGTAGATATTAGTCGTTAAGCCATATCAGAGGCCAGTGCTAAGCATTGGCGGCTTGAAAACTCTGACCTAATCAAGGATTGGGTCTGGTTGCCCTTCTGGGTTGCGGAGGTCAGATGGCAGTCGCTCTGTGTAAAAATCAGTACCTTCGTTCAATCCCCTAGATTAGGAAGCCGACCCCGTGAGATACGGGATAAGGCTAGGGAGATGATGATCCCAGTCCAGCTTGAAAGAAGTCTACTACATGTTATAGAAAAATCATGCAACTATTATGCAATGCACCCTGAAAAATGGGAAATTTTCCATTAACCGAACAACATTATCCCAGGAAGTAAGCTAGAAAAACGAAACAATTAAATAATATCCCAACAAAAACATTATGTAAAGCGGGCCAATGTCGTTCGTAACAAATTGAACAAAAAAGTTGTGAACTCTAAGGCTCGCATTTATAAAGCAATCTCAAGATTGAGAGCGATATCAAGTAACATTTGACAGGCCATATTGTACTGAAATTACATTTCTGATACGAACTCAAACTAGCTGTCTATCTCAAGTATCGATAGTAAATACGGACCTAAAAGTAGGCCATGTTCTAGGAGTTATTAAATAAATTATTTTGAATACTTATAGATTTTTTAAGATACTTACGAATGTGAGTGTTTATTCCATGTACCCAGCTAGACTATAGCTATTCGTTCTTGTATTGACTAACACGGGGCCAAGTCGCTTATAATTAAACTATAAATATTCAAAATAATTTCTTTAATAACTCCTCGAACTTGATTTACTTTAAGATTTCAGAACTTTTTTATTCAATTTGTTACAAACAACACTTGGTCCGCTTTACATAATGTTTTTGTTGGAATCTCATTTCTTTTTGGTAGATTATCACGAATAAAATGCCTATTTTTTTCTTTTGTTTCATTCATGTTTCAATTAGTAAAGCTTGGCTCCTGCCTCTTATGATTTTATATAAGGCCCTCCAGACCAGACTTTCAATTCAATTTGTGTATGTAGGCAGATAAGACAAATTTTACTCAATAATTTACCCTAAGGCGGCTTCCTCATATTTGAGATAAATTAACTGGGCTCTTAGGGTCGTATTTATGAAGCGATCTCAAACTTGAGACCAACATTAAGTATGCATTTGACAGGCCAGTTTGTACTGAAATGACATTTCTGACACGAACTCAAACTCGCCCTCACTCATGAGAGCTGATTGTAAACACGGCCCTAAGTTAATGTATTTTGGCCTACCTTGGCATACCCATAACTTCCAAACCAAGAGGGGTACATAGCATTTTTTTGGTCTTGTTATGCAGAGCACTGTTTAGTACGGCCGTGTCTTTGCTTCGCTTCGCTCTCCATTCTCCCGGGGGCAATGCCGTGCCCCCAGAACATTTTCTTAGCGAGTGAGTTTCGAAACCGCCTAGTACAGCCGCATAGCACAGCTATTAGGCCTCTGACATGTTTTTTTTATTTACCTGGACTCAAAAGTACGATAGAAATAATCACGCTACCTGACTTAGGGTGTAGGCAGAAAATTAAATTCCAATTGTTACCTAGATTCATTGAGTAGGTTCTAACATTGAGTAAGTACTCCCTAGTTTATATGGAAACACGCAGTATCGAACGTAGTCATAGTGGTAGGCAACTGCCTCCGTGGTCTAGTGGTCAGATTCATGGGCTTACGATCCGGAGATCCTGGGTACGATTCCCAAGGTGGGAACACTAAAGTTAATATTTGTCAATTTATCACTTTGTGAGGTTTTCCCCAGTTTGCTTAGAGCATTGCAGGCTGAATCACCTGATTGTCCGAAAAGTAAATGGATTCCGTACTTCGGAAAGCATATAAAGCCGTCGGTCCCGGTCGCTGTCTTTGATAGTGGTCGTTACTCACACTATGTCAGAGGCCTTATAGCTGTGCTACTAGGCGGTTTAAAAACTCTGACACCAGGGTTCTTCGGAACGTTTTTTGACTCGAGATGGATTCTCGCTAAGAAGAAGATAGTCATTGGAGCGGGTTCTGTTAACCCGCATGAACAAATATGTTTTTCGTACAAAAACAAAGATCAGACAATGAGAAACACGCTTCCACGCGCCGGCTAGCAGATCCCGCTAATTACCGCGGAGAAGCATTTTCAGTATATTCGACACTGTGTGTTTTCCATACAAACCGGGCGTACGAAGTCGCGGGCACAGCTATCATTTAATATTATATTTTCTTTCTAGGATACTATGGTTGTCAGCAACTTCACAAACATCCTGATGGACGAGAACCTATTCCCGGATCCTCTGGCTTTCAACCCTGAGAGGTTCCTTTCTGATGGGAAGATCAGCGTTCCCGACCAATACTTTCCCTTCGGGTTGGCTAAGCACCGCTGCATGGGAGAAGTTTTAGCCAAGTGCAATATCTTCATATTTACGACCACTATGCTGCAGAGGTTTTCATTCTTGCCGGTCCCTGGAGAGCCACCATCGTTGGACCATGTGGATGGAGTGACACCCTCAGCGGCTCCTTTCAAGGCAATGGTAGTGTCACGAATGTGATCTTGATAAGTTATTTAAAATAATAAATTAGTTAAAAATTAGAATGTCCAAATGTCTCGTAACATGTCGTGAAGAATGCGACATACTGGGTGTAAGGGACAGCGTCCCGCAAACTGATATGGCTTGCTCAGTCAACGACACGGAACACTTTCCACCAGAAAATTATTTCAGGAAATGACAAAAATAATGGCTTTTACATACAAAATGTTTACCTCGACCAGACAATTTGTATTGAAAAACATTTTTTTTTACTTACTGAAAGAATTTCCTGGTGGAAGTTGTTCAGTGTCGTTGACTGATCAACCCCTATCTAAATTTGCGGGACGCTGTCCCTTAGACCCCGTATATTCCAAATTTAAAAATTTAAAACAAAAATTTGAATGTCTCATTTAAGTTTAAATAGTTTAATAATTAGTTTGTCTGTACTAAATAATAGTTACTATTGGGATGCAAATATTCTAATGTGAATTGTACCTGCTTTGTAAATATTTTCCGTTTTTCATTTCGTTAAGTACATTAAATAAAAAGATATAACCAATCATTCAGCGTAACTTATCTTACTTAGCCCACATCATCCCACTGCTGGGCAAAGGCCTCAAAAGGTGTAGATTGCATATATGCTATAGCAACTACCCGCCTTTAGACCGGTGACGCATTATAAACACTTTGTAGTATGGCCACAGCGTGGACACTCCTAACTACGATGTAATTTTGGTCACACATCGACAGATGGCATAATGCACTTTTTATGCGTCTACGAGTATGTGCGTGTTATAAGGGTTGACAAATTTTGTTATACCGGTCATAATCATCACTTGAATAATCTGGTTCTTGATTAAACCGTTTTAAAGTAGTTCACTGTAACTGAATAGTTAGAATAGATTAGGTTGCATATTTTGTATGAATTTACTTACCGTCTCTCATCACTGTGGAATCTAAAAAGGTTCCTACTGGAGTCATATCTTGTAATAGAAAGACATCATCCGTACACGGAACAGTACCTAACCATCTTTGGAACACAAAACTTTATTATTTTCGTTACACTGGGAAACATGCGCGCGCCATACCCGCTAAGCGTACGCTCAATGTGGCCCACAATCCGGCGCGGAGTGTGACGTATGTCGGACTGGGGAAGGAAGGTGAACGTCCATTCTGTATGTAGTACTATTATATATTCTGTGGTATGGCGCAAAGAGGTCTATACAAAAAAAAGGCAAAGGCCTCAAGGCATCAGCGTATATTTTTGATAAAACGTTCAGACAAGAAGTTTCCTGTGAAGAAGAACCCGAACTATATAGGTTCTACATTCCCTTATTTTCAATAGAAGCAAAGCTGCATGAGGTAAACTTTAGTTTTAAAACATAGTGTATGCTCTGTCTGCATCCAAGTGTTGGAAAATTAACGCGCTTTTCCACTGTTTGAGTAAATCTCGTCGTCGTTTTAGTTCGTTTTCTCGACTTTTTCATACATACATATATAATATAAACAAACAGACAGACAAACAGAAAGACAGACAGACAGACAGTTACTTTCGCTTTAATTATAATATTAGTATGGATTTTTAAATCAATAATTAAATCAATTAGTTAAAAGTAACTCTTTCGTAAGGTATCGAAGTTTATAACCGGAAGATGACACATCACTAACACTCGCCAAAAACTCATATTAAGCGTACGCCACTGTTTGTAATATCATCATTACTTGTGCGATTTTTCACTGTATTATTTCATTTAAAAATGTCTCGAGGAGTAAAACATAATAAAATAAAACCCACGAATTAAAAAATAAATACAGATATACTTTAAAATGATTTATTTATTATAAATTCATAAAATCGATACTCAATATCGTCAACACTAGTAAATCAACCTCGTGTATTGTCGTGGCGTGTGGTGAACGTTTTTGACGAAAACTCTTGGCGTGGAAAGGGTTAAGATAGATTTTTAAGTATACTGCTGTACTGATAGGTTGTCGTTTGGCGCCTTAATTACAACATACTGAAACCCTAGTATCCCTTAGCTGGTTTTTACAGCATGCCCGGAAGGAAATACAGGTGGCACATTCTATGTTATTCTTTCGCTTCCAGGCCAGCATGGAAGGTATGGAACCTACGTTCGACTTTTTCACCCACACAAATGTAGCCCAACCTTCTTTGGGTCTTAAAAATAGTTTGTGTAAGGCAGAAAACTCTTGGACGACTTCATTTCCTAAAGGAATTTCTTCTTGAAAGCTGTTAAGTATCGTTGACTGAGCTGAGCATGATCAGAGCCACCCCTATCATTTTCCGAGAAGCTGTCTCTCTTATTCCCTTTATATGGAGTGTAAGGGACAGCCTACAAGAAACTAATAGAGATAGCTCATTATTTTACTTTCACTAGGAAATTCTTTCTGGAAAGGTTTCTTTTTTACTCTCCTATATAAAATTACCACCTCAATCAAAGATATGGAAAAGCATTTATTTTCCTTTCCAAATAAAAATTCCTTGTAAAAATTGTTCAGTTTCATTCACTGAGCAACCCCTATCAGTTTCCGGGAAGCTTTGTCTTACATCCTGTAAACAGTCGTCCTTAAGGAAGTAAGTAAGTCGTGCCAAACACGGTCCCAATTTATTTTTCTTTTTATGACAGTTAATAGTTGAATTTTCAACAAATCTATGAATTATTAGTTTCTCTAAAACAACATGATTCAAAGGTCAAACCTAAAAATAAGGATAATAATAAATATGCTGCTGTACTGGGAGAGATAGAAAAACATAGAATGTTCCAGCTGTCCTTCCTCACGGGCATGCTGTAGAAGACAGCAAAAGGGACTCGAGGGTTACAGTGTATTGTAATTTAGGCGATGGGCTGACAACCTGTCACTATAGCAATACCTACACATTACAATCTAAAATTGCCCTCAATTTTTGTCAGACGGTGCGAAACGCCTTTTACGAGGCGTTTAACGCTCTGCCTACCCCGTAAGGAATAAAGGCGTGATTTTATGTATGTATGTATAATAAATAAACCATAGGAAATATCAGGAAAAAATCGCGTCTCAATGCCTAATTCGAACTGTTGTGGCATTTTTATAATATGTGAAACAACAAGACTTATACACCTAAAATTATGAAAAATACCATGATTAATTCTGTTTTTCAATACATTTTATGTACATCGAGAATTATACAAAAAATATATAAAATCCGCGGGAAACAGCCCTATGCTAGAAGAGGACAGAGCGCGCATTATGTCATTGGTTTGAAAGGGACAGTGGCCACCAGCATATTGGTCCTTAAATTAATTTACAAAATGTTCATCATACTTTGGCTCGGCTGTTATTTAAACATTTCCACAGCAAGTTAGTTTCCAAACTATTTAACAGATAAGCCACATTCACAAACAAAACAGTATCAGTTCACACCGGGTAGCGACACATGATGCGTCTCGATATGCCAACAAGTGACAGGCTGTAGTGAATTTTTAAATTCTGTTCTGTCAGTGAATCTCTGTTCTGTCAGCCAAGTTTTTGCAGAGTTTAGAACTTCTAAAGGGAGTAAGGGACAGCGTCCCGCAAACTGATAGGGGTTGCTCAGTTAACGAACCTGAACAACTATGAGTAGGATTTTTTCTCAGGAAGTAAAAAAAAATATTTTCCATACATATTTGGCGTTTTCCACTAGACGGCACGGGACATTGCCGTCACGATGCCGTGGCTCTGTTTTTCCACTAAACGGCACGGCAACGACACGGTAACGTCCCGATAACGACCACCTAGTTTCAATCTGAGCGCGCAGACACACACGCATGTTTCGTACGACAACAAAACACATGCAGTTTAGCAGGCTGGCGACGACGGTGGGAAACAATGCCGTGCCGGCAAGTGGAACAGCGTTCCAAATAATTTCATTGATTTTCAGAGAATATCTCTTCCGCGGTTCCGTCGACGGTGCCGTGCCGTCGCCGTTGCCTTCGCCGTGCGTCTAGTCGAAAAACGCCCATTGTCTAATCGACGCGGTATTTTTTAATAGAAATGCCTAAAAAAACACTATCTGTTGTTGTTTAGTATCGTTGACTGCACTGATTTGAGAAGTCGCTACCGCTCGGGGAGCATTCCCAGTATTCCCCGGAGCAACGAATTTCTATACAAACGTAGCTTCCCTTTCATTCGCAAACTGTAGGACCTAACTTAAACAAAAAATATTTTGAATTTTATTGTGAAAGTTGTTCAGTGTCGTTGACCGTGGCTGAGCAACCCCTATCTGTTTGTGGGACATTGTAAATCACACCCCGTATAATAAGTCTACACCTATCATTTTCTATCATAAGAGAACAGAAAGAAACGCCAATAATTTTAGTCAAGATTTAGTATAGGTATTTCCTGCCGGCAGATGAGCAAGTAGATTTCAAGATATGCAACCATCGCCCGTAGTGCCTTAGAATATCGTTCAAATCAGCGCACGCTACGGCGTGGCGGTTACGTCCATAGCCGCGTCAAAAATTTGCAGAAAACGTACAAAAAAGCTAACTCCATAAAAACTACGAGTCAGATTTAAAAAAAGCTATGTTGCGATTTCAGATAATCATAATATGTTTAATTTTCCGAAGGAACCGTGAAAGTGCTCCTATTAGTTTAGAAGGAATATCAAATTTGCTGATAAAACAGCTTTACTTCCAGATTTTTTTAGCAAACTTGTTTATGATCTAGAATATTTTTAATTGTTGTAATTGCAGGCCATTAACTAATTTCTTAGATGTATATTTTTTTTGCATTTTCAAATGATTCGTTTAGGAGAAATAAGCTCTTAATAACAACCATTTGCCGTTAGGAATCACCATAACAACGTGTACGGGCCAGGCACCGCTCACGAACAAAAGGTGCGTTTTTGGTTTCAACGTTTCCGTTTTGGTTTCGATTTACACAATGAGCTACGTGGACGACCTGATACTCAAGTGAATAACGAAGAATTGAAGGGGTTGGTGCAAGCGGATCCATGTCAAACCACTTCTTAATTAGCAGCAACCTTTGGCGTTAGTGACAAAGCGATACTTATCCATTTGCGCCAAATCGGTAAAGTCAAAAAAGTGGGGTACCGCACGAAATGTCTGAAGAAAACCAACAAACACACGTCACTTGCTGCGTTTCTTTGCTTAATCTTTACAATAAAGAGGGGACAACTTTGAACCGTATCACAATACGAGATTTTGAAGGATTCATTTCTCATCACAAGTCACACTTGTGATGAGAAATGAATCTTTCAAAATCCATAATCACCATGGCTGGACATCCGGCAAAACCTTGCTTTAAGCGGAAACTAACCAAAAAGAAGATTGTGGTAAATTTTTTTTGGACCAGTGATGGTGTTATCCACTACAGCTTCTTGAGCTCAGGCCAGACGATTACTGCAGACTTGTGTTTGCCAACAATTGCAAACAATGATGGAAAACTCTCCATTAAATAACCAGAGCTGGTGAATTGCTCTAGCCCACTGTTCCTTCAGGATAACGCTAGACCACACACGGCACATTATATGGCCCCCAAGCTGGAGGAGCTGCAACTGGAACCTCTGCGTCAGCCACCATATTCTCCAGATTTTGCCCCAACCAATTACCACTTTTTTTTTTAATTTGGATAACATATTACAAGGAAAAAAAATCACATGTTGCAATTGCAGGCCATTTTTTAGATGTATATTTTTATAGATTTTTCAAATGATTCATTAAGGAGAGATAAGCTCTTAAAAACCACCATTTGCCGGGAGGAATCACCTTAATTTGTGCGGTCTACGAATCGATAGCATTGTCCCAAAAAGTGGGCACCGTGTCACTTCGCGTCGCTCCTAGGTGTGTATTGACCAAGGGCGGCCCGGGCAGCGACCGCACCAGCCATTGTACCAATGAAATCCACAGATTCAATTTCGAATTTTGAATCTAAAATATACTAGGTTTGTGGGAGTGGGTATTCAAGTCTAGAGGTTAGCGCTGGGTATTGATAATGTGCTGGAAATTGTTCTCTTAGGGTGTGCTACTTAAGCACGTGTAGGTAAGGTTAACCTGCGCACAAGTTAGCGAATCAATCATCGTGGCTAAGTCTGCCAGGCAATTGCTGGGGGCCGCTACAGCGCATGCGCTAACGACTAGAGGCGCCCCTCGACACACTTTTTAAGGGTGATGGTTCTTTATCGATGTTATTGTCTGACTGACAAAATGTTTACATAGAATAATTTTAGCATATTTTTGGAGTCGCATTGGAGACTTTTGAATACATACTTAAAGCGTATCCTGCAGGTAGATACCTAAGCAAGTCTATTTCAAGATATGCAACTATCGCCCGTAGTGCCCTAGAAATATCGTTCAAATAAGCGTGCGCTACGGCGGCGTGGCGGTTACGTCCGTGGCCGCGATAAAATGGCACGAAAACCGCACAAAAAAGCGAATTCCATAAAAACTACAAGTCGGATTTTAAAAAGCTATGTTCGATTGCAAGTAAACTTAAAACGGATATTCTCACGAAAGAACCGTGAAAGCGCTGCTCAGAGTTTAGGAGGAATTCTTCTTCGTCTTCTGTCGAGTGGGTATCGAGTCTATGGACCCGATGAACCCTGGTGTCAGAGTTTTTAAACCGCCTAGTAGCACAACTATCAGGCCTCTGACATAGTTTGAGTAACGACAACTATCAAAGACAGCGACCGGGACCGACGGCTTAACGTGCCCTCCAAAGCGCGAAATCTTTTTCTTTTCGGACAATCAGGTGATTCAGCCTACAATGTCCTAACCAAACAGGGGAAAAATTCACAAAGTGATAAATTGTCGGTAAATTCGTAAATTCTTTGGTTTCCCCCCTGGGAATCGAACCCAGGACCTCCGGATAGGGAGTCCATGGCACAAGCCACTAAACCAAGGAGGCAGTTAGGAGGAATAAGAAACATACAGATAAAAACAGCCTCACTTCAAGTTTTTTTAGCATACTTATGTTGCAATTGTAGACTATGAACTCTTCGATAATTTTGTATTTTTGCATTCATTTTCGTTTAGGAGGAATATGGGCTCAAAAACTACAATTTGCCGTATGGATTCCCCTTAAAACTATATCGGGTGTTAGCTGATTTCGGGTAGTCCATACACATACATATAATCACGCATTTATCCCTAATGGGGTAGGCAGAGCGTAAACGACCTACATAAAGGTCGTTACGCCACGTCTTTCACGTTTTTCTTTCGCTCCTAGGCCAGCACGGAAGATTTTTATTTTGGGTAGTTAGTATTACACGATATCGTTTGATACCGTAGATATTAGTCGTTAAGCCATGTCAGAGGCCAGTGCTAAGCATTGGCGGCTTGAAAACTCTGACCTAATCTAGGATTGGGTCTGGTTTCCCTTCTGGGTTGCGGAGGTCAGATGGCAGTCGCTCTGTGTAAAAATCAGTACCCTCGTTCAATCCCCTAGATTAGGAAGCCGACCCCGTGAGATGCGGGATAAGGCTAAGGAGATGATGAGTATTACACGATATATCCTAGGTAGCTATTTAATAAAAAACCGAATTTGTAATTTCTTCGCACAAAAAGGCAGCCAAGATGAACATATCGATAAGAAAACGAAGGGAGGACTTGAGAGCAGCTCCAGAAGAGTATCCCGAAACGAGATTTCGCACGGACCGGGCCGCGTCTCCCGCCTCCAGCCGCCGCCAGCCGCCAGCCGCCAGCCGCCAGCTCCGGCCACCACAGTGTGTGCATGCCGCCTGACCGAGCGCCCGCGCGAATGACGACCGCTAATTCTCGCCTTCCCGCCCCCGAACAAGGTACGACAATTTTGAATTACGATTATATTTCGATATAAATTCTTCTTCAGATTATTTGTCCTGGATCCCTACATTTTCTACGCAGTCATTTGATAAAGAAAATATCGGCGGTTTGTTTTTATAATTTCTAAGGATAACTAAACCAGCCAGTGATATTTTTGTGTGTGAAAGTGGTTGATGTCGTATTTGTTTTTGTAGAATTATCTTTAATCCAATTTATCGTTTTTAGATGTTACTTTGATCGGAAAACTCATTTACTCACTTTGTTGACTCGCCCGCGTACGGAGGTCGAGAGATGTTTTGAGTGGGTACCTAATCTACGGTGCAACAACTTTGAATTGACAAAAAATGATGGCGCCACTGTCTTTTATATAGCATCATCGATAAATGAATCCTTATTCTTCTTATAGAATGACAAAACAAGTTTTGATATTTGTACTTGTAAAGCTTTACTTCTGAGCTACAAAAACGGGCTGAAAATAAAAAATAAAACCCCATACTATTAGATCAAGATATCGTGCTTGAAATTACATACGGGTAAAGTACTTTACCTTCTGATGTAAGTTTTTTAAATACTGGTTAAGAATTTACCTATCAATTGCTTATTTTGATTATAAGAAAAAAATAACAAAATACCAAAATATGTTGATAACGCTATTATTTAATGTCATTGATAGTAACATAACAATATAACATTTATAACCATTTTCGAAGTTTTTATTAAGAATATTGAGTTCACACGCCGATCACATCTCCTGTTCTTTTGAAAACATCTCCCAAACCATTTAACAATTTCCCGACCCACCGACGACCGACGTTCTGCCGGACATTGCTTGAAAACTGTATGTTTATGTCCCGCGCACCTCTTCACATAGTTTTATTAATTATTGCTTTATGAAAAACAATTTGGGCTTTAAAAAATAAATAAATGCACCGAAAACACACGAAAATACGAATTGTTTATTATTCATTGCATTTTACATGTAGTTGTCAAATTTGACTAATATTGATAGCCATTTGAAAGGACACTTTTAGTTCCAAAAACATAAACAATAGTTTCGTGTTTGGGTGTACCTGTGCTACTGGCTCCTACCCATTTTTTTACAGCACTTACTGATGTCCCCACAACGGTTTTAATCTATATACCTCTAGTGTTTTTATTTTTAATTTGTCCTTTGTGAAACACATTTAAGCAAAGTGAATTGTTAAAGCGGCGTGCGTGACTGTGAAAATATTATTTTTTGTTTACTTGTAAAGTTGTGAGTAAACAGTGAAGTGTGGTGGTAAATATTTTTGGATTTCCTGTACAAATTGTTTGATTGAGGTGGTAATTTTGTATGGGAAATTGATTTACTTTTTCTTAAAGAATTTCCCGGTGTAAGTTGTTTAGTTTCATTGACTAAGTAACACCTAACATTTTATGATACTATTTCCTTTGCCCTATTTATTTATTTATTTACTAGCTTTGCGACTAGCGGGAGTCTCTGTAAACAGTGAATTTGTTTAATGTTGTCAATAGTTATTTTTAAGAAGTTGGTATCGGTCTATTAACAAATTCATATTTAAAATGTGCATGTAGATTATCTTATTTAAATCTTTAATTTACCGTTTCTTTAGACTCAAACTTCAACCAATCGATTTACGCCTTCTTCCGGGATTTCGCGAAATCCCTGGTTTCGTAATTTCCCTGCGAAGCATGTATTTACATGTTCGCATATGGAAATGCCTAAAACGCTATTTTTTAAGCGTTATTGCATATTAAGTGAACTGGCCGGCAGTCATTTTTGACCCCTTCATAGATCAAAAACTATTACAAATAAATACACCTTTTATAAACACAGCACAAACGGTTATTTGAACATTAATTCTGAAGATGACCTAGAACAAGTTAACTTGGTGCAAAGATAGATAATAATTATACCATACTAGAAAAAAAAACTCTGTTTTTGATTGCCCCATACAAGCATTTTTTTTTACCTACTTAATAAAGTGGGGTGACAGCATGAGTGTCATAGAAAGTTAAAATTCAGTATATAAAGATTAGTATACAATAATTTTCAAATAGACTAAATTATCCATAAAAAAATATGTATGAATCAAATTATTTACTTACATACTACAACCCGGAGGTCCCAGGTTCGATTCCAGGCGGGGGATAATAACTACGTGTTGTTGTTTCTAGTTTGGTTAGGACATTGCAGGCTGATCACCTGATTGTCCGAAAAGTAAGATGATCCATGCTGTAGGATGGGCATCTAAATAGTCGGGCCTGCGCCTGATTTCTCTCTGATCGTGTCAGTCATTCTGTCCCATCACAATAAGATATTGAAGGAGAGTGCGCCTGTCTGTAGCGCAAACACTTGGTCACTAAAAACTAATCCTGCGCAGTTGGCTGATCTCTGGGAGATTGGCCGCCATCACCGAAAATCGATGGGAGGACTATTATCACTACATAGTATAAAACAAAGTCGCTTTCTCTATCCCTATATCCCTATGTATGCTTAGATCTTTAAAACTACGCAACGGATTTTGATGTGGTTTCTTTTAATGAATAGAGTGATTCAAGAAGAAGGTCTATATGTATAATACATGCAGAATATAGTAGAGAAACACTGATGATTTCTGTGCGAAGCCGGGGCGGGTCGCTTGTTATGCTAAAAAAGAAATGTGCTGTCTATTATGATTCTTGCTTTAGTAGTTAAGGCTCTGCGTTGATGAATCAATAACTGCGATCAATAACTAAAAACTGCGACTGTGGAGCCCCGTCACAATCAATGCCACACCTAATCACCTGTCCTTTGTTGCCCGTCACGTGCAGTGGGGACGATCTGAACCTAGCGACTGATAACAGAATAGCTGTCGCCAAATACTGGCAAGGGACGATTTAACTTAATCTAATCATAATAATAATAGTTGAATTTTGGACCTTTGATTCGAAGAAGAAGATGAATCAATCATTAGGGACAAACGATTGTATAAGTAAGATAGCTGTGCCCGCGACTTCGTAGGCCCGGTTTGTATGGAAAACACGCAGTGTCGAACATACTGGAAACGCTTCTTAGCGCGTAGGAGCGGGATCTGCTAGCTCGCGCGCGGAAGCGTGATTTCCATACAAAAACAAAGATCAGATAATGCAAACTGGGGTACGTACTTAATATTAGAATAGTTTGCGTGATTATTTCTAACCTAGGCTGGACACCAGGTAATTAAAAAAAACTCTTAAAATCTGTTAAAAACGACCGAAATTCAATTTCCTACCTACCTCCTACGTCATGTGGCGTGATTATTTGTATCGTAACTTTGATTTTAAATAATGCTTAGTCGATTAAAAAAAAGTTTTATAAAAATCGGTTAAGAAACAGCCAAATTTCGATTTCCTGCCTACCCCCTAAGTCAGGTAGCGTGATTTTAGGTATCCTAAGTTGCAACCCGGGTAACACACAGTTGAATAAAAAAGTCCCATCGATATCGGTTCAGTAGTTTTGGCGTACAGTCAGACAGACATACAGACAACAACTCTAAATTGTAATTCTAAATCGTTTTGATCTTTATATCGTTAATAATGCCTGTAGCAATTATTTTTTTGGAAAAATATTCAATTACAAACACGACCCTTCTAGATATTTATAATATGTATAGATAGAAAGATTCTAGAAAATAAATTCAGTCACCGATAATATTTAGTGTATGCTACTTCCCACGAGCGCCAAATTGATTAGAAATTTTCATGGACATTGTAATAGTATTCTATTTTTGTAATAATAATTGTTTGGTATCAATTAACTTTTGTAGAAATTACTTTTTATGTATAGTGTTAGGTTAAAAAAAACATGTTTACATCATCAAAAATGTTCAGTCAAACTAAGCTTAAAAAAATACGAAAAATCTTGAAATTTTCGACTATTTCTTTCCAAATATCTGCGAAAATCATCGCCGAAAAAAATTGTAATTGTACACTTTTTAACTGGCCTCGCAATAATTAGTATTTACTCAAATGAAACATTCCTTTATTAAAAAAAAAACCATAACTGCATTCACAGATTTTTTTAAATATGTTTGCCGCACCCATGATTTCAACTACTTAGTTTTAAAGTTTTTCACTCTGTGAGATTTTCAACAGTTTGCATAGGGCAATACAGGCTGAATCAGCAGTCTGTATGGAAGAAAAAAGTTTCCATGTTTCGGAGATCACATTAGGCCGTGGGTCGCAGTCCCAGTCTTTGTTCGTTCCACAAACCATTTCAGAGGCCTCTTAGCTGTATTTAAAAACTTTGACAACAGGTTTCGTTGGGTACGACAAGAAGAAGATTCGGTTAGGTTGACAGTAGCAAAACCAAAATAGGAAACCTCTCGGGTACCTCGGGAGTTTCAAACATCCTATTGTGTGTCATTCAAGATCATAATATAGTCCATGATATGATAATACCGCGTAGTGTGTTCCACAGGTATTGAAACGGTTGTTTCATTTTGTAAACAAACTGATGTCGTCTATGTATAATCGTATACGTATTATAAGGTAAGCGTAGGTAATACGTATTATAAGGTAACTGCCTCCGTGGTCTAGCGGTCTGAGCCCGGGTTTGATTCCCGGCGGGGGACAATGACTTTGTGTGTGTTAGTATCTAGTTTGGTTAGGACATTGCAGGCTGATCACCTGATTGTCCGAAAAGTAAGATGATCCATGCCGTCGGATGGGCATGTAAATAGTCGGTCCTGTGCCTTAATTCTCTCTGGTCGTGTCAGTTAGTCTGTCCCATCAGAATAAAAGATTGAGGGAACAGAGAGTGCACCTGTGTGTAGCGCAAAAACATGGGCACTAAAAACAAGTCCTGCGCAGTTGGCCCATCTCCGGGAGATTGGCCGCCATCACCGAAAATCGATCGGAAGACTATTATTATAAGGTAAGCATTGGGCTTGATTCTGGATTTGCCGGCTTCTTCTTAGCGAGTGGATTCTCGAGTCGAAATAACTAAAAGCATGAACATTGGAAAAGGATAGGAGATCTTTTCTTTCCGGTTTTTGAGTTATAGTCGGTGGTTTTATGCGCTATCTGTAATTTTTATCCGCCGTCATATGATATGGCGGATAAAATTGACAGAAATACTGGGGAAACGTGCAAAAGTGCATCAAAATACAGCGGAGTATAAATCACCTGTCATTTTTCAATTTTATTATTTTGAAAATGATAGATTTAATTTTAGTTAAAATTAATAAAAAATAATATAAAGTTAAAATTATATAATTTTAATGTTAGTTAGCCGGTGGTATCTAGAATCGAGCCCACTGTAATAGGCCTCCCTCCTTATTAAAATACCCTATAATCTTGGCATTGGCGGAGTCAACTTGATGTTGAAGTTCATTACTGACAGCTGCGGCACAGCTCGGACACTCCTAACTATCATGTCATTTTGGGCACACATCGACAGACGGCATGTTGCACTTGGCATGCGTTTGTGTGCGTGTTATAAGGGTTGACAAAGTTTGTTATACCGGTCATAATCATCACTTGATTCATCTGGTTCTTGACAAAAACAACGTTTTAAAGTAGTTCACTGTAACTGAATAGTTAGAGTAGATTAGGTTGCATATTTTGTATGAATTTACTTACCGTCTTTCATCACTGCAATCTAAAAAACACGTACACGGAACAGTACCTAACCATCTTTGGAACACAAAACTTTATTATTTCCGTTACACTGGGAAACGTGCGCGCGCCATACCCGCTAAGCGTACGCTCAATGTGGCCCACAATCCGGCGCGGAGTGTGACGTATGCCGGACTGGGGAAGGGAGGTGAATGTCCATTCTGTATGTAGTAGTATTATATATTCTGTGGCTGCGGCTAAGGTTTCCCCGGAGTAACGAATTTCCATATAAACGTATTTTCGTTTTCTTTGCCAAACTGTTGGACCAATGTTAACCAAACTTTGTACACATAATCAAATGCAACATATCTATGTTTCTAATTAGTTTTTGATTAAAAATATTAAGCAGTTTGTTATAAATAAAATTTTATTTTAGACGATTTTGACGCAGTTACCTTTTTGCGTTTATTTTTGATCATCTTCCATGCTTGATTGGGAGCGAGAGAAAAACATAGAATGTGCCAGCTGCATTCCTCCCGCGCATGCTGTAAAAATCAGCTAAGGGATCCGAGGGTTTTAGTATATTGCAATTTAGGCGATTGACTGACAACCTATCACTACAGCAATATACCCACAAATCGTCGATTACGCTCTGCCTACCCCATTAGGGACAAAGGCGTGACTACATGTATGTATTTTATTTAAACCTGCTTACGAAAAAGCTAAACAGTTTCAAAAAAAATAACCTTTGAACCAATAACGTCTTCTTTTGTCGAGTGGTTATCGAGTCTATCGTGTATGCAATGTTTATATCAATTGAGGTCATTAAATCCGGAAAAATCTCACCACCGCCATGTAGAATACTAACCACTCTAACCTGATCTTCCGTCGCTAGCAATTCGTATGATATAGGAGCTCCCTCAATATCTGCTATCGGCATGCTGTAAAAACCAGCTAACCAGGGTTTCAGTATGTTGTAATTTAGGCGACAAACGACAACCTATCAGTACAGAAGTATACTTAAAAATCTATCTTAAATAACCCTCAAAACTTAGCGGAACATAATTGGTCCCGGTAAATATCGTTTAATACCGTAGATGTTAGTCGTTAAGCCATGTCAGAGGCCAGTGCTAAGAATTAGCGGCTTGAAAACTGTGACCTAATCTAGGATTGGGTCTAGTTTCCCTTCTGATCAGGTCAGATTGCAGTCGCTTTGTGTAAAAACCAGTACCCTCGATCAATCCCCTAAATTAGGTAGCTGGACCCGTGAGATAAGGGATAAGGCTAGGGAGATGATGAGCTCCACATAAAAAAGCTTTGAATGATTCGCTATGGAGCAGATTATACCAACAACATTATTTAGTTAGTGTTCTGCAATGCTCTGCTAACAATGATATGAGTTGTTTGAACAGTTCACAATAGGTAATTCAAAATATAAAAAACAGGATTTGTATTTTTGAACCACTCGTACCGAAATGCGCATACGAAACACCAACATTCGCATGACATACATACATACAATCGCGCCTTTATCCCTAATGGGGTAGGCAGAGCGCAAACGACTTAAACAAAAATCATTCCGCCGCGTCTGACTAAGTTTTGAGGGTTATTTAAGATTGATTTGTAGGTATACTGCTGTAGTGAAAGGTTGTCAGCCTATCACCTAAATTACAATATACTGAAACCCTCGGATCACTTAGCTGGTTTTTACAGCATGCCCGGGAGGAAATGCAGCTGGCACATTCTATGTTTTTCTCTCGCTCCTAATCCAGCATGCTTTCTTACCCCCTTACGCACACTACACTCTAGAACTGGAAGCTCCGGGGCTCAAACTAGAAATGAAAATGCAGACGCTTATACGGAGTGTAAGGGACAGCGTCCCGCAAACTGATAGGGGTTGCTCGGTCAACAAAACTGAACAACTAAAAAATCAAAAAGTTTCCTTATTTTAAGAAGTGTTTTTTTTTTGTTTTACATACAAATTGGCTGATCAAGGTGGTTATTTTGTATGGGAAGGTAAATTATTCTTTCTATCTCCTGAAAGGAGTTCCGGGTGAAAGTTGTTCAGTTTCGTTGACTGCGCAACCCCTATCAGTTTTGCGGGACGCTGTCCCTTACACCCAGTATGCTTACCCAGATAAATGAGGAATAAAAATTGTGTATGAGAATCTACGAGTACTCGTACATGTAGGTATGAAGGCGTGACAACTGGGTGGCTAAAAAAATTCCGTTTACACTTAAAACTGATAGCTAAAATATTGTGGATTTCATTCATCATTTTCAAAAAATGCACATTTAGATTTAATAATATAAAAATAATCTTTATTTGATTACTTCAGTCCCATTACATTTCATTTATAAAAAAATATTTAATTAAATTACATATTGTTACTAGTTGTAGGTATTATACAGGACGATAATTTATGTAAAATATAGATTAACTTCCATGCTGGACTGGGAGTGAGAGAGAGCCCGTTGATGTAATGGATAAGGCCGCTGCCTCCTGAGCAGGAGGTCGTGGTTCGAATCCCACCACGTACCAATGTGTTTTTCGGTTTTCGAATTTCATATGTACGTTTATTCGGCGCTTTTTCCGTGATTCGGAAGGCACGTTAAGCCGTTGGTCCCGGTTAATATCATTTAATACCGTAGATATTAGTCGTTAAGCCAAATCAGAGGCCAGTGCTAAGCATTGACGGCTTGAAAACTCTGACCTAATCTAGGCTTGGGTCTGGTTTCCCTTCTGAGTTGCGGAGGTCAGATGGCAGTCACTGTGTAAAAACCAGTACCCTCGTTCAATCCCCTAGATTAGGTAGCCCACCCCGTGAGATACGGGATAAGGCTAGGGAGATGGTGGCTGGACTGGGAGTGAGAAAAAAACATGGAATGAGCCAGCTGCATTTCCTTCCGGGCATGCTAAAAAAACCAGCTAAGGGATCCGAGGGTTTCAGTATATTGCATTTTAGGCGATGGGCTGACGACCTGTCACTATAGCAATATACAGGTGGCGCAAAAGAAGTCATCCGATGTTGTTTGGCTCTCATTTTTTTTCTAAATGAAAAACTTCGAATCTGTTTTTTGATTATATTTATTTGCACCTTTAGAATTTTACTGGTCAAGTCGAGAAGATGATATCGGCCAAATGGGCGCCGTTACAATTGATTGCCATACGGGCTCGTTTTATGGCATTTTTCATCACTTCGGCGAGAACTTCGGGCGACAGATTCTCGCACTCGTGTCGAATGTTGTCTTTGAGGGCTTCCAAGGTCTCAGGCTTGTTGACGTAAACACGAGACTTCAAAAAACCCCATAAAAAGAAGTCCGGGACCGTTAAATCGGGCGATCTGGCCGGCCAGTGCAAATCGCCAAAACGAGAGATTAGGCGACCCGGAAATGCCGCCTTCAGAATGTCGGTTGTGGCTCGTGCAGTGTGCGCCGTTGCCCCGTCCTGTTGGAACCACATGTCCTCCAGTCCCAATTCGTCCAATTGCGGCAGAAAAAATTCGGTCAACATGGCCCTATAGCGCGCACCGTCCACTGTTGTCGTTTGACCCGCGGCGTTCTCGAAAAAAAATGGCCCGATGACTCCTCCAGCGTGAACAGCGCACCACGCAGTCACTTTGAGCGGGTGTAACGGCTCCTCGTGCATCACTCGTGGATTCTCGGTGCCCCAGAAGCGATAATTTTGCCGATTCACGTAACCGCTGAGGTGGAAATGAGCCTCATCGCTCATGATGATTTTGGTCGAAAAATTGTCCAATTCTTCCTCGAGATTGAGGATGGCTTGGGCGTAGGTTACGCGCGTTTGGCGGTCGGCAGGCAGCAGCTGATGCACGGTCTGGACTTTGTAAGGAAACATCTTCAAGTCTCGCACCAAAATTCGCTGCAAGGACCGCCGGCTGAGGCCCAATTGCGTGGCACGTCGTCTGGTCGATGTTTCGGGGCTCACTTCAACGTCCTCGGCTACAGCGGCGATATTCTCGGCAGAACGGGCGCTCCGGGGCCGGCCACTCTTAGCAACGTCTCGTGTGGTCCCATACTCTTCAAGGTTGGTGGCTAAACGTCGCAGTGTTTGCGCAGTCGGTGTCGGACGGCCGGGGAATCGGCGACGGAATTCGCGCTGCGCCAACACCACAGACGAATTGTTACTCAAAAAAATAGACACGATTTTTCCGCGTTCTTGGGGAGTGTATCGCTCCATGGCTTGTTCACTTGTATTCTGCATCTGTCTAGTCCACAAATGTCAAAACAGATTTGACATTGGCGGCCATTTGCAAAAATGAGAGCATCTTCCAATAGGGTGATTTCTTTTGCGCCACCTGTTACCTACAAATTTATATTAAATAACCCTCAAAACTTTGTCTGACGTGGCGGCTACACCTTTGTTTAGGCGTTTACGCTCTGCCTACCCTATTAGTGATGTATTTAGTTTGCGCAGCCGATAACTTTTTAGACAAAAATTACAACGGTTGCCAATTACCATCAACATGTTGTTGTAATACGGATCCGATTCTATTATGTGACGAGTCAGTCATAATTGTCAGTTGCGCATTTGCCACCGGATATGACAAATACTGTGCTGCGTTCTCTAGGCTGTTCTTACATTGTATGAACGCCTCGTCACCTTCTGGAGTCCTTTTGAACCTTGTTTTGCTACGCTTAATTCTCGGTAAAATTGCGTTCAACGGTAATTGAAATTTAACGCCTTCTGAAATGTGAGCACGGTAAAAATTTTACATTCCCAAGAATCTACGTAGTTCTTCAACTGTATAAATAAGGTTTAGGGTATTTTTATAGTTTCGACTTTCTCTAGGAGAGGTTTAATTCCTTCCGTACTGACAGTAAAACCCAAAAAACTCACTGATGTTTGGCCAAATTCGCATTTTGATAAGTTAATGGTAATACCAAAATTGTCAAAACGTTCAAAGAGTTGTTGCAAATTCATTCAATGCTCCATGGCGTCACGTCTTGCAATTATGATGTCATCAATATAACAGAACAAAAATCTAACCCTTGCAAAACCGTGTGGTTCATAAATCTCTGAAAACTTTGCGCATCGTTACGTAACCCGAAAAATAACTTGGGAAATTCGAATAATCCCCAGGGAGTGATTATAGCGGTCTTTTCTATATCTTAGCGGTCTTTTCTATATCCTCAAGTGCAATGTCGATACAATGATACGCTCTGTTGATATTTACACGACTGAAAATATTTTTTTTGATAAAATGTACGTAAAGTCATGTAAAAGTGAAATCGGATAAATATCGGGCTCTGTAGTCACCTCATGGACGCAACTGACCGTCCTTCTTCGGCACTATATGAAACGAACTCGCCCAAGGGCTACAAGATGGTCGGCAGATACCCATCTCCTGCATAAGCCTAAATTCTTCTTTTACCTTCATATACCTATCAGGGGGTAACGGTCGCGCGCGTGAAAAAACTGGAGGGCCAGTTGTCTCGATGTAGTGGACCACAGAGTGCTTAGGGGTTTCCTTAAATGAAACTGGTCGCGTTATGTCCGGGTATCGTGAAATAATGTCAAAAAACAAGCCAACAATGGTATTAACTGTAAGACTAGAATCTACTTCCTAGACACTTGCTATAGTGTTCAGGTTTGTAACACTTTATATTAAACGACGATTATGCAAATCAATTAATAATGGGTTCACGAAGGTCAGCGATTACAAAAATCCATTTGAATGATCCCTAAATCTAGAATTAAAGTTTTAGTTCCGTAGGTTTTAATTACACTGCCGTTAGGTGCAAATAGCGTATACTTTTGTTCCGTAACTATAGCACGAAATTTCGACTTATTCTGTATCACTGAAATGTTAGCACCAGAATCAATCAAAAAACTCAAACCACTATTTATATCACTAACACAAAGTGTTCAAAGTACCTATTGAGTCCGGTGTCATCATGCTAACGGCATCACCTAGTTTTCCTGATTCCCGTTTCGCTTAGCTTGCGGCTTCTTCCAGTTGTATGGTTGTACACAACGGTTAGCTTTTTCCTTGAAACGAAAGTGGTAAAAACATAGCCAGTCGCCATCTGCCGGTGTCCTGCGCGACTGGAATTGCGACTCGGTGTTCTGTTGCGATTACGGCTTTGCGACCTTGACCTCCTACGACTGTCGCTCATCTTGTTGATGCAAAAAATGAAGCTTGGCAATTTCCTTCAAAATCCAGTCAGTGCTACTTGGGTTACCTGAAGGTCCTGGATTATTCTGAATATCCTGACTGCTGACCTCAGCCACGAATAACGGCTTGGAATTCTCCATTATCTTGTCCGCCACCGATGCTAGGTTGTCCAAAGCCTTGATGTCCGCCACGGCCAAAACTGTACGCCCAGAAATAGGTAAATGTCCTTGCCATTAAACGTTTAATGTGTCATCCCCTATACTGTTCCTTGCCAGTTCCTTCATGCGGCGCAAAAGTAGAGAGGGCTTCTGCTCCCCCAACTCCATCTCACTAATCAGCTTTTGGATTTGTAAATTTTCCATTAGAGGGAGGATTAATCAGGATATCGGTTACTTGTGCAATTACATCCTTGCTAAGTTTAGTGACAATAAGGTTAAATTTCACCTGATCTGCTAGATGCTGTGGTGTCAACAACGCTACATGAACCATAGCCTGGGTTGGTCCATCCAGAAATCTGGAATCTTCGAGGAAAGCGATATGGCTGCCAAGTCGTTGTATGTGGGTCCTTCATCACCACCAGGGTTTGCTCCACCAGGGTTGTCTCCACCAGCTCCATCGTCCGCCATTTTTTTATAATAACACGTGGAAAATTTTACGTAAGGCGCGGGAAATGTTACGCGATACGTCCTAAGGACGCGCGGGCTTGCAGGCACTATCGAGTCACTGGCGAACACTGCGTCTATTTTTAGAATGAGTCGTCGTAAAGGCACCACTGTAGAACACTTTAATATCTGTCTGTATTGTCTTTATGTAGAGGTGTGTAGGGTGATATTTTTGCGTGTTCACTAATGTTTATTTTATAGAGTCCAAATAAAAAACCGAATTAAATTTCACTACAAGTCTATATTATCAGAAGGATTTTAGGTACAAACACAAGGCTTTATATAAAAGCGACCGTCCCGCGCGCCACGTAGCCAGTGACTCCTAGCAGCCCTAAACTGCAATCTAAGCAGTTCCTATGTCCCTACAGTTTAATAGGTGAAAGCATTAAATAGTGCGACGAATTGGATTTCTTAGGTAAACAATGTTTGGTGAACGATTTAGTATTTTAGGTGATCAAAACGGGAATAAATAGGTGAACATTTAAATATGTGCTATAAAATAATGTGTGCAAAGCGTGAAAGTCGTAAACAAAAGAAAAAAAAACATAATCTACTGGGGGATCAGAAATGAGGTAAAATATAAGATGTGCTCTATTGTCCACAGTGAGAATGCGGGTCGGCACCGAGCGGCGCGCGGTCGCGTGTATCCTACTAGCGGTCACCGCCGTGGTCGCCGCCGCGTCCTACGACCGCGAGCGGTTGGAGATCGCCAAGCAAATACTGGAGGAAGTACCACTTACTGACGGGTATGTTATGAACTTATGACACCTGTGGATGCTATCTATCTTAGCGTTTTAGGCATTTTATGTATGTCACGGATGGGAGTGATGCGCGGTTGTGTAAGTTTTACTAGCGGTCACTAACGTGTTCGCCGCCGCACCGTCCGACCGCGATCACTTGGTGATCGCCAAGTGAATACTGGAGGAAGTACCACTTACTGATGTGACGGGTATGTTATGACACCTGTGGATGCTACCTATCTTAGGCGATGCACACATTGGGCTCCGCACTACGTCGCTTAGCGCAGATATTGTATATGTAAACAATGGATTGTTTGATCCCCAGAACAGTTGGTTTGAACAATGGAACATAGACAGTATCTGCCCTACGCGACGTAGCGCAGAGATCAATGTGTGCACCGCCATAGCGTATCTTTATGCATCCCACTGATGGGAGCGATGCGCAGTCGCATACGTTTTACTAGCGGTCACTAACGTGGTCGCCGCTGAGTCCTACGACCGCGAGCGGTTGGAGATCGCCAAGCAAATACTGGAGGAAGTATCACTTACTGACGGGTATGTTATGAACTTATGACACCTGTGGATGCTATCTATCTTAGGCGATGCACACATTGAGCTCCGCACTATGGCGCCGCCTTAGCGTATTAGGCATTTATGTACGTATCCCATTGATGGGTATGGTATGGCACCTGTGGATGCTTCCTATCTTAGGCGATGCACACATTGAGCTCCGCACTATGGCGCCGCCTTAGCGTATATCCCATTGATGGGTATGGTATGGCACCTGTGGATGCTACCTATCTTCCGAGAGCGCTTGGAGATCTATGTGGCTTTTGATAATTAGGCCGTGGAACACATTATACTCCGTGGACACACCCACTTCAGTTGAGGGCGTTACACGGATCTTAGAATAGTAGGGATGTGGTATCAATGATGTTTTGGTCCGGTTGTCTCCTTCGAAACTTACCGCGGATCTTAGAAACTTAGAAATAGACGTTCACTACAATACGAGACGCTCACTCACACTTTAACGGGAGCCAATCACATATCACAGCGTAGCACGTACACAAAGCCAATCACATATCACAGCGTAGCACGTACACAAGTAAAGATCGTTTTTATAACGTTGCATTATCGATACCAACGTGTTTTTGCGGCCCATAAACTGATCTTCTTTGCACCTTAGCAGAGGTTCAAATTTCGTAACCGCAAACGATAACCTTGTTACAAACATAATGATATGCGGTTGACTTTCTTTAAAGTTGTAAAGTAAAAACATGTTACGGGCCGCTAAACAAGTTGGTATTAATAACGCAACGTTAAGAAAATGGAGTATACATTGACAATTCAGTAACTAACGGCACCGAGCAGCGGCCGTACTATGTAAAAGATAAAGGAATAAACGTGTTTTTTAGCATTACGTACTTTGCCACTTTAGCGTAGTTTCGAAGCTCGGCTATACTTGCTTGAAGAGCAATGTATGAGTTACATTACAGGTTGAAGCGAACGCGTAGATGCATTTTTTTATTTAGTGGTACGGATACGTGGTGCTACCGCAGGATAAATATTGATATAATGTTTATTTGCCAGAATAAAGCATACAATTAGTATTCACCGATGATCGGTAATATCCTCAGACTTGAAGTTTTTTTTGGCAATCCGTCTTTGCAAATTACCACTACACAACTTGACATTCTGGGATGCGATCCGTGCGTAACCGAGTTTGCGACTAAAGACCGGAGCTCGCGCTATACTGTTGTTTGTCAGTACTGAGTTCAAACGCGCCAAGCCCACATAACATATCCCTACTATTCTTAGATCCGTGCCTAGTTACATACATACATGCATACATATAATCACGCCTTCATCCTTAATGGTCCACGTCTAACAAAGTGTTGAGGGTTATTGTAGGTAGATAGATTTGTAGGTATATTGCTGAAGTGACAAGTTGTCACCCCATCGCCTAAATTTCAAAATACTGAAACCTTCATATCCCTTAACTTCTGTCTTCCATGCTGGACTGGGAGCGAAAGAAAAACATAGATTGTGCCAGCTGCATTTCCTCCCGGGCATTCTGTAAAAACCAGTTAAGGGCCTAGTTACGAGTATAAATAACCCAAAAAGCAGCTGAATCAGGACATCTGATTCCGTCTTTCGACCGTCTTTTTGGCAAGCGTCATGTAGCGCTTAGCAGTGTGAGATCCGATCAAACTTGTTACTGACATCTGTCACTGCTACATGTATAGTGCTAACATAATTTTTGTAGTGAAATTCAAAAGTTATTTTATTATTTTATAGTGCAAGCCATTATTATTATAGCTGTTTTCTTTAAATCTAAAGTGTGGAAAAATACATCCCCTAGAATTATACACTCATGTCAAATTATACCCTTCGCGTAACGGGGAAAAACGGAACTCAAGATCAGACACACAATTTACACTTGTTACGCGCGACCACAGAATAATAAATAGTACCTAACGGTACAGAAATTGTACTTCCCTAACCCCACAACTCTCGCTCAAAAAGCCCCCTAATCACTCAACACCGTGCACACAATTAGGTACCTACCTACACGTGTTAGGGCGTTTTTGTACAGCTTCGTATTCGGTTCGTATCCGTGAAAAATTATATGGAAGGTAACATACATTTTCGCGCCAATACATATAAATTTTCAGGGGTACAAACCTAATACGGAGCAGTGCAAAAACGCTCTTAGGGTTCCAAGTTCGAATTCGAAGTAAAGATAAGCAGACGACTGAATGTGTACGTTCATCGAGATGATCGACAACCAGACCACCTGGCGACGGCAACCGGTTTCATACCTCAAATCTTCCTAAAATGGGTAAAACACGGACTAAGACTCCGCAGTCCATCTGTTTATCTGTCACCAGGCTGTATCTCATGAAACGTGATGTCCAGAAAGTTGATATTTTTACAGATAATCGATTTTTGTTTTCGCTATAACAAGGTATACTTCTTGTTGGCAAGTGGGTTTTCGAGTCGAATAACGAACCGATGAAACCTAGTGTCAGTTTCAACCGACTATTACCACAGTTATTACGCCTCTGACATGGTTAGAGTAACGACAACTATCAAAGATTGTGACAGGGACCGACGGCTTAACGTGCCCTCTTAAGCACGCAGAATCTTTTAGCTTTCCGGACAATCAGGTTATTCAGCCTGCAATGTCCTAACCAAACTGAAGAAAATCTCACAAAATTATTAATAGACATATACTGCAACTTTGTGTTCCTGGGAACCAAACCCAGGACCTCCGGATCAGGAGCTCATGGCTCAGATCATTAGACCACGGAAGCAGTCACAAAGAGTACTTAAACCAGAATAAAATAAATATTTTAGGGGGCTTGTAAGGGATTACAACAAACGTGATTTTCAATGGTACGGAACGCTTCGTGCTCAAGTCCAAATTGCACATGGCCGATTAATTTAAGTTTTTATTCATTGTCCACCAGACATAACGACCTGCCGTGGAACATCCGGAAGTTCCTGCGCAACCAGATCAACGGGTTCGAGTTTGACCAGGACCTGCGCAACGTGGAACCCTGGTCCATCTCCAAGTATTCCCACACCGACCTGCCGAGGATGCGTGAAGGGATGGTCGGCGCTCAGGTATGTTTTCGCAGAAACTGTTCCACATAATTACTGGTCTTCAACACGTAGCAGAAAGAGTATACCGGTGTATGCACCCTGAAGGATGTCAATCTGCCCATGAGACTTGTAGCAAGGTAGCGGATTTCATCCTCCTTCTTACTGGCCATCACTCAAAATTGCTGTTTCCTGCTCTTGCGCGCTCCCTACGTATCAAACTGAACAACTTCAAGGCAGTAGGGTAGCAGAACAGGAAGTTAGGGATAAGGATGATGTATTTACGGAAGGAGAAGGCACCGGAACCTCTTATGCCTCCGCTGCTGATTTACTATGGGAATGAAGAGTAGTAAGGCAGATTGCCGGAACAAACTGTTTAAAATGGTGACGCGCTGGACAGAAGCCCCAATATTTTTCCACCTACTAGTTAAGTACATAACAAAACAATTTTCCTATATTGAAGATGGATTTATTAAAAACGCTTAAATACGTACAAACAAAAATTTCACTTTCACCCCATTGGGGGTGAAATTATCTTGTAACTCTGACGATTTGAATTAATGACGTGCTGAAACTCTGACATTCTGAAACTAACATTATGAAACTCTGACATTAAGGGCCGTATTTGTAATCAGCTCTCATGAGTTCGTATCAGAAATGTCATTTCAGTACAAACTGGCTCAAGTTTGATTTCGCTTCATAAATACGAGCCTATGAAACTCTGACCACGTGGCCCGAAATGTCAAAAACACTGATACACGTGTACATATTTTTTAAACTTTAGTCTAAATACAAAATTGGCAGATACCAGACATAGAGAATAAACTATTTTGCATGTTAAAAATTACAGCATTTTGAAAACAAATGCGTCAGCTGATAGATTAGAAGACAATTTTTCACCCAGTATGTATATGGATGGCCAATCATTTTGGTTAGATAGATACAAAGTCGCGACCAGATTGCTTGAACGAGCGCCATTTTGAATCAAGCGAAGGTATACATAACGGGTGTAAGGGACAGTGTACCAGAAACTGATAGTGGTTGCTCAATCCATGAAACTGAACAAGTAATTACCAGGAAATTATATCAAGAAATTAAAAACAAATGCCTTCCCATTCCCATACAAAGCCTGATCAAGGTGGTCATTTTGTATGAGAAACTATATTTGTTTTATTTCCTGAAAAAACAGGCCGGTTTTGATGTCAAACAATGCACCTACCGAGGGTAAACCATCATAGTAACTCCTTTGTTGATCCTCACGATACAGGCTAGCCTTGTGTGAAGATCACCGAATACTAGTGTTGTCGGAAATTACACTCAGCAAAATATTTCTATTATAGTTAATAAGAAAGTGTAAACTTATTTTAGTTTTTGCTGTAATAAATGTGTTTTATTTTTATTATTTACGGTTAAAATTGGCCACTTTCGTTGACTGAGCAACATCTTTCAGTTTCTGGTACGCTGTATCTTAAACCCGTTATCTGTTTCAGTCTGGTCTGGGCACATATACTTCACCTTTATGCTGGCTATGACGTTGAGTTAACTAATGATAATCTATCATTGAAGCCACACCGGTCCATTACGGCGGTTAAAGTCATCAATCGTGTTATTGACGTAAACTAAGATAGATAGCTGACTATCTAATGGGTGGGTGTGTGGGTGGGTTAATATTGCTTCAAAATTCAAAGTATGACCGGTACATCGAAAATATTAGATAGGTCCTGATATCATATTATGATATTATGTGTTATAAAATGGAGAATTGCTTGCGATTTCCTCTAAACATAAAATATTCATGATAATGATTGTGTCTTAGACCATTTTGAAAAAAAAAACAGGGACGACAGTATATGAAATTTTTCATCAGATGTGTTTATATTTCTTGTAAAAAGTTATCCAAATTTTTAAAAAAGTGGTAATCTTTTGGGGCACGATCTGGGGAATATGGTGGGTGACGCAGAGGTCCCAGTCGCAGCTCCTCTAACTTGGGGTCCATTTGATGTGTGTGGTCTAGCATTATCCTGAAGGAACAGTGAGCTAGAGCAATTCATCAGCTCTGGTTGTTTAATGGCGATGGTCTAGCATTATCCTGAAGGAACAGTGAGCTAGAGCAATTCATCAGCTCTGGTTGTTTAATGGCGAGCTTTTCCATCATTGTTTGCAATTGTTGGCAAACACAAATCTGCAGTAATCGTCGGGCCTGATCTCAAGAATCTTCTTACATACATACATATAATCACGCCTTTATCCCAAATGGGGTAGGCAGAACGTAAACGACATAAACAAAGATCGTTCCGCCACGTCTGACAAAGTTTTGAGGATTATTCAAGATGAATTTGTATGTATATTGCTGTAGTGACAGGTTGTCAGCCCATCGCCTAAATTGCACTATACTGAAACCCTCAGATCCCTTAGATGGGTTTTACAGCATGCCCGGGAGTAAATGCAGCTGGCACATTCTATGTTTTTCTCTCGCTCCCAGTCCAGCATAGAAGAATCTTCTTTATGGTTAGTTTCCGCTTAGGGCAAGGTTTTGCCGGGTCTCCAGGGTTAAATCGTTGTGATAATGGCTTCTGATTCTCGTATAGGATCCATTTCTAATCACAAGTCACAATACGGTTCAAAATCCCCTCCTCATTGTGACGATTGAGCAAAGAAACGCAGCCAGTGACGCGTGTTTGTTGGTTTGCTTCGGACATTTCGTGCGGCACCAACTTTTCAGATTTGGCGCAAAATGGATAAATATCGCTTTGTCACTCACGCCGAACGCTGCGCTGCTGCTAATTCAGAAGTGGTCTGAGATGGATCCGCTTCCACTAACCCCTTTAATTCTTCGTTATTCACTTGAGTATTAGATCGTCCACGTATTGTGAAAGTGGAAACCAGAACGGAAACATTGAAACCGAAAACACACCTTTTGTTCGTGAGCAGTGCCTGGTCCGTCCACGTCGTTAATTCTTCAAGTCGTTCCTGCAGCACTGGTGCCACGCTGGAACTGGTACTCGTATTTTTGTATATAACAGCCTACTTACTGTAGTCCCTACCAGTGTTCAAGCTGAACTAGCATTCTCAGCCACGACTACTTAACGGCAGATATTAAGCCTCGTTTAGACATTGTGCACTCTCTGCTTCTTAAGAAGTGTTGTTTTATTCCCAAAATAATACAGTATTACCCTAATTAGCACGATTCCTTTAGTTTTATAGGGAAGGTAATTGTTCTAGACTCAAACTAACTTTTTTTTTTTAAATCTCGTCAATATTTAAATTTCGCCAGATCTCGTATCATTTTTGCACGAGATCTCGCAATTACCAATCTCGACATCTTGTTAAACTCACGAGATCTCTAATTTGTAATCTCGGCTCAAGATTGCATTACCTATGCTGCCCTTAGTGGGGGCTGTGAGTGTGTCGTGTTTTTATTTTAATACTTGCCTCTGTGAACTTGTGGTCTGATCCGGATGTTGTGGGTTCGGTTCCCACGAAGGAACAGAAAGTTTATCACTTGTAATATTTTCTCTAACTAGTTAGGACAATGAAATAATAAAATCACGTGTTTTTGTATGTTCTTTGTATTTTCTTGTTGCAATAAACGTTCATGGCCTACATGAACCTGTTTCTTATGATTCTCTCACCGTAGTCATCATATTGTTTCCTGGTGATCCACATGCGTTCGGCTTCCGGTATCCCGGCGAAGAGAGCTCCCCCCATCCACCCAAGCACGTTGGACTCATCAGCCGTGATCACGTTCACCTAAACCAATCAGGGTGTGATGGGATATACTCCTAGTGGTCCTCCCCGGGCAACGGAAACGCAGGCTTGTCTGAGAATACGTCCGGCTGAACGATCCCAACAAAGCGGTGGTAGGCTCGACAAGGGGCCGCCTGGCTCGCAACCACGCTTTCACCGGAGTCCGGCGCCAAACAGCTTGCTGTGTTTCGTCGGTGCGTGAGACTGCTAGTGCCATAACAGGCATCTTTTGGGGAACATAGTTGTTATTTTTCAATTTATCACTTTCTGAGGTTTCCCCCAGTTTGGTTAGGACAGTGCAGGCTGAATCAGCTGATTGTCCGGAAGAAAAAAGATTTCGTGCTGCGGCGGGCACGTAAAGCCGTCGGTCCCGTTCGCTGTCTTTGATAGTGGTCGTTACACAAAACCATCCAACCAATAAGCTGCGCTATTAGGCGGTTTAAAAACTCTGACACCAGGGTCCATCGGTTCGATAGACTCGACACCCACACGACAGAAGAAGCAGCAGCTGCAGACTGAATGCTAGTAAATAATAAACGTTAACCTTGACGCCCAGAACCGTCGTCAACTCTTGCTGAAGTCTCTCCCCGACCAGAGGAATCTTGGACAAAGCACCAGCCATGACGATCCCACTGTACATCTCCGTCCTATCAACGAATTTATTATTAATGAATGAATGATTTATTGTGCGATAAATTTGGGTTACAATAGCAGTTACATTTGTTTACATAATTAGTTTAACCAAATTCTACCTTTATTATTATTTGTTCGTTCCGCGCAGTCGGGTGAAAAATGAGAGTGGTGCAGATTCGGTTGTTAACACAACTTAAATCAGCTGGCACTAAGCTTTAGTTACCTCCATGGTTTAGTGGGCATGGGCTCCCGATCTGGAGGTCCTGGGTTCGATCTCCACGGCGGGAACACAAAGTTGATATTTCTCAATTAATAACTTTGTGAGATTTTCCCGTTTGTTTCGGACAATGCAGGCTGAATCACGTGATTGTCTGGAAGAATAATGATTCCGTACTTCGGAGGGCACGTTAAGCTGTCGGTTATGAAATATAAGCTGTGCTATTAGGTGGTTTACAAACTCTTACATCAGGGTTCAACGTGTCGAATGACTCGAAACCCACACGTTAAATAAAAATGCTCATGATTCTGTCTCCATTTTTAATTTTTTGAAAGTACAAACATACATATAATCACGCCTTTATCCCTTATGGGGTAGGCAGAGCGTAAACGACCTAAACAAAGTTCGTTCGTTTCACCACATCTGACAAAGCTTTATGGGTTATTTAAGATAGATTTAAAGGTATATTGCTTAGTGACAGGTTGTCAGCCCATCGCCTAAATTACAATATACTAAAACCCTCGGATCCCTTAGCTGGTTTTTACAGCTCGCCCGGAAGGAAATGCAGCTGGCACATCCTATGTTTTTCTCTCGCTCCCCGCCCAGCACGGATGTTTGAGCTCGTATCAGAAATGTAATTCCAGTACATTTTGGTTTGTCAAGTCAAATCTATACTTAATATTGCTCTCAATCTTGAGATCGCTTTATAGATACGAGTCAAATACCCACTCATGTCCGTTCGTACCTCAAATCACTATCACACTTATTGATGGATGTTGTAATTGTTTCCGTTAGTGACTTCCACGGAGCCTTTTTCCCCACCACCAGGTCTGGTTGAAATATCATCTCGCCAGCTAGAAATGCCTCGTTTGTTATGTCAATATCTTCGCCTGATGGTGACTTGAAAGACCTGTTAATAAAGCCTTGGTAAAGTTTAAAATCCTACTATCCTAGTAATATTATAAATGTGAACGTTTGGATGTTTGAATATTTTAATATGAGAGCCCGATGGTGTAGTGGATAGGGCCGCTGCCTCCTGAGCGGGAGGTCGTGGTTCGAATCCCACCACGTACCAATGTGTTTTTCGGTTTTCGAATTTCATATGTACGTTTATTCGGCGCTTTTTCCGTGCTTCGGAAGGCACGTTAAGCCGTTGGTCCCGGTTAATATTATTTAATACCGTAGATATTAGTCGTTAAGCCATAACAGAGGCCAGTTCTAAGCATTGGCGGCTTGAAAACTCTGACCTAATTTAGGATTAGGTCTGGTTTCCCTTCCGGGTTGCGGAGGTCAGATGGCAGTCGCTCTGTGTAAAAACCAGTACCCTCGTTCAATCCCCTAGATTAGGTAGCCGACCCTGTGAGATACGGGATAAGGCTAGGGAGATGATGGATGTTTGAATAATTGGATGTTTGTTACTCGATCATACTGGGCGGAAAATCGGGTTGACACTTGGCACATATGCCGTAGCTTAAGGGGTGTTTCAGTAACTTCAAATGGAACCGATATAAAATATTTAAAAAACCATTTCAAGAAAATTAAATATAACAAGTACCTACATATTTTTAAAAATAATTCAAACAACCCGACTGTAGTACCTATAAAAAAATGTTTTAATACATTAATTGTTCTAAAATTAAGCGAACTCTGGACCGTATTGGAAGCCTGCGGCTCAGATCAGACTACACGAAGACATTTGAACCTAAGATTTATGATTTTAAATTCGAACGAACAGCACAATCGTGCTCCACATAAATAGGTATGTCATACATGGCAATAGCCTAATCTAGTATTGGGTCTGGTTTCCCTTGTGGGTTGCGGTGCGGAGGTCAGATGGCAATCACTGTGTACAAACCAGTACCTTCGTTCAATCATCTGGATTAGCTATCCGACCCCGTGCAATGTGAAATACGGGAAAAGGCTTGGGTGATGATGATTTAAAAAAAATACTGATTGACAATGTTTTTTATAATGTTGATGAATTTTTAAATAAGCGATGATACATACATACATAACGTCACGCCTCTTTCCTGGAGGGGTAGGCAGATGATGATGTGATTATAAATATATTTTATACATACATACATATAATCACGCCTTTATCCCTAATGGGGTAGACAGAGCGTAAACTACCGAAACAAAGGTCATTCCGCCACATCTGACAGTTTTGAGGGTTATTTAAGAAAGATTTTTAGGTATATTGCTGTAGTGATAGGTTGTCAGCCTATCGCCTAAATTACAATATACTGAAACCCTCGGATCCCTTAGCTGGTTTTTACAGCATGCCCGGGAGGAAATGCAGCTGGCACATTCTATGATTTTCTTTTGCTCCCAGTCCAGCATGGAAGAAATATATTTTATTTGAGTTCTTATATAAAACGAAAAGTTAAATAATTGTTTCTATTGACATGCAATATTTATTATTATGGAATGAAGAGTATAAGTATGATGATGACGATAGGTATGCCAGACCTTTGGTAGTCTTTTCTACTCATAGCCGCGTTCATGGTGACGTACACATGTTTCTTCATGATCTCGTCTATAATGTAGGGGGTGTTGTATCCGAAATCAATTCCACGTTCAGCGAGGCACTCTCTCAAGTACTTGTTCATTTGTCTGCCCGCATACCCTGACTGCATGTGTGTATACCTTCAAAATATAAACATTATAATAATCACTTCTTTATCCCTAATGGGGTAGGCAGAGCGTTAACTACCTAAACAAAGGTCGTTCTGCCACGTCTGACAAAGATAGATTTGTAGGTATATTGCTGTAGTGACAGGTTGTCAGCCCATCGTCTAAATTACAATATACTGAAACCCTCGATTCCCTTAGCTGATTTTTACAACATGTCCGGGAAGAAAAGCAGTAATTTAGCGATGGGCTGACTACCTGTCACTACAGCAATATACCTCAGAACTTTGTCAGACGTGGTGGAGGTCGGAACAACCTTTGTTTTGGTCGGTTACGCTCTGCCTACCCTATATGAGATAAAGGCGTGATTATATGTATGTAGTAACAAACCTGACTATTCCTCCGACGAAAATGTTGTCGACATCGAAGGTGTCGTAGCCCATGTCTATGGTGCAGCCAGTGACCAGGCCGGAGCCATACTGGGCCAGCACGGCGGTGGGTTGTATGCACATCGCGGGCACGTTCAGCACCTCAAAGAACACCTTCGCGCAACGGATCCTGGAGAACATTATACATACATACATACATACATAAAATCACGCCTTTATCCCTTACGGGGTAGGCAGAGCTTAAAACGCCTCCTAAAAGGCGCTTTCGCCACGTCTGACATAAATTGAGGGCAATTTTAGATTGTAATGTGTATTGCTGTAGTGACAGGTTGTCAGCCCATCGCCTAAATTACAATACACAGTAACCCTCGAATCCCTTTTGCTGACTTCTACAGCATGCCTGGGAGGAAGGGCAACTAGAACATTCTATGTTTTTCTTTCTCTCCCAGTCCAGTATGGAAGATAACATTATAAACACACAATATTAGAAAACTACTCCTTTACCCAAAGGTTGCCTGGCAGAAATTGCTACCCTAGCAATAAGCCCGCCTAATTGTTCTCTGTTTGTTTTGTAATGTTTGTTCCTGTACAATGTGTTGTTTATGTGCAATTAAGAATATTTGTATTGTATTGAAAACATTGCGACCACGTGTTATAGAGGCCAAGTTAAGGTGCTTTCTGCCGTCAGATGAGCAAGTAGATTTCAAGATATACAACCATCATCGCCCGTAATGCGTTAGATTATCGTTCAAATGAGTGGCGGTTTCGGTTTTGAAAGAGCCCGATGGTGTAGTGGATAGGGCCGCTGCCTCCTGAGCGGGAGGTCGTGGTTCGAATCCCACCACGTACCAATGTGTTTTCGGTTTTCGAATTTCATATGTACGTTTATTGGGCGCTTTTTCCGTGCTTCGGAAGGCACGTTAAGCCGTTGGTCCCAGTTAATATCGTTTAATACCGTATATATTAGTCGTTAAGCCATATCAGAGGCCAATGTTAAGCATTGGCGGCTTGAAAACTCTGACCTAATCTAGGATTGGGTCTGGTTTCCCTTCTGGGTTGCGGAGGTCAGATGGCAGTCGCTCTGTGTAAAAATCAGTACCCTCGTTCAATCCCCTAGATTAGGTAGCCGACCCCGTAAGATACGGGATAAGGCTAGGGAGATGATATGATGAGTGGCGGTTTCGTCAAAAATGTGCGAAATACGCATAAAAAAGCGAATTCCAGCCACGAGTTAGATTTTAAAAAACTATGTTGCGATTTTTGATAATGCGGATATTTTTCCGAAGGAACCGTGAAAGCGCTCGTAATAGTTTAGAAGGAATATCAAAGTTTCCAGTTTTTTTAGCATTCTTGTTTATGAACTAGAATATTTTTAAATGTTGTAATTTACAGGCCATGAACTAATTTCTTAGACGTATATTTTTTTAAATATTTTCAATGATGTTTTAGGAGAAATAACCTCTTAAAAACAACAATTTGCCGTTAGGAATCACCTTAAACACTAGCACCTACGCTTTGAATGAACGTGGCATAACATTTGAGTTATACTGACGTGTTTTGCGGCCCATAAACTGCATTTTCTTTGCAACTTAAGAGAGCTTTAAATTTCGGAACCGCAGACGATAAGCTTGTTACAAACATATGTTTTGCGGTTGACTTTCTTTAAAGTTGTATAGCAAAAACAGGTTGGTATCGATAACGCAAATTTAAATAAACGGGGTATACTATAGCCCGCTCACCATGATTAGTGATTACTGACATGGCTCATACAAGTTGTATGTGTCGTAGGATGATTTGATATTTCGAATTTTCGCGAAAATCCCAGGGATTTTGGTTCTAATATAAGTATATTTTATTGAAAGCAAGTGAAATTAAATTAGTTTTCAATGTATTTAAAAAAAAACACCTGAAGACGGCTGCTTATGATGTTATATTTTTTTTTTATCTAGCCTTTTAATTCCTTCTTACATTCCTTAAGTATGTAACCAATTTATCGAAAACTAGATCTACTATGCCCATAAAATACAATGGCACAGTCTAACACTAATCTACGCCCAAGTTTCTTTCAAAGAGAGTATTGAATTACGAGATAAGAAGCTGTCCCTAACTCAAATATTCGTGACAGCTTTTTAATGAGCCCTCACGCCCCCCTATGTCTATTTCCACCATGCCAGGTACAAAGCATTGAATACCCTGGCTCAATGTAGGCGTAACTTCTAAATGAGGTTTCCTTTTTCTTTTTTGAAGCTGGAAAGTATTCTCCCGTGGGTTATTATTTTCCCTTTCTATAGAAGCGCCAGTTTCGTTTCTGAAGTCAAAGTCTCACAGTATTAATTAATTACCATACATATAATCACGCCTTTATCCCTAATAAATTTACGCTCTAAATAACCTAAACAAAGGTCGTTCCGCCACGTCTGTCAGTTTTATTCTAAGATAGATTTGTAGATATATTGCTGTAGTGACAGGTTGTCAGCCCATCGCCTAAATTTCAATATATTGAAACCCTCGGATCCCTTAGCTGGTTTTTACTGCATGCCCGGGAGGAGTTGCCGCTGGCACATTTTATGTTTTTCTCTCGCTCCCAGTCCAGCATGGAAGCAATTAATTACCGCTACTTCTAAAAGAGGTTATTTTATATTTTTCTATGTGAAGGGCAAGCCGCCAAGCACCCCTGACCACAGCTCAACGTGTTGATGGCTAACGCCTCATGATGGTAATTTAATAAAAGAGGTTTTTTTTTTCTTTTTTGTAAAAAGTGCAAGGTTTTTCAATTCTTATTTGTTGTTTATTACACAAACAAAAATTGCTCATCGCGGTGAGTAAATTTCATAAATTCGATATCTCGATGCCTTTTATAGTTTAACTGTGCTCGTAGGAATCCACCTCAGGCACTCCAGACCTCTAAATACCTCAAATATGTATATGACATAAAAAAAATACTCTGAATGTCTTTTGTTAACGTAGTATCTTCTTATCTTTCATAGATACTGCCTCCGTGGTCTAGTGCTACGATCCGGAAGTCCTGGGTTCGATTCCCAGGGGGGAAAACACGAAGTTCATATTTGACAATTTATCACTTTGTGAGGTTTTCCCCAGTTTGATTAGGACATTGCAGGCTGAATCACCTGATTGTCCAAAAAGGAAAAATATTCCGTGCTTCGGAGGGCACGTTAAGCCGTCGGTCCCGGTCGCTGTCTTTGATAGTGGTCGTTACTCAAACCATGTCAGCGGCCTATTAGCCGTGCTACTAGGCGGTTTAAAAAACTCTGACACCAGGGCTCATCGGGTCATTCGACTCGAGAATCCACTCGTTAAGAAGAAGATCTTTCATAGATTAGCCGGGCTTCCAGGTATCAGGTAAAAAAAGTGCTTATGTCTATACTCGAGCCCGATGGTGTAGTGACTGTGGCCGCTGCCTTCTGAGCGGGAGGTCGTGGTTCGAATCCCACCACGTCCCTATGTGTTTTTCAGATTTCAAATTTCATATGTACGTTTATTCGGCGCTTTTTCCGTGCTTCCAAGACACGTTAAGCCAATGGTCCCGGTTAATATCGTTTAATACCGTAGTTATAAATCCATGTCAGAAGTCAGTGGCAAGCATTGATGGCGGCTTGAAAACTCTGACCTAATCTGGGTTTGGTTTCCCTTCTGGGTTGCGGAGGTCAGATTGCAGTCGCTCTGTGTAAAAACCCGTACCCTGTTTCAATCACCTAGATTAGGTAGCTGACTCCGTGAGATACGGGATATGATGCTTATGTCTATACTCATACTCTCATACTTATAAGTTTTTGGTGAAGTTCTCTTTATCTATGTTAGTTTAGCTGGGTTCTGCAGGTCCACACTATGGGCTCCAGATCTTCGATTAATCAGTTTCACTTCACCAAATTGTATATTCTAAATGAAAATGTAACTTCCATGCTGGTCTGGGAGCGAGAGAAAAACATAGAATGTGCCAGCTGCATTTCCTCCCGGGCATGCTGTAAAATCCAGCTAAGGGATCCGAGGGTTTCAGTATATTGTAATTTAGGCGATAGGCTGACAACCTGTCACTACAGCAATATACCTGGGATTCTGTCTTAATAACCCTCAAAACTTTGTAAGACGTGGCGGGACGACCTTTGTTTAGGTCGTTTACGCTCTGCCTACCCCATTAGGGATAAAGGCGTGATTATATGTATGTATGTAAATGAAAATGTTCGGCATATTGCTTAAAAAATCGAAATCGCTATATGTATGCCTATAAAATTTTAGGAGTTGTTTTCCTCACAGATCCCATCATCAAAACCGGATTTTAATGGAAACGGGACCAACCCTTTCTAATAAAATATGATTTATATAAATCGGTTCATAAATGACGGAATTATGAGGTAACATACACACAAAGAAATATACAGACGAATTGAGAACCTCCTCCATTTTGAAGTCGGCTAAAAAGTCAGGTATTTGCGAAAAATCTTATTATTCTATTAGCATATTGTAATATAATATGCTTATTTATAACTGAAATAAGATGAATTATACAATACAATACAAGATACTTTATTGCACAAAGAAACACAAATACATACAGCAGAAAAGTAAGGAACAAAACAGTACAATATAGGCGGCCTTATTGCTAAAGCAGCAATTTCTACCAGGCAACCTTTGGGTAGTAGGATACTACATAGCAGATAGCGGGATAGTGCATACTAAGTTAATCTTAATACTTAAACAATATAAATACTACTAAATAAATACATAAATATATATTATCAAAATCATCCTGCGACATATGCAGAAAATTACATTTATACGAGCTGTCAGTCAGTAATCATCTAATGCATGGTATAATAAAAGACTACGATCTAATGTTTCAATTATATTCCGACATATCTTCTGATATAAATAGCCATCGTGAACAGGAGCAGCCATCCAAAAAAACTCAATTTTTCCTCTCCTAGCACTTTGTCTTAATTATGCCATTTTTTTCGTAATTGGTTTAGCAATATGCCTGGACATATCACCTTGGGAAAAGTTACCACCTACCAAGATACATATAATCCTCCCACCGATTTTCGGTGATGGCTGCCAATCTCCCAGATATCGGCCAACTGCGCAGGACTAGGTTTTAGTACCCGACTATTTCGCTACATACAGATGCACTCTCTATTCCTTCAATCTCTTATTCTAATGGGACAGACTGACTAATACGATCAGAGATAAATCAGGCGCAGGACTTGACTCTTTACATGACCATCCGACAGCATGGATCGTCTTACTTTTCAGACAATCAAGTGATCAGCCTGCAATGTCCTAACCAAACTAGAAACTGGCCGGGAATCGAACCCAGGACTTCCGGGTCGAGAGCCCATGGCTCAGACCGCTAGACCACGGAGGCAGTTAAGTTACCAGTTACCATTTCGGCAAAGTTTGATCGATTCAACAAGGTTCTGAGCTTTGTGGACTTTGAGAAGGCATTGGTTGATAGCGGTCTCGCCTGTAGACCTATAGGTATTTGGATCAATCAACAATCAACTAGCGGAGTAAAATAAAAAAATAGTTTTCCATAGTGGACTGGGAGTAAGAGAAAAACATAGAATGTGCCAGCTCATTTCCTCTCGGGCATGCTGTAAAAACCAGCTAAGGGATCCGAAGGTTTCACTGTATTGCAAATTAGGCGATGGGCTGTCACTACAGCAATATACCTATACAAATACAAACCTATCTTAAATAACTCTCAAAACTTTGTCAGACGTGGCGGAACGACCTTTCTTTAGGTCGCTTACGCTCTGCCTACCCCATTAGGGATAATGGCGTGATTATATGTATGTTTTTATAACATTTGTGAGAAATTTATAGTGATTGAAACAGGGCCAAAAACTAAAACAAATTTTGAAACATTGTCTTAAACTAAATAAATTGGCATGGTCGGGCGTTTCGAATAAAAAAAAGGAATTTTGTTAATATTTCGTACACAGCTTGTTTTATTCCATTACAATAATCAACCCACCCTATGTTCATATAAACCTTTCTCTTGAATCACTTAATTTATTTAAAAAAAACGCTATCACTACATAGTATAAAACAAAGTCCCTTTCTCTGTCCCTATATCGCCATGTATGCATAAATCTTTAAAATTAAGCAACGGATTTTGATGCGGTTTCTTTTAATGGATAGAATGATTCAAGAGGAAGGTTTATATATATAATACTTGCATAATATTGTGGAGAAACACTGATAATTTCCGTGCGAAGCCGGTGCGGGTCGCTAGTTTAGGGATAAAGGCGTGATCATATGTATTATAGAGAAAATCACTGACTTTTCCAGCATAGTCATGTAGGGTGAGCAGCAAAGCATGACGGCTCTATCTTCAGGCGCGACCCTCAGTTCCCTGTAGAAGACGTGGTGCCAGACCCGCTCCATGTTGTCCCACTGCACGACGCGACCGCTCGCCACCGGCGCGCTCAGCTCCAAGTCCTCGCCTAGCAACACTGTAATACAATATTTGAATCATCAACTCCTTAATCTTATCCCGTATCTCACGGGATCGGATACCTAATCTAGGGGATTGAACGAGGGTACTGGTTTTTACACAGAGCGACTGCCATCTGACCTCCGCAACCCAGAAGGGAAACCGGACCCAATTATATATTAGGCCAGACTTTTCAAGCCGCCAGTGCTTAGCACTGGCCTCTGACATGGCCTAACGACTAATATCTACGGTATTAAACGGGTTAACATGCCTTCCGAAACACTTACGAAAAAGCGCCGAATTAATGTACATATGAAATTCAAAAACCGAAAAACACAGTGGTACGTGGCGGGATTCGAACCACGACCTCCACTCAGGAAGCACTTTTTTTCCACTACACCATCGGGGTCTACAATATTTGAATTTAGCTTCATTTTTATCAAAAGAATTTAAAATAATAATATAATAAAAATAATATAATTCAAACTACATGACTGTAGTTACTTGTTGTTCACCTTGATTTTTCTAAAAGTAACCATAACTACCTTTCTTTTGATACCCCACTTGATCCCCCCCCGCTTATCTTCAAACCCCACCTGGGTAGTTCTCCTTGACGGAAATGATTTGACGTAATATATTTATTATCACTATTAAAAACCGTTTTATTTTAACAAATATAATTAAGTGACCCACATCCAAAAACCTATATATATTATCATTATCACAGAGTAACTAATAATACAAACGTACAAATATTATTCACATCTAAAATTTTGTAGCTGTAAAATTATTCTAATGTAATGTTTTATTGCGGAACATACTCGTTTTATTTCCGTCAATCAGAAAACTACCCACCTGCCGGAGTTACATAGTTTTCGCAGCCCTCGAAGTGGGGGAACAGAGGTGCGCTCAGAAAAAAAAGTTTTTCGCGAAGATTCAAATAATGAAATCACCCTTTAACATGTATAATTAAATCATGTGGTACCAGCGGCTAAAAAGGGATTCGAGGGTTACAGTGTATTGTAATTTAGACGATGGGCTGACAACCTGTCACTACAGCAATACACATTACAATCTAAAATTGCCCTCAATTTATATCAGACGTGGCGAAAGCGCCTTTTAGGAGGCGTTTTACGCTCTGCCTACCCCGTAAGGGATAAAGGCGTGATTTTATGTATGTATGTATGGTACCAGCGGCGTCACCGATGGGCACGTCGTACTCTTCACCCGGGCGTCCGTAGGGCAGCTTGAGGTCCCGCGGCCGCCCGACGAAGTTGCGAAACATTGTCACGGGATGATTGTCACAGCAAAACCCAGCCTTGAGAGTGTGTCCACCGCAGTCCAGAACAACCGCTGGCTTCTCCCAGTCCATGTTGCATCAAGTAATTCCGCTCGCTTAGTATAAAAAACCTTGAAAATCCGCAAAATCTTGGTTGCAACTTGGTCGTCACCAAAGTCAACAAGTCAACCAAAGACGTCACTAGTCACTATTAGCTGTCACTTGGGGGCTATATGTTGGGAGAGCTGTCAGGGATCTAGCGTTGGCAGCCATAACCTTGGCCTATCCTTGGCCCATAACATTATAATGAGTTTTTATATTTATTCCGAGTTAAGGCTATAAACGTGAGCGACGGCGCTGCATTGTATGGACAACTGTCAAACTGGCCTCGGCATCAAATAGATTCGTACGTATAGATTTAAATAAATCTACACCGATAACGTCACTATAAAACAAACTGTTCGTTTTATGTGCAGACTTAAAAAAACAAGTGCCTACTTGTCTTGGAAAAAGCAATCAAATCAACGTGCCATACTAATTGTCAAAATGTGATAGTGATGAGCAAACATCCGAATAAAACCCAGAGATTTCAAAACACTAGGGTTATTTTTCTTTTTCAGAGTTTGAAGATGATGCAAAGCTAAAGTATATGACCGCAAATCGCACTAACTAGTGCATTTCCACTAAACTACATACATACATATAATCACGCCTTTATCCCTAAACAAAGGTCGTTCCTCCACGTCTGACAAAGTTTTGGAAGTTATTTTTGACAGATTTGTAGGTATATAGTTGTACTGATAGGTTAAACAGTTATAGGGTCAACCTATCGCCTAAATTGCACTATACAGAAACCCTCGGATTCCTTAGCTGAATTTTACAGCATGCCCGGGAGGAAATGCAGCCAGCACATTCAATGTTTTCCTCTCGCTCCCAGTCCAGCATGGAAGATAAGTATAGTTGCGATTTCAACAGAATCGGCACCACTTTTTATTTCACTATGTGGAAGCCATGAGAAGGAAAAAAATAAGTTGCAATGAAACACTTTTTATTTTCATCAATTTAAGCAGAATACAGCTTGTAACTTAAAAGAACTTATAGTTTACGCGATCGGGACCAATGTCATCGTACTCCTCCTTGCTCATCCAGAACCCTTTAAGACTGTCTAGTGAAGCGAGCATCGATCCTCCGATCCAAGTCGCAATCTGTCTAGTAGGCATCTCATCTATCTTCACCTTCTTAGTAGCGTCCAGTTTCATCAACTTCAGTAGTGTGGACAGTTCGCATAGGAGACGAGCTCCAAATCCTGGAAACTGGGTCGAACCTCCCGAAATGACGATATTCTCGTACATTTTATGCCTGATGTCTATGTCGCACTTCTGGACGCTTTTGTTGATGTACTCGACGACACTGGGGCAGGAGAGACCAGCTAGTGACGGTTGGAACAGTGCTTCAACGCATTTGAATCTCTGGTCCCCCAACATTATCTGTTGGCCATCAGGAAGATCGTACTTCACAGTGTTTTCCCCAGAAGCCGCGTATTTCTCACATTCTTCGTTATAGTTTCTTGCTACGTAGCATAATTTCTCCTGAAATAAATAAAAAACAGTTATAGGTACTACGGGACAGAACAGAAAGGGTATATGCACCCAGAAGATGTGGTAATCTGTACTAGACTAGGTAACTAACCTTTAACTCCTCTATCAAAGATTTTTGGAAACGTGTCGTGAAGGAATACCCCAACTCATCGAGCATGGCTGCTAGTCTATTAGAGAGGGCGTCTCCAGTGAGCTGACAAGACGCCGTGGTATGCAGCAGAGGAAACCCTTCGAAAACAGGAGAGACAAACGAACTGCAAGCTCCATTCTCGTAGACCAACCCTGTTGTTGTTAACCAAAATTAGAAACATTGTACATTGTAAACCTCTATGAGAATCGTTGATTCTGTCTCTTTCTACTTGGCATTGCTGTCTCGTTTGTTCCGTTTTGCGTCGGCGTCTTGCCTTTCAATATGGCAATAGTGCCACCGCCATTACTGTTCAGGTGGCGATTTTAGAAACTAAAATTTGAGTTGTATTTTGATCTATTATATACAGATCGACCGTGAAATCTGTTCACCTGTCACGTCGCTACTATAGCTGACATTGCTTCAATTGCTGTCAGTGTAACCTACTCCATTAGGGATAAAGGCGTGATTATACGTATGTATGTAACCTAGACAAGTTCTAGTGCCTAAAATAATCGCCTGAACAATTTGAGCAATCGCACTGTCCGAATGTCGCAGGGTAATGACGAAACCAGATATTCCGCGAAATCCCTAGGGATATGGCGAAATCCCGGAAGAAGGCGTTATTGATTGATCACTACGCCTTCTTAATGAAATTGTTTAGAGAATTGTCATTACACTAGATTCAATTTAGTAAAATGTAGATTTTTTTTATATAGATAAAATGATAAAACCGATTCGAAAATTTAAGTGTTAATCAAAAGAAAAATATTCTAACTATGCCATTTCACTTTGTTTTATACGGGGTGTAAGGGACAGTGTCTCACAAACTGATAGGGGTTGCTCAGTCAACGAAACTGAACAACTATGACCAGGCAATTCTTTTAGGTTTCTTTTTAAAGTTTGCTTTTCCATACAAACTGTCTGATCGAGGTAGTAATTTTGTATGAAAAAGTTTTATTTTTCTTCTCCTGAAAGAATTTTCTGGTGAATGTTGTTCAGTATCGTTGACTGAACAACCCCTATTAGATTGCGGGATGCTGTCCCTTACACCAGGTATGAATTGTTAATTACAATACTAGAAGTCGGGTCGATTGACTCAATACCCACACGACAGAAGAAGAAAAAGATCACAAGAATTAAAAATAATACCTGACTTGATTTCAAGACTTCATAGTCTGTTAAATCCATATTATAAACTGAGTCATATATTGTTAATAGAATGTTTGATTAGATGATTTTTATATAGACATTTTCATTAAAATGAAAGTTTTCAATTCCATCATTCCACATTTGAATTTATTACTTTGTTAATAGCCCATTTAATTAAAAATATCCTCAAACTACAATTGATAACATTAAAAAACTTGTATTTATTAAGTGTGTTTTCCTGAACACTTCAATTCACTGTTTACAAACATTTCAGTATTCAGGAAAACATACTGAATAAGTACGTACATACCAGCTTACTAGTTAACGATTCGTAATGGAAAAAAAATATAATGACGTCGTCAGAACATCTTTCTCTCTCTCTCTCCTTGGCAATTATTATTTCCATCCGATGGTGGGGTCTGCCTTCTTCGTTTTCTCTTTCCACTTTACTCTATTTGACGTGTCTAACTCCGTAACTGCGCAGGAGCCAAGGTCTATGTTTGTTTTTATTCATGCTTTTAAAAAAATCATTTGGTTTGATTATTTTATCTATGTCAACAATTTTCTCGCTGAAACTAGACTGAGTCTAGTGCATAGACTGTGGTCTAGTGAAATAACAAGTCCCTATACATTTTCAGTAAGAAGGCGTAATGATCAACGATTACGCCTTCTTCCGGGAGTTTGGGAAATACACACATATAATCACGCCTTTATCCCTAATGGGGTTGGCAGAGCGTAAAGGACCTAAACAAAGGTCGTTCCGCTACGTCTCACAAAGTTTTGAGGGTTATTTAAGATAGATTTGTAGGTATATTGCTGTAGTGACAGGTTGTCAGCCCATCGTCTAAATTGCAATATACAGAAACCCTCGGATTCCTTAGCTGGTTTTTACAGCACGCCCGGGAGGAGATGCTGCTGGCACATTCTATGTTTTTCTTTCGCTCCCAGTCCAGCATGGAAAAAAATCGAGGAATCCCTAGAGATTTCACGAAAGCCCTAATTTGGTCGTTTCCCTACAACAAAGTTTTATAGAGATTCAAGCCTTTCTACTCATCTCTCGGTAAACTTAGCCGTCGCCAGAAGCTCTCAGTGTCCCATACCTGTGGTTCTCCCGCTGGCGTGCAGTGCCAACACAGGGGACTTGACAAGGTTCAAACCGCTGACCGCAAATGTCTCGAAGAAAATCTCCGCCATTCTTTCCCTAAAAACAAAACCACACATCACACCTTTGGAACTTGTATACCACTTGCGGTTATTACGTTTTGAAATGGATTGAGAGCATCGTCCAAGCTTAGGACAATCATCTCAATATACTTTCTGAAGAAAACCTTTTTTTAGATATTGGCCAAGTCGTTTACTGTCAGATTGAAGAAAATGAGAGTTGGCAATAATTTTGTCAACCCTCATTTTCTTCTGTGGTTTATCAAATAACTTGTAAAAATTAATATAATTTTTTTTGAAATGATAAATAATAGTTTAGGCTGTATGGCTTTGTACCGTTGCCTACCCGATAACACTGGCCTATATTATACCACTGGACAGGCTGTCTCCATACAAATGACAGCTGTATTGTGTAATTGTGTATCATTTTGAAGCGCTGCTACGAGTGTCGCGAGAACTAATTTTGACGTAAATTGCAAATATACCATAGGATGTTGAACAGCGGCGAGGTTTTTCAGAATCTCAATCGTTTTTCGTGGTATTTAGGTGATATTTTATATACCCATCACCCTTTTTTTATAATCTTCAGTTATTTTGAAAGAGCATTTATATCATCGATATATTATCATATCACAGTCGACTTTGGACATCACTAATTGTAGTTCAATGGACACTCGCATCTGCCTACAGCGCCAAAAAGGCGATACTCAAATACGCTTAAAAATGTTAAGTCAACAGCCAGTCCAGTGGTATAATGTAGGTCAGTGTTCCGATAAGGATCAATTCAAAAACAACAACGATAGTTGATTATTGACTCAGTGTAGTCAATCTTCTAATAGATTTTTGCACTTACAGTGCTATTATATTTCTGAAAACATTAGAAATAACAAATCAAAAATTCATTCGCTTATCATAACTCCTCTTCATAACTACTAAAATACGCTGAACATACATGGGAGTGATTTGGATACCTCCTTAGAATCTGATTTTTATCTTTGGACGTCAGTCTTTAGCCACCGTGTATACTTGTGCTGGTTACTTATTTTAGGTGGTTACCTAATCATCACTAAGGGTCGTAATTATGAAGCTATATCAAACTTGAGAGCAATATTAAGTATGGATTTGACAGGCCAGTTTGTACTGAAATGACATTTCTGGTACAAACTCAAACTCGCTGTCACTCATGAGAGCTGATTACAAATACGGCCCTAATACATATGAGTACAATCCAGCACTAGTCTGAAATAATATGCATTAATTAAATAGACCCAAATATATCCAGCACTATTATATAATTTATATCGCACAGTGGCATACAATCACACACGAAAACGCGCCCCAATTTGAGTAACGGAAAATTAAGCAAACAGATTTATTTGCGTAGTAGATTTATCGGATACACATATGCCGTAATTGGGAAAACAAACTTTTCATATGGATTCTATAAGGATGATTTATTGTATTTTTTCAAAAATATTATTAGAGAGATACTATATATTAATTAAAACCAATCTTTTTATATCTTGCGAGTATTGTTTGATGCCAATAACGAGAATACTTAATAAACGTTTTACAAATAATAGTCAAATATTTTTATTGAGAGCCCGATGGTGTAGTGGATAGGGCCGCTGCCTCCTAAGCGGGAGGTCGTGGTTCGAATCCCACCACGTACCAATGCGTTGTTCGGTTTTCGAATTTCATATGTACGTTTATTTGGCGCTTTTTCCGTGCTTCGGAAGGCACGTTAAGCCGTTGGTCCCGGTTAATATCGTTTAATACCATAGATATTAATCGTTAAGCCATGACAGAGGCCAATGCAAATCCCCTAGATTAGGTTAACCTGTGGACCTCCCGATAAACTTCTCTGAAGTTTAGGAGATTATTAAATAATTTGTGCCATGTAATTTTGTGTAGCAAACTATAAATTAAAAAAAAAAAGGTAGCCGACCCCGCGAAATACGGGATAAGGCTAGGGAGATGATGATCTAAAAATATTAGACTAATATTTTTATTAATCTAGTAATCTACGAGCTGCCAGGTCCGTAGAAAATCACATGATAAATTGCAGGTTTTGGAGGGTGGTCCATGCTTTTTGTTTTATGATTTGACTTCCTTTGACGATAATGAACAAAACGTAAAGTTAGCATTACCGTGCATTACTCATTCAGTCATAAGGTGCTTCCTCACTAAGGCTCGTATTGATAAACAGTACTTGAAACTGACAGTGAGTTTGAGTTCGTATCAAATGGCCTGTCAAATCCATACTTGATATTGCTCTCAATCTTGAGATCGCTTTATAAATACGAGCCTAAGAGAAATCGTTCGCATAGGTTGTCTATGTATCAAGCATGATAGCGTCTATAGATAAATCTATGCGAACGAATGCTCTAAGTGAGGATGCACGTTTAGTGGGACAGCGCCAAATTCAGATTATCTATATCACAAATACAAATACATTTATTATCCACATTTAAAAATAGAAACTAGTTACACACATTCACAGACAAGGCAAGTCCCCCTGATTTCCTCTAGATTTATCAAAAGACTAGCTTTTGCCCGCGGCTTCGCTTGCGCTAAATTTAAGGTTCTACATACATACTTATAATAAATCCCATTTTCATTCTTGTCTACTCGTTAAACTTTAAAAAATCTATAGTCGTTCTGTGTAATCTTTGCCTGCGTTATTCACACCCCTCCTACACGTTTCTCTCGTCATTCCCGCATCCCTCACGTCCCTTCCATATCTCGCATCACGCCCGTCCTTCTTTACTCTGACGTCACTGTTTCTCTCATGTACTTTTCGGCCCGCGTCCTTTTTCCCCTGGTTCCCGTTCCCTTCTGTTTGATTAGCAAGTCCCTTACGTAAATCGTTACCACGCCTCTTCGTCCTCCCGTCCCTTGGTCTCCCGTCCCATCCGTAACGTTCCGTGTAATAACTCCCCTTGGTCCTCCGGTACTCCATTCCTACCGTTCCTTTCTTCCTCTGAAATTTTTTTCTCAGTGGATGCCTAAACTATATAAAGCTTCTATTTGCAAAATTTCGAATACCCAGGTCAAACTTCCGTCAACAACTTCATCCCCCTTTGGTAAAGTAAATCCATTACTAAACTCACTGAAACACGTCTTAATTCTTTTTCAATCATCAGCCTAAACACAAGATTTATAGATCCTTTGAAATTTAGGGACTTTTATACAAAAACCCATTACCTATTTAACCCATTTAGCGGTAGATATTTTGGACAATGTTCTTTAGTGGATGCCTACACTAGGATATCTATTTGCAAAATTTGAAGACTCTAGACTTAACGGATTAGCTCTGCGTTGATACCTTACTAACTGGCAGTTTATGCCCCTTTTCAACCATAGGGGGTGAATTTAAAAACTTTTAAAACTTTGATTCTGATACACACATTTATTTAATATTTTTCAAACATTTCGTACCAATGTCTTTTTCAGTTTTTGAGTTTTATATGAACGTTTAATCGGCGCTTTTTCCTTGCTTTGGAAGTTGATCTGATTTTATTTGATTTGGTTCCGGTTAATATCGTTTAATACCGTAGATATTTCTCGTTAAGCGTGCTCCTGAACTGCCCTGCGTGCCCCGACACCTGCACGCTAGCAGAGATCTCTCTGGGCGGCCACTTCAAACGCTATTTGTGTGGAAACTTTTTGGGTTGAGAAAATTTGATTCGCCGCGACACGCAAAGAAGAAGAAGAAGCCGTCAAGCCATGTCAGAGGCCAGTGCTAAGCATTGGCGGCTTGAAAACTCTGACCTAATTTAGGATTGGGTCTGGTTTCCCCTCTGAGTTGCAGAGGTCAGATGGCAGTCGCTCCGTGTAAAAAGCAGTCCCGTCGTTCAATCCCCTAGATAAGGTAGCCGACCCCGAGAGATACGGGATAAGCCTAGGGATAATAATAGTCCTCCCACCGATTTTCGGTGATGGCGGCCAATTTCCCGGAGATCGTCCAACTGTGCAGGACTTGATTTTAGTGCCCAAGTGTTTGCACTACACACAGGTGCACTCTCCATTCCTTCAATCTCTTATTCTGATGGGACAGATTGACTGACACGACCAGAGAGAAATCGGGCGCAGGACCGACTATTGACATGCCCATCCGACAGCATGGATCATCTTACTTTTCGGACAATCAGATAATCAGCCTGCAATGTCCTAACCAAACTAGAAACAACAACAAAAAGTCATTGTCCCCCGCCGGGAATCGAACCCGGGACTTCCTGGTCGAGAGCCCATGGCTCAGACCGCTAGACCACGGAAGCAGTTAAGCCTAGGGAGATGATGACTCTAAACACGAAAATGGACCATCCTAACTTCAAAATTGAGTTTCATACAAACTTCAACCCCCTATTACAACCCGTTAGGGGTGGAATTTCTGAAAATTACTCGCTAGTCGTTTGCACTCACTAAATGAGATAATGATCTGCACAAGTTGCTAGATTCAGCGGTTTGCACTGTGTGTTGATACCTTACCCAGTTGTTGATCCCCCTTTTCACGCTTGAGCTACGAACCGCTTGCGGGCAGAGGGTGTAATGTTTGTTAAACGCCGGTACACGCATTTTTTTTAAGTTATTCTTTTCTTAAGGGCGTTTGGAAAAGTCGTTGAGAATGAAATTTTACGATGCGCGCATCACTATAACAAAAAGTAACACCATGAAGTTAGCCGGTCTCGAAAAAATTTACGATGCGATCGCATCAGGTTTATCGAGTCGATCGATTCCGAGGACCTGACCTACAGGTCTGACTGAAGAAGAATCAGGAGTCATATTTTTGAACCGCTCGTTTCTGAATTCGCATACGAAAATGCAACATTCGCATACGAAATCCCAATATCACTATTTTTGAATACTCATACGTATGCGACTCTGCAGCGAGTGCTCTAAACCACTCGTTTTCTTTTCTACTTCTCGAAACCAAAGTAGTCTATGATCATGTCAGTGACACAGACAAACATTTGACAAGTGACACTTTATCTTTTTGATTTACTTGAATTTACGTTCCGTTTCCTGCGTATGATTTCCGGTTTTTCAAATCAACGATTTTTGTTAGTGGTAGTGGTGGTATAGTAGGTGTATTTCTGCGTAGAACGAAACCAATTTATGGGATTAGATTTAATTGGTAACACAGCTTTCTACTGCTTCAAAAATACGTAAAATCGTGTGTGATAGAATTTGATTTCGTACACGAATGATTTTCGTATGCGTGGTTCAGTTTTCATACGAGTGGTTCAGAAATACGTCTCCAGGTTGAAGTTGGCCGTAAGTGCCATACTAATTGTCAAATTTTATTAGAAATGTAAACAAACCCGGTTTCTTACTTTTCTTTACGTTTGTCGGTTTTCTTTTCTTGTTTAGTTGACGGGACACTGGCAAAATGTCCCAAAACGGACGATTACTATTTTTTTTTAAAACCTGATCGTTTTCAAATTATATTTTATTTATTATTTTTACTATTGGGCATTACGTTGTGATTATGATCGGGTAGCGGAGTATTCCTATACAAATTATATTTCTAAAATACGAGTCAAAGTGTTTATAAGCGTAGATGTGTATAAAGAGCAGAAAGCATAACAGCAAGTAACATTACCGTATAATTCTTAATATCTTTAATATTATTGCGTATAACAAATAAATTTAAAAAGCTTATTGTTTTACGAAAAAAGACTAAAATAAAAAAAAAATGTGTTATCACACGCGCGTACATAAGCACCTATTTTTTTTATAATTAGGCTAACTAAACACAAGAAAGAGAAAGTAGGTCTTAGGTTGTATCTCTAACACTGTATACAGTGTATATCTCAATGCAAAATTTCAAGATCCTAGGTTGAACGACTTTTCGTACACAACTTCTACCCGGTTTTCACCCCACTGGGGGCGGAATTTTTAAAATTTTATTACTTGTCTTTTCAACCATCAATTCTAAGATTCAAACTTCAGATTAAACGGACTTTCATATAAAGTTCGATTGCCCATTTTAACCCCCTTCGGTGTAGAATTATGTATAAGGCGCAAAAGTACATGATCCTAGGTTCGTACACAGCCTCATGCTTTTTCAAAATCGCTGATATATGTATTTATTACTTTTCAATCATCAGCCTACATACGAAATTCAGAGGTCCTAAGTATAAAAACTTCATATAAACTTCCATCCCCTTTTTAACCCCTTTAGGAGAATTTATATCTACGTGCAAAATAATATGAACCTAAGATCGACGACTATTCGTACCCGTCTTCATTATTTTTTCACCCCTTTGGGGGAGGAATTTCTAAATTCACCGATAAACATATTTATTACTTTTCAATCATCAGCTTACATACGAAATTTTTAGATCCTAACTTCAAAATCCACGGACTTTCCCTTAGGTGTGGAATTTCCAAAAATCGCTCCTTAATGGATATCTACATTACAGAAGATATCGACGAGCAAAATTACATGTCCTTAGATCAAGACTTTTCGTAAACGGCTTTATCCCTTTTTTCACTCCTTTGAGGGGAGAATTTTCAAAATGTCGGCACGGCACGGCACGACCCATGTTGACCCTACGATGACAGCGTTTTTTTTTCTTTATTTTTATCATGATTTTTATTTAGTTCGGTATCTGGCATTTCTTCTATGCCATTTCGCGGTGTGGTTAGGTTTAAAGAAACTTTATTCTCATAAAATGTGTGTGAAATGTGGTTGAATGGTTGAATTAAAAACTAAAAACTTCGTGGTCAGCATTTCGTCAATAATATTATCGCGGATTGGTTATTTTACATACCTGCCAAACCCCAATACGGCAATTAGCTTTTTCGTGTATGCCAGTCAGCGAAATGTGTTGCAACACTCATTGGCTGAAATAAAAGGACATTTCGGGGATTGCACGTTTTGCATTTGCCACTCCGGGAAGTGACCCTTTTTTCCGGCCAATGAGCGATTTCGGGGATTGTGCATAACATAGGTATATATGGATTACCTGTCTCCTTTTGGCACTAATGGATGGACAGAATGAAGAATCCTACACTTCTCTGAAGGGACATGCAGATTCTTGAAGAAAATATAGAACCATATCTTTTCTATTTCTTCCCAGTTCTTAATCATCCCTTCCTGGACGGGCCATGTCTGATTGCAAATACCACGTTTCGTGATGGCCTCTAGTCCAAAGAACATTTCGGGATACCCATCCAGACAGCCTTGGTGGCGGAATCTATGATAAAAATGTTAAATAAACAGTAGAAATGCTTATAAAGGAAACACCTTAAGTAAAAAAAGTAATTACTTATAGTCTTAGAGCAACACGGCTTTCCGTTTTGTCCCGGATGGAACGCCGTGTTGCTCTGAGCTTAAATACTTAACACTTTTTAGTAGGATATTTATTTTTCAGTGATCAATACGAAAACACTCACTAAATTAAATTAAAACCCTGCAAATCAATACCTACAGAGTGCAAGGGGCAAACTGATACGGGTTGCTCAACGAAACTGTACAACATTTGCGAAGAAATTCTTTCAGGCAACGAATTTTCTTTTTGCTTCCCCATACAAAATTATCTAATCGAGTAGGGTTATTTTGTATATTTCGGAAGATTTTCGTCGGGAAGTACAGTATCGTTGACTGAGCAACCCCTACGCTTGCGGAAAGTTGTTCCTTACACTCTTTATATTTGTTAGGATAGGAGCGATAAAATATGTAATCACCTTCCAACGGTGGTAGGGAAAATAGCCCTGGGAAAGTGTTCTCCAGCAAACCCAGCCTTCGTGATCCTGGATCCTGTGTCGAACACCAGGGTAAGCTCATCATCCAAGGACATATTGAATTACAACAACAAATATGATATAATGATTCTCTATGTCGAAGTCTGGAGACTTAAAAGTCGTGGCCACCTGGTTTCATCTATTTAAAATGAACTTTAAATTGCAACTGCTCCCGGTCTCGAGGATATTTGACAATTTATCAGTTTACGCGATTTTGCCCTGTTTGGTAAGACAATACTGGCCCAATCAAATGAATATCTGGAAGAAAAAGAATTATATTCTTCGGAGGGCAGGTACGTACAACCGTCGGTCCCGGTTGCTGTCTTTGACAGTGATCGTTACACAAACCATTTGCCAATGGCCTATTTAGCTGTGATATCAGGCGCTTTAAAATCTCCAGGGGCTATCCAGTCGTTCGTCGGCTCGAAAACCTCGACATGGCACTTAGGTTATAAGTAGGTACGAGTAGTATTTGTGTCTCACAAATGCCGCTTGGTACTTGTGGTTGTGACTACGGACACGCGCCCTTGTGTGTGTGCGTGTGTAACCACAGATTTAAGGTGGTTGCAGCGTATAAGTGGCGCCCTCAATGGTAATAAATTAATTGTGATTAAAGTAAAAAAACATTTTCATGAATATTTTACGATTCGCGACAATCGTAAAATATTAATGCGCAGTCCAACTTCAAATAGTATCTTCAGGGGGATCGAGAGCTGCGACAGTGGCGCCATCAATTTTAACAGGTTCCCTGTCCGATGAATCACATTTGATTCATGTGACAGTTTTTGTACCAACATTTTTTTTTGGGACAGCGAACCTGTTAAATTAATTGTGCCTGAAATACAAACATTTTCATGAATATTTTACGATTGGCGAGAATCACAACTAATTCTCTATTATATAATAATTCACACTAAGCATAAATATAATTAGCCCTAGCACAGGCCCTGGCCTTTTTGGGCTGCTATAAACAACAATAATAAATTTAAATTATAGTGTCGAGTGCTTTCGTCTATAGATAAGGTGTAAATGTAACTTTAACTCTAATAAATAAATACAATACAATGGATTGCAAAATGGATCTTTCTTGTAGCAATATCGCCTCGGCTGTTAATTATTAACTTACCGCACTTATATATTCTTCGAATAAAATTATAATATAAACATATTCTTACATTTGTCAATTAACCAAAGTTATACATACATACATAAAATCACGCCTTTATCCCTTACGGGGTAGGCAGAGCATAGAACAAGAAAATTTTAGATTGTAATGTGTATTGCCGTAGTGACAGGTTGTCAGCCCATCGCCTAAATTACAAAATACTGTTAACCAAAGTTATTTGAGTTACAAAAAGGATTGGTCATATCTATACTTCTCCAACACAAGCTACTTCAGATCCGCTCCCTTGAGAATGATGATTTTTGATTTGTTGTTTTTTGTCCCTAGTTTTGGTCAGCGTTCGTGCCTTGCGAAGCTCAGAACAAGGATGCGGTCCAGCTGACCCTCGAGCAGATCGACGTGATCCGCCGTCTCATCGACAAATACCCACAGCATCTCCAGCTAGCCACCTCCGTTACTGGTTCGTATTAACAGCTCTTACGTTTTAGTTTGTTTTTATACATTACAACTGTGGAAGACTGGACGTTTGCAGAAGGCGGTGGAGCTGGGGCTTGATGACTAAAAGCTGGTTTCTTGAATTTTTACAATATTTAATGTGGATTTCTTACAAAACAGATACGGTTTTGCTAAACGTGCGTTCTACGCTAAGGTCTAGTAGTAAATGGAAGGGGGCGCTGCGCCACGAAATGATCACACATGCAAGGCGTCAACAACAGCAACAATTTAGCTCATCTAATGATTAGCAACATCATCGACGGGTTGGATCTTTAAGTCGCCTTGGTAGGATTTTTTTGGATTAAAGGGAGAGGGGGAACCTCCTTCAATTATCACCTGCCGAGGTTGCATATTTTTCGAGCTATGAGCAATAAAGGTATGAGTGAAGAGTCAGATGGTGTAGTGGATAGGGCCGCTGTCTCTTGAGTGGGAGGTCGTGGTTCGAATCCCACCATATACTAATGTGTTTTTCGCCCCTCAAGAAATAAAGAGTCCAGAAAGGTTTCCAGATCAGTAGGTTGTTATTAGGTTGCTTGTGACAACAACATGGAGGGACCAGAGCAAGCGCAGCGAACGTGCTGCGTCAGCAGCCGGCAACGACCGACCCAAAACTCGCAAAAAAGGAAAGCTTTTTTTTGCTAGGTAATTTGCAGAGTGATCTCGAATAAAAAATAAACATTTTGCTGGCAGATATTCTGCAGGCTCACAGCACCCGCCCCCGCCGCATTGCTTCTCTCATCGGCATCGAGGGTGGTCACAGCATTGCCAACTCGCTGGGCGTGCTCCGGAGCTACTACACGCTGGGCGTCCGCTACATGACACTCACACACACCTGCAACACCCCTTGGTGAGTAACAGCGCGCTACATGACGGTGGCCACAGCATTGCCAACTCGCTAGGCGTGCTCCGGAGGTACTACACGCTGGGCGTCCGCTACATGACACTCACATGCTCACATTGCCAACTCGCTGGGGTCAGATATCACGAAAAAGCGCGATCCATGTCTCGGAGAATTTTGAAGATATGTTTTTAAAAACGCGTAGTAGGTCATCAATCGTCAATCGTGTATGTCAAAACACTCAAAACCAAAAAAGTTAGGGCCGAAATAATGAAAACATCGTTCCGAAATTTTAATTGCGGCGTTATTGTGTTGCTCAGTATTTTGGAAACCAAGAATGATTACCAAAAATGTGAGATATCTCCGCTGCACACTTTAGTCAGCTACAATTTTGAGCTCAAAACGACGACGATCGGGTTAAAAAATCGAATTCCGCAGATTCATTTCCAATGTGCACGATAGTCGAGTGCGGCACGAAATCTGTGAATTTTTCATGCGAGATGTCTCGTCGAACTTTCTAGCCGTGAGTCTGGAGGCCGGGCCGTACCTATAAAAAGTTGCTTATTTTATGCAGATTCAATGCAAATTACTATTCACAAATATACGAGGTGTAAGGGACAGCGTCCCGCAAACTGTCAACGGAACTGAACAACTCTTACCAAGAAATTCTTTCAGGAGATGAAAACAAAAATTTACCTTCCCATACAAAATGACCACCTTGAACAGACAATTTGTTCTGATAGTTGTTCAGTTTCATTGCCTGATCTACCCCACTCAGTTTGCAGGACGCTGTCCCTTACACCCGGTATTAAATATCAAAAATATTTTACCAAAAAATATTATTGTACCTAGCTATTTTTCGCATTTGAAACTTTGCTAATTATATTTTATTTATTATGTTTCCATGTTTTTCCATAGGGCTGACTCATCCAATGAGGCGCCGGCGGTTAACGGGTTAACTGAGTTTGGAGAGGTAAGCAGAGATCCCAAGGGGGGAAAACTTTTTGATGTAACTCAAATTCGGGGCACGAATAAAACTTCAGGGAGAAACGCTAGCTTATAAATTATATATACCACCACACAAAACAAACCGAACCAAAAAATAACATATACTTTAAATTTTTACTCTAGTTTAAATGCAAAAAACATTTGAAAATTTACTATCTATCTACCCAAAAACAGACAGAAAGGTTCTGCAAGACCAAGGTTTCAAATAACCTGAAAACCAAAAGAAAAACATACAACATTCGTTGTCGCATAGGGAAAGGCCGGATGGCCGATGGCCGAGTGTCTATATCATCGACTGCGCCATGTAGGTATGTACCTACTATCTTAGGGTCAGTCCACACCAAGACGCGACGCGGTGCCAAGCTTGAAGGTGCGATTCGTTCACGAAGTGACAGGCTGTATGTACCATGCGGGGACGAATATTCGAGTTATGTCAATGGGCTAAAACTAAAATAAAAAATCTATCTGTCACTTAAAAAAAAAATTACAGGCGATTTACTCTATAGTTTTTTTTACTCTATAGTTTTACACTTTGTCCGCTAGATTTTGACTCGCTTTTGCACGTTTTCCCAGTATTTCTGTCAAGTTTATCCGCCATATCATAGGGCGGTGGCCGGAAACCTAGTAGTACAAAACTTTCTAGCACAGAACATATAAAAAAATATACTACGTACAGAATGGACACGACCTCTTCGTTCGAATTGACAAAGGATTTTGTTCGTAACCATTATCGAATAGTATCTCTGTCACATAATGTTTATTATTATAAGGTAAGTGCTTACCAATCAATTATTAAGTAGTAAAAGAAGAAGACCAGTTTAATGAAGTGAAAATATGTCAACCCTTAACACGCACTCAAACGCAGCGCCTGTGCTACATGCGATCTGTCGATGTATGACCAAAATGAAAATTTTGTTAGGAGTATCCGAGATGTGGTCCTAGTATATTATATCACCCTCTTAAGAAATGCGCGCCGCGTGGCTTCTCGGTGTGACGTGGCCTTTACTTTAGCAATCCCTTGAGAGGTTTCTCGCAGTAGCTTCCCATTATGCACTTCCAGTTGAGCGTTGGTTGGATGGAGGGAGGGAACGCGCACAAAGGACAAGGAATGTTCGTGAATTTCTCACATTTTACGCTCTCGTACGTTGTAGAAAGTGTCGTTTACGGACCAGCAAATAAAAGACTGTGAAGATGGCTTTTAGTGCGGCTCCTTACGCCGATTTAGTATGGCGGTATGGTCCGATCCGAAAGGAAGCATGAAATTTGATATGCGTGTAGCTTTCACATATATAAATCAATATAAGAACGCTGAATGTTTCCCTCCCGCCCCCCATTTTCATTCGACAACTTTATACATTTTATTTAGCCCGCCCGCAAACTGATTGGACTTGAACAGCTCTCACAAAGATTTTTTTCTGTGAATAACGTATTTTTTACCCGACTGCGCAACGCAAAGGAGGGTAATGTGTTTATCAGCCTATGTATTTATGTTTAATCCTCTGTGGCACTCTAGAGATCAAGAGGGCGTCAATAATACTATTCAATGGACATGGAACTTAGCTTAGGGTGTACAAAGTGAGTGTCAAAGAAAGGTATCCTTGTTTCTATATTTTTAAAAGTAATTGAGTAATAAGGCCCGTATTTATAATCAGCACTCGAGATTGACAGCGAGTTTAAGTTCGTATCAGAAATGTCATTTCAGTACACAATGACCTATCAAATCCATACTTAATACTACTCTCAATCTGAAGATCGCTTTAAAATTATGAGTATTACGTACGCAGTTGGGCTTTTTTTTTATTTGAAGTTTTATTACTGTCTTCCAAATATAAAGTACCTTATTGAAATAATCCACAGAAAGTGGTGCGAGAGATGAACCGGCTCGGGATGCTGATTGACCTGTCCCACGTGGGGGAGAACACCACCAGAGCCGCAATCCGCCTGTCCAAGGCTCCGGTCATCTTCAGTCATTCCTCGGCCTACAGCCTTTGCCCCCATAAGAGGAACGTCCCTGATGACATTATCCAGATTCTGGTAAGTTTTTTTTTTAAACATGGTCACACTCATAGCCCTCACTAGAATTCCCTGTATTGAGATGCCATGCACATACGGGGTGTAAGGGACAGCGTCCCGCAAACTGATAGGGGTTGCTCAGTCAACGAAACTGAACAACTATCAGCATTTTTTTTTTCAAATAATAATAAAATATATTTGACTATTCATAGAAATTGTCTGATCGAAGTTGTCATTTTGTATAGGAAGGTAATTTCTAGATTTTACTTCTCGAAATAAATTCCTGCTGATAGTTGTTCCTGATCTTCAGTGTCGTTGACTAAGCAACCCCTATCAGTTTGTGGGACCTTGTCCCTTACACCCGGTACACAGAAACAACCACAAAGAACACCCAGACCCAGAAACAGACAGACATTCAAATTCATAGTTCAAATGTCTGCCCGGCCGGGAATCGAACCCGGGACCTTCTGCATAGCAGGCAGATACGCTGCCAACTAGGCTGTGCGGGCAATCATCCATCAAGCATTTCCATTAAAAAACATTTTTACCGTGTTATTTTGAAACCATAACTAGTTACAAGTATCTAGAATCCTCATGTTTCACTTCTTATTTTATTAATTAATTTCGGCGGCGGCCCGCAAACTGATAGGGGTTGCTCAGTCAACTTTCACCTTTCAAGAGATGAATAGAAAAATACTTTCGCATACAAAATGACTACCTCAATCGGACAATTTGTATCGAAAACCATTTGATAAATTGAATTTCTGGTGATAGTTGTCCAGTTTCGTTGACTGATCAACCTCTATCAGTTTGCGGGACACTGTCCCTTACACCCTGTGTTGTATCCTAAATATCACACGGAAATGCTACATAATTGCCAAGTCACCGGTGTAGTTTGCTGTGCCGTAAGTTCATAAATTAACAACATGATGTAGTTTAACTAGTTAGTTTCACAACATTGACACCAACTTGGCAGAACGCGGCCTAGTTATTGTTCCGACGGTCCATTAAAGTTTGAAAGCTCTGTCTAAATATTAGCAGTAGTCTTTTTCTTAGCGAGTGGATTCTCGAGTCGAACAACCCGATAAACCCTGATGTCAGAGTTTTCAAACCGCGTAGTAGCACAACTATTAAGGCCTCTGACGTGATTTGAGTAACGACCACTGTCAAAGACCGGGAGCGACGGCTTAACATGCCCTCCGAAGCACGGAATCCTTTTTCTTTTCGGACAATCAGGTGATTCAGCCTGCAATGTCTTAACCAAACTGGGGTAAACCTCACAAAGTGATAAATTAACAAATATCAAATTTGTGTTACCCCCATGGGAATCGAACCCAGGACCTCCGGATCGTAACCCCATGGCTCTGACCACTAGACCACGGAGGCAGTCAGCAGTAGCAGTAGCATCAGGGTTCTTTGGGTCCTACGTCAAATGGAAAAACCCACCCGATCCAAGCAACCGATAAGAAGAAAGAGATCTATATGCATTATGTTATTCATTGATTGATTTACATGCCTAGTTTTCATTCATTGATTTACATGTCTTATTTTTCATTGCTTGATTTACATGCCTTGTTTTTCATTAATTGATTTACATGTCTTACTTTTCATTGATTGATTTACATGTCTTGTTTTTCATTGATCGATTTACATGTCTTGTCTTTCATTGATCGATTTACATGTCTTGTTTTTCATTGAATTTTTTAGATGTCTTGTTTTTATTAATTGATTTACTTGTCTTGTTTTTCATTGGTCGATTAAAATGTCTTATTTGTCATTGCTTGATTTACATGGCTTGTTTTTCATTGATTGATTCACATGTCTTGTTTTTCATTGTTTCACTTACAAGTCTTGTTTTTCATTGATCGATTTACACGTCTTGTTTTCGTTAATCGTTTTACTTGTCTTGTTTTGCATTGATCGATTTACAGGTCTTGATTTTCATTGTTGATTAACATGTCTTGTTTTTTATTGATTGATTTACATGTATGGTTTTTCATCGATTGATTTACATGTCTTGTTTTTCATTGATTGATTTACATGTCTTGTCTTTCATTGATTGATTTACATGGCTTGTTTTCCATTGATTGATTTACATAGCTTTTTTTAATGATTGATTTACAAGTTTTGTTTTTTATTAATTGATTTACATGGCTTGTTTTTCATTGATTGATTTACATAGCTTGTCTTTCATTGTTGGTTTACAAGTTTTGTTTTTTATTGATTGCAGAAGGAGAACGGTGGTCTGATGATGGTGAACTTTTTCCCCGACTTCGTGAAATGCGGCCCTAACGCTACCCTCTCCGACGTGGCTGGTGAGTAGGTACCTGTATGGTGGTAAACACCATCTCCATATCCTTATCCGGTATCTACCTAATCTAGGCGACAGAACGAGGGTACTGGTTTTTACATCGAATAGTGTATGTAGTAGTAATTGTAGTAGAAGAATAACTGTTTTTTACACAAAGCTCTGGCCTCTACAACTAAGAAGGGAAACCAGACCCAGTCCTAGATTAAGTTCTTGGCAGGTTGGCGGCCAAAGTCAAAGTCGTAAAGAAAAAAGTCGGGAAGAAAAGTCCCACTAGTTCCTTCAAAGGGACTACTGGGAACAAAGGATTACCGTTTCATACGTGTTGCAGCCGTGGAGATAAAGCGGCGCAAGACACTCGTATACTGCAGAAGGTGTATTTCATTTTGGCCATAGGATGATGATAAGTGATAACCTTCTACCTGCCAGCAATCGTCACATGTGGTGGAAATAGTTTTTTTTTTGTTTTTAGTGAGTGGTTGAAGCTCTGCCTCTTCAGCTTACTGAAGAATCTGTCAACCACATAAGGTTTCTACCTGTACATTCATACATACATAAAATCACGCCTTTATCCCTTACGGGGTAGGCAGAGCGTTAAACTACTCGTAAAAGGCGCTTTCGCCACGTCTGACAAAAATGGAGGACAATTTTAGATTGAAAAGTGTATTGCTATAGTGACAGGTTGTCAGCCCATCGCCTAAGTTACAATACACTGTAACCCTCGAGTCCCTTTTGCTGATTTCTACAGCATGCCCGGGAGGAAGGGCAGCTGGAACATGCTATGTTTTTCTATCTCTCCAAGTCCAGCATGGAAGGAACTCTACCTGTAAACCATTCAACCATTTATGGTTAACGCTCTGTCTCTTTAGTAAGTGGTTGACGCCATACCTCTTTAGAGATACAGACGTGATTTTATTATGTGCAATTGATTTGAATGCATAATCTACTTGTTTCAGAACACTTTCACTACATCAAGCGGCTGGTCGGAGTTGAATACGTTGGCATTGGCGGGGACTACGATGGGGTTAACAGGTAAAAACATCTGCTATTACAATCTCTGACAGCAGGGTTTATCGGCTCGTTTGTGTTGACTCGAAAACCCATTAATTTATTGGTTCCAATATGGGCCATACAAAATGACGTGAACTGCTACCGGTTTCTTGGAGACTAGTTGAGAACACAACTAAACAAAATTGTGATTAAAATTGTCACCGCCCTTTTCTGTTTTCAGAAAATGACAGGTAATGATTTTTATGTGCATACGAATTGCCCCCAGAGAGCCCGATGGTGTAGTGGATAGGACCGCTGCCTCCTGAGGTCGTGGTTCGAATCCCACCATGTACCAAGGTGTTTTTCAGTTTTCGAATTTCATATGTACGTTTATTCGGCGCTTTTTCCGTGCTTCGGAAGGCACGTTAAGCTGTTGGTCCCGGTTAATATCGATTAATACCGTAGATATTAGTCGTTAAGCCATATCAGAGGCCAGTGCTAAGCATTGGCGGCTTGAAAACTCTGACCTAATCTAGGATTGGGTCTGGTTTCCCTTCTAGGTTGCGGAGGTCAGATGGCAGTCGCTCTGTGTAAAAACCAGTACCCTCGTTCAATCCCCTGGATTAGGTAGCCGACCCCGTAAGATACGGGATAAGGCTAGGGAGATGATGACGAATTGCCCCCACTGACAGTATATTTTGGATTGCAAGTCCAATATATTTTTCAAATTTCGTCTTATATTCCAAATTTCCATTCTGAAAGTTGTTCATTGGTTGTTCGTTTTTTTTAATGGTGAACGAAAAGTCTCGCTGTATGGTATTCATATTCAGAATAGTGTTTTATTGAATTGATCAACTAACAAGGGCGATCTGACCTCGAACTCTGCCTTCCCCGCAGAGTTGCTCGCGGCTTGGAAGACGTGTCCAGGTACCCTGAACTGTTTGCCGAGCTGCTGAGGAGCGGCCAGTGGAGCGTCCAGGAGCTGAAGAATCTCGCAGGCTTGAACCTAATGAGGGTGATGCGACAAGTTGAGAAGGTAATGTGTTCTTGTCGTGTGGATTTCGATTTCGAGCAGCTTCTGCGTACCACGTGAACAAATATACAGACAGACAGACAGACGAAAAATCTAAAAATGGTATTTTCGGATACTATATGGCACTAATCTAATAGAGACACCTAAATTTATTTTCTTTTATTCATCAGACAACGACCTGTTACAATTTATTTAACGTATATGTTACAGTTACAACTAGTTCTGACTAGCTAAAACCCGTTCTGCACCCCTTTGTGGAAACTAGTTTTAAGTAAGAGGAGAAAGTTTTAAACCTGGAAAATAGATATCATGTCCAATAGTGGACGACTCCAAACAGGTTTTGACTAGGTCCAACTAGTATTAACTGAGATTCTTGAAAGGTTAGCAGTTACAACGGGTTTTAACTAGTTAAAAATATTTTCCACAAAAGGGTGCCATAAAAACGGGTTTTAGCTAGTCAGAACTAGTTGTAATTTAAACCAGGTTTTAATTGTAACATATCGATTTTCGTGTTTCTTTTTAGTTTATTTGTACTCACTAACTCGATTGGCCGCGGGCCAGCTCAGCCCAGAGTCAACTCGGCCCAAATAATATTCCCAAAAAATGCTTGCCAAAACGCCTAAAAACGGGTGTGTAAAGTCGGCACGAAAAGTGGGTACAAACGATTATAAATACATTTTATTCATAAAATATTTAAAGCTAAAAAGTATACAAAATTCAGTCTTAGGATTTTATTATCAGTGGTGTAAAAATTATGTTTGCCAATTTTATTTCTAAAAAATAATAAAAAAAATCAAGGAATTTAAAAAGCTACACAGAAATTTTATAGATTTAATTTCATTTGAAATAAATATAAACCTCGTGTTTGTTTTCGTAAAATAATATACCTTTTAAAATGTTGAGCCTGACTTTACAAATCATCGTGATCAGGAGTAAAATATCTAGTATTATTCTTTGGGCCGAGTTGACTCCGGGCCGGGCTGACCCACAGACGAAAATTATACTGAAAATTTAGTAGTAAGGGTACCTTATAGCGGTTTATAAGCATAACTCAATCCCCATAAGGTCCTTCTTCTTCTTCTTCGAATCAAAGGTCCAAAATTCAACTATTATTATTATGATTTGATTAAGTTAAATCGTCCCTTGCCAGTATTTTGCGACAGCTATTCCGTTATCAGTCTGGTCCAAAAAATCCAAAATAAGGTCCTTAAAGCTCGTATTTATAAAGCGATATCAAGATTGAGGTCAAAATTAAATATGTATTTGACAGACCGTTACAAAATCGCTGTCACTCTTGAGAGCTGATTATAAACACGGGCCTTAACCCTTTACTTTAACCCTTTACGTTACTTCCATGCTGGACTGGGAGAGAGAGAAAAACATAGAATGTGCCAGCTGCATTTCCTCCCGGGCATGCTGTAAAAACCAGCTAAGGGATTCGAGGGTTTTAGTATATTGCAATTTAGGCGATGGGCTGACAACCTGTCACTACAGCAATATACCTACTAATCTATCTTAAATAAACCCTCATAACTTTGTCAGACGTGGCGGAGCGACCAATGTTTGGGTTGTTTCCGCTCTGCCTACCCCGTTCGGGATACAGGCGTGATTATATGTATGTATGTATGTATGTTAACCCTTTACCCGTGGATCGTCACAAAATGTTGGTTATAAAAAGTATAAGAGTATAAAAAAGTATAAAAGTCTTTATTAGCATAAAACATTATTACATTAGTTCAGATAGCGCACTGACACCCACACTAGGATTCCCCGTGTTGTGGCATATCAGCCTCTTCCCTTGGGATGAATTACATGGTAATTTATTACTACAGTCCATTAGGCACTAAAATACAGACTTATTACAATTATTTACTAAGTGTGTGTATATATATATGTGTGTGTGTGTGTATGTTAACTAAGTATCTCCAAAAGGCCCTCAGTTTCAGAGTAATTTAAAGTTTATCATGTCTGTGTCAGGTGCGCGATGAGATGAGAACCAACGGCGTGGAGCCTGAGGAGCACCTGGACTCCCCCACGGGCAACGGCAACTGCACCAGCAACGCGTTCACACTACTCGACGAGTAAGTACATACATGCAACCAGCAGCTAATAACTATTATGGTAAAAGACAAAATAGTTATCTCGTTCCTAGAATGTACAATGAAACACCGTGGTAACAAAGTCACTAAGACCATCTTAAACAACAAACTTAAATTATTATTACTATTAGAGAAACTATAAACAGATAAATATTAAATATATATTTGAAAAAGTAGTAATTTTACGCGTGTATGTGTGAGTGGTGTGTGCATGTGTGTGTGCGTGCGTGTGTGAGTGTGTGTGAGTGTGTGTGGTACTACCAGTATAGGCATACTTAAAAATTGTTAATGATAGGTGCATGATTAGTACTTAAGAGAGCGCTCTCCTCGCCAACAAACTGTTTCAGTTTGGCGAGATATTTGTGTATGTTTATGTATGTACCTTTATGTTCAAATAATATATATATAATCACGCCTAATAGGGTAGGCAGAGCGAAAACGACATGAAAAAGAAAAAAAGACAGTTCCGCGTCATAGTATTTAGTAAAGCTGAAGTGCTTATTACTTCAATCGACACAATTGATAATGATACATACATACAGAAATATAATAACGCCTTTATCCCTAATGGGGTGGGCAAAGCGTAAACGACCTAAAAAATGTCTGTCCACCACATCTGACAAAGTTTAGAGGGTTATTAAGACAGATTTGTAGGTAAATTGCTATAGTGACAAGTTATCAGCCTATCGCCTAAACCGCAGTATACAGAAACCCTCGGATCCCTTAGCTGTTTTTACAGCATGCCCGGGACGAAATGCAGCTGGCACGCTCTATGTTTTTCTCTCGCTCCCAGGCCAGCATGGAAGACTCGACGAGTAAGTATCGTGGGATTTTTAACCGACAGATGGAGCCACTGCAAGAAACACGAGTTCTGAAATTAATTAAATAATTCTTTATTGTTTTAAAAATTTAAAATACAGTTCAACTTAAAAAATTAAACAACAGGCGAGCTTATCTCTATAAGAGATCTCTTCCAGCCAACCTAATGGGGATAAAAGATGGGAAATTCACGGGAACAGATACAGTTAGAAAAAACGTTAATCGCGGTATCGTAGTTTTTTCAACGATCTCTATACCAGGTGTAAGAGACAGCGTCCCGCAAACTGATAACGGTTGCTCAGTCAATGACACTGAACAACAATCAGCAGGATTTTTCAGGAAGTGGAAAAAAATGGCTTTTCCATGCAAAATGTTCACCTCGATCATACAATTTGTATGGAAAAACCAAAGTTTTTTTTCACTTCCTGAATAATACAGTGTATACTACATATAATACTTAGACATTATTTACATCATCATCTCCTTAGCCTTATCCCGTATCTCACGGGGTCGGCTTCCTAATCTAGGGGATTGAACGAGGGTACTGGTTTTCACACAGAGCGACTGCCATCTGACCTCCGCAACCCAGAAGGGAAACCAGACCCAATCCTAGATTAGGTCAGAGTTTTCAAGCCGCCAATGCTTAGCACTGGCCTCTGATATGTCTTAACGACTAATATTTACGATATTAACCGGGACCAACGGCTTAACGTGCCTTCCGAAGCACGGAAAAATCACCGAAAAAACGTACATATGAAATTCGAAAACCGAAAAACACATTGGTACGTGGTGGGTTTCGAACCACGACCTCGCTCAGGAGGCAGCGGCCCTATCCACTACACCATCGGGCTCTCCTTAGAGATTATTTACACAGTATTAAATAAATATTTCAATAATAAATTATTATTTTTTATTTTATTTAAGAGCCTGTGGTGTCCCACTGCAGGGCAAAGGCCTCTCTCCCTTCCTTTCATTTTTCGCGATCTAGTGCCAGTTCTCACCATTCGGTCATGTGTGCGTCTAGTTCGTCTCGCCAACTCTTTCGGGGTTCTATGGGCTAAAAGAACCACCTTATGGGAACCCGCAATAATAAATAAAATAAAATAAATATTTTTTTCCTATCCATCATTACTAAGCAGATGCTTAAATATATAACTCCTAAGGATTCTTCTTCTTGTCGTGTTGGTTTGAATCCTGGTCTCACTACGGTTAAGGGTTGTGGTCTCACTACGGTTAAGGGTTGTGGTCTCACTACGGTTAAGGGTTGTGGTCTCACTACGGTTAAGGGTTGAAAGCCATAACCGCGTTGCGGCGCCTCCGTGACACTGAAATCGACGGTGGCGTCACCGCTGATTTTAGCGTGCCTTCCGAAGCACGGAATCTTTTCTCTTCCAGACAATCAGGTTTCAAAAAATCTCACAAAATGATAAATTGACAAAAATCAATTACTTTATTAAGTAATATCAACTTTGTGTCCCCCTTAGGAATCGAACCCAAGACGTCCGGACCATAGCTCAAAGCACTAGACCATGCCATCTTTTACTGCTCCTTTAACAATCACTATGCATATAGAATGGATAACAGTTTATATATATATATATATATATATATATATATATATGTATATTATTTGACCTTTGTTTAGGTCGTTTACGCCCTGCCTACCCCATTAAGGATAAAGGCTTGAGTATATGTTTTAGATATTGTATAATGTTTTATATAAATTTTATTAAGTTGTAAGGATTATTAGTATTATTATAAATAATTACTATTACGTCTTATTATATTGCCTTGCCCCACCGGGGCGTCACATGATGACTAACATTGTACTTGCTTGTAAGATATTTATGTGATATGCAATTAAGTTTAATTGAATTGAATATGTATGTATGCTCTGTATGTATATTATTTTCTGAATTTATATTTCTTTTCCAGTGACATGGAGAGGACAGCTACGCTCATCAGTCGCAAACAGTAATTTACGTATATAATATAATCAGTATTGAATTATATTAAACATATTATATTGAGTGTTGTAGAAGCATACCCATAGGATGTACTCAGTGTTAACTAAGCATTCTTCTTTCCATCGGTCCATCTGCTATAGCGGCTTAGTTAAGGAAAATTCATGTATGGAAGTACAGCAATGGCGCTGATTCGACGAAAACACATATATATATATATATATATTTTGCCATGAGAGAACAGAAAAAGACATTACGGACGAACTAATAATCAAAAATCTATAAATAATAATAATCTCGTGATGTGTGGGAGGGTATCGATCGAAAGCCTTTCAAATTCCTGAACGAACTGTAAATGGCTGGATCAAAATTAAATTTGTTTGTATATTGTTGTCCGTTTCTGTTCAATCAAGACAGAAAATTACAGATATGCTACTCACGTATCAGCAAGAATTACTGTGCTCAAATTGTAGGAAAATATCTACAGGTTTTTGTCATTGGGTGTAAAAAAATACTGTGTTCTTTTAAACCACATGTTTTACTCATGATAACAAACAACTTTCCCAAAGCACAATAATTTTAGCTTCAGATAAAATGTTGCCTTGTCCATACAAAATTGTAGATGAAGAAAGCATCTTTGTAACGAGAAAGCCAATTATATATTCGAGTATTTTTTTTATGCTTTGGGAAAGATGTTTGTTAGAACACGTGATATAAATAAACGCAGTACTGTTTTGACACCCTATATAAGCCGCTATTATGTCTCAGTCCCAAATACAGTACGACCAAAGTACGACACGCCAAAAATAAAACTAGAAATATAGCTGTAATTGATATAGATTTCAGATACAATTGTTTTCCTTCGGAATGGCATCTGTCGCAGCTATCTTCTTAGAAAAAAGCTAGAAGAAAGATGCCATTCCGAATGATTTTCAGACTATATACGTAGTTATCTGTGTTTATCAATACGACTCCTGTGACGCAGATGGACCGCTTTCCTTCAGTGTTACTCCATGGCCGCTTTACTAGGCTAACTACTCGATACGGCAACACTCCGAATGAAATGTAACCTAAAGTACTTTACCTACCAAATATGTCAGCTCCATTACAATGTAAAAATGTACCACTTTGCTATCGATTCGTAGAGCGCATAAATTGACTAAATCTTGACTAAAATTAATGGCATCCCTTTTTGTTCTCTCATGACAGAAAATTACAGGTAAAGACTTATATTAGTAGAGTCGTGATTTGTGCTACTACGAATTGGTACCATTTTCTACTATACCGCACTCAATCCCTTCTGGCATGCGGCTTTCTGAATCAGTTACCTATATTTCGTCTAAATGCGAAGGTATCTCCTTTGTCTTTTACTTTCGACCATCGGCTACTGTTAAACAAGCAGAGAGAAATAACAAATGTAAATTTAATAAAAAACTAATAAAAGATACAAGCAAATGTTCCAGTACCTACGCCGTTTGCCAAGAGGGATTGTGCGCGATGGTAATACTTAATTTTCTACTGACAAACAACTCTTTCCAAAGCACAAAAAGTTTTAAACTAAAGAAAAAACATTCTCCCTTTATAATTGTGGATAAAGTAAGCATTTTTGTATGGAGACGGCAAAAATAACGATTTCAATCTTTTGCTTTGAGAAAGTTGTTTGGTATGATATGATCAGTAGCACCATGTGGTTTAAAGGAACGCAGTTCTATTTTTACACCCTGTATATTTTGTACGCAATTATTGTCAGAAGAAATATTAAGTAAAGGGTATTTACTACCGGAAAACTAGTCCTACTACTGAAAAGAAGGGCTCGATTAGCAAAAACTCATTGATTTGAGAAGGTCCCGTATTATTTCCTTTCATTTTACGTAAATTTTGTTTTATTTTTTGAAGAGGTACCTACCCATTTAAGTTTATTGTGTTTATTGTGTTTGTAATAATCACATGTAAAAGTAAGAAAACTACTGTTGTTAGTTATTATTAATATGCAGGGTGTTAATTTAATTGCGTGCCTTAGCTTAGGGGTGTTTCAGTAACGTTTTTACGTTACGGAGCCTATAGAAATATTTCAAAAACTAACTCAAAAAAAATTGTTGATAGATATTTATAATTACATATATCATTATGATGCCCAAAGCTGAGTCAGGCCGCACAGCTTTAACCGATCCCGCGTGACACGCGATAAGGCAAGATCCAATCCCGCGCGGCGCGAGAGTCTCAATCGACCAGTTATAACGACTTGCGCAGGCTCGGTTGTAGCTGTGGGGCCAGATGCAGCTCTTGGAATCATAATAAATACCAACAAAGGCATTTTTAATTTTTTGAGTTGTTTTATTTTTTTATTTTTATGGGCTCCTTTTACATTACTGAAACATCCACTAAGCTATGACACGCAATAAATGAACGGCCTGTTTATTAAACGGGAAGTATGTCTCCATATACTCAAACTTGGACAGCTTTATTATGTACAAGAGAAAGCAATTTGCTTACAATGGCAATAAAACAACTCTATCGACACATATACTGTTCAGTGAATCTAAAAATTAAGTAGCAAACCAAGAAAGAAACCTTATGATATATAAGTATACCGGGTGTAAGGGACAGCGTCCCGCAAACTAATAGCGGCTGCTCAGTCAACGACACTGAACAACTTCCACCGAGAACAAAATATCCACCTCAATTAGACAATTTGTCTGGAAAATCCGTTTTTGTTTTTCACTTTTTGAAAGAATTTCCTGGTGGAAGTTGTTTAGTGTCGTTCACCGAGCAACCGCTATTAGTTTGCGGAACGCTGTCCCTTTCACGCCGTACACGTACTTATGTTATGCTGAATTCATTCCATCACATATAGGGGCGAACTGTGGCGCGTCGGTGGGGACACCAATTTTAATAAACATTTGTACTTTAAACACAATTAATTTATTACTATTGAGAGCGCCACCTATGCTGTGTTTCCACCGTAGGTGTTGGCAAATTAGGTGAAATACCAAAACTATTATTTCATTGTGTTTTGTTTTTTTAAGTAATAGCTAAAACTTATTTTAGAAACATAAACAAACAAATTGTTTACCTTTATCTATTTGGAAATACTGTAAATTTCCTAATGTCGTCACCTGAACAGTTATGGCGGTCGCACGCATGTTGCACTCTTGCACGAAGCTGTCATCAAATTGCATAGAAACAAATGCACAAACGCTATTGAAGTTATCGTCCGCATTTTGACGACTTGAATACGGTTTCAGATACGTACGACCCAAATGCGGATAAGGGCGTTTTTGCACTGCTCCTTATTCGGTTCGTAACCGTGAAAAAATATATGGATTGACGTGAAAATGTACGACAGCTTGCATATATTATTTTACGGATACGAACCAAATACGGAGCAGTGCAAAAACGCCCTTAGGTCTAATAATAAAATCGGAACTTAAAACAGTTGAATGGAGATAACTTACTGTTATCTACCCATCATAAAATTATTTCCAGTGGTGTACCTCTAAAGTAGTTAGAATGAAAAATAATAAGTAAATTAATGGACTAAATAAGGAAAGCTTACCAAAGCACTAAGAGAGAGTTGAACTTGAAATTGATAGTACCTAAATAATAATTATAAAAATATTTTTATTTTACTATTTTAATACTTAACTAAACTAAAACATATAAAATTTGTTAGGAATGTAGGTAGCAAATAAATTTATACGATATTGGTCTCGATTCTAGCTAGATACCACCAGTTAAAGTAAAAAAATATTTTTAAAATATATCTGTCGCTTTTAAAATAATAAGAATTAAAACGGACGCAAAATGTTGTTGCTCATTTGCACATTTCGACTGTATTTATTTTACCCGTCATTTTATGTCATGGCGGCAACATGGCGGTTATATTTGTATTTGACCATGGGCGTTTAAAGTTTGTTAATTGAATATTGCACGTAACTTCGAAAAAGAAATCGCCAGCGTTCCCAAACTCTTCTAATACCTTCTATTTATGATTTGTGAAAATGTGCTAGTTTGGAATACATGTTTTTAAAATAAAATAGTTTTTAAAACGTATATGCAGTGCATATAGATAAGATAGATAAAACCTTGCAATTTTTTTTTATTAATAAAATTAGTAAATATTGAAAATGTAAGCAAACTAAGTCCTCGGGCATTTTTTCTAGTTTCACATATATTTTTTATGTGTTATGTGTGTAAAACGTATATAGTTACAGTTTAACTGCCTCAAACTTTGCAAATTTTAGATTTATTTGCCTTAAATTTGAGTTTTAATGGTCCACTATATGTGTACAAAAATTTCACTGCTAATATTTAAGACAATAGCATTGTTTCCAACAAAAAGTGTTGTTTGTGACGATACAACTATACTTTAAGGAATGAAATCAGTTGCGACGCATTACAGATAAAATATTTCCAAAAGTAGTCCACAGGAAATCCTAAAAAAATAGTTTGATATAAATAATTAACTCTTGGACGAAATAAAAACACTTTAGTAGGACGTACGAAATCACCCGTTCTTTTTCAATCTTCTTAGTTAAAAAGCGACAGATAATCTTATTAGGTGGCATCTACTATAGAATGAAGAATGAAGCCCATAAAAACTGTAATTTCTTATTTTTTTTTTCATCGTTGTGTGTAGTTCTTTGTATTTGTGAAGGAATTGGAGCCTTTCGATGCCGTATTCGTTCTAGACTTCTTTCACTTCTTTAGATATCATAGGTTTAATATTCGCGAGTAGTTCGTTGTATTGCCGTCTAATATATTTTAGTGTAGACATTTTTTAAACAGTGTCCCCCTTCCGCAGTAGTAGACTGCAGGCCACGTGTCAAACTCATTAATGATTTCCTCTCAGCTGTAACTTTGTACATAGGTTGAGGTCGTTTCTCTATGACCTTCTGTGTGCGTCAGCTGCGATGCCGTTTGTGGGTTGAGTCGTGGTAGACGAATAATCACGTTAAAAACGTCTGGTTAATGATTTCCTCCCGTTTACAACTTTTATAGGTTGTTGCTCATAATATACGGTGTGTAAGGGACAGCATCCCACAAACTGATAGGGGTTGCTCAGTCAACGACACTGAACAACTTTCACCAGGAAAAATCCATACGAATTTTTTTTATCTGATCAAGGTGGACATTTTGTATGAAAAAACTAAAAAAAACACTTCCTGCAAGAATTTCCCACTGAAAGTTATTCAGTGACGCTGACTGAGCAAGCCCTACTATCCTTTTGTGGGAATCAGTCCCTTTGACCCGGTGTAATATAAGAAAAATAAGTCAGCTGGGTTCCGGTGGTATAAAAACATCATCATCTACACAGCGTTATCCCGTTTTCACGGGTCGGCTACCTTATCTAGATGATTGAACTGTTTTTTACATACAGCGACTGCCGTCTGCCCTCCGCAAACCAGAAGGGAAACCGGACCCAATCCTAGACTAGGTCAGAGTTTTCAAGCCGCCAATGCTTAGCCACTGGCCTTTGACTTTTTTTGTATTATATACTATCAGAGCAACAAACTGCTACGATCCGGAGGTCCTGGGTTCGATTACCAGGGGGGAACACAAAGTTGATATTTGTCAATTTGTCACTTTCTGAAGTTTTCCCCAGGTTGGTTAGGACATTGTAGGCTGAATCACCTGATTGACCGAAAAGTAAAAGGATTCCGTGCTTCGGAGGGCACGTTAAGCCGCCGGTCCCGGTCGATGTCTTTGATAGTGGTCGCTCAAAACCATGTCAGAGGCCTAATAGCTGTGCTATTAGGTGGTTTGAAAACTCTTACACCAGGGTTCTTCTGGTCGTTGTTCGACTCGAGAATCCACTCGCTAAGAAGAAGAGCAACAACCTGTTAAAGTTATAAACGGGAGGATATCCTTGCCGGAATTATTTTTACGTGTTTCAGTGACCAGTTGACGTGTTTCCCTCCGCCGCGCGCCGGAACCCAGCTGTTTCTTTGTACTATACATATACTATCAGATCAACAACCTATAAAAGTTGCAAGCGGGAGGAAATCATTGACCGGATTTGGAATATATGTACCTACTGCGAAGATAGTCTAAGCTCAAATATTGTAAACTTAACAAACAATCTAGTTGGTTAATCCGTATATTGTGCGAACTTTAAAACTAATTATGAATGAGCCACGTGATGTGGCCACGTGTGTCTATCTGGGATCAACCTTGGTCCATTACTTTTCTTCTTTTTTATGTATTTATTTACTACTGTTTACAATAACGCAGGTTAGTTCTTTATAATTGTATTTTAAATTAACTAAATAACTAGTTTAGAATCTAAATTTACTGTAAAAACCGGCCAAGAGTGCGTCATACCCATGAATGTTCCGTAGTAATGTGTTTATCTCAAAGACCTTCAATTCCATAAAAAATACTTTACATGATGGGCAATAATTTATTTTATTTTCACAAGCCTTGCCAAATACTTTATTTTAGTAATTGCGTTTTTTTTTACACCAATGATAAAGAATCCGTATTTTTGTTACCAACACAACATAGAATCTTGTGTTAAAGTTAACTTTCGTTGGTTTGTCTTGTATACCCTAGTCTTAACTTAAAGCAAAATTTAACTAAGAATAGAACACGATATTTGGATCATGATACAAATACTGATAAATATTTAGAGCGTGGTCCGATTTTCCATATTTGGTAATTTGATAAAACTGGTCTAAACACCACCAATGAGATGAGCACATTAGATTAGCTATTTTTTATTATACTATTCTGCCAACTAAAAACAACATAAAATTATTAAAATTATATTTTGTGAAATGATTAAAAACAAGAAAATGTATCAGTATTTCTAAATCACTCAAACCGTCGCATTCGAAAGGCTACAAACCCTTTTCTGTGCGAAAGACTAACATTGAGATAGCAAATTGTATGAAAATCGCATGCGAAAGTACTTTATGCGCATTGGAGTTCGAGTGATTCAGAAATACGGCACTCAAATATTTCAAAGAGTGGTAACATTATCCCATCGTTGCCGTTATGGTATACACAAGATGGATTTTTATTATTAAGACATTCAACCCTCCACCTTCGATAGCACTCTATCTCCCAATTGAGCTGTGAATCTTTTATATAACTTAACGGAAATGTATGAAATCCGTATACAATTCAACAAGTTGTATACAATTCCTAGGGAAAGAAGGTATATAATTCCTAAAATAACCCGGAAATGTGTGAAATCAATCAATGAATATACTTTTTCTAGGAAATCTATACATATCCTAAATAACAACCGGAAATGTATTATATCCACACATGACAAGAAATAATTTTGTTAGCTTAATTTAATATTAAAATAACCCCTTATCTTACCCCCACCTTAACCCCACCTTACCCCACCCTAACCCTATCTTATCCCACCTTACCCCATCTTACCCTATATTATCCCATCTTACACTCACCTTACCCCATCTTACCCCACTTTATCGCCATCTTACCCCCATCTTACCCCCATCTTACCCTACCTTACCCCATCGTACCCCCATCTTACCCTACCTTACCCCACCTTTCTCCACCGTACCCTAGTCGACCCACGTCGAGCCAACGATCCACGTCGATCCCACGAACCACATCGACCCATCGACTCACGGCGACTCATCGATCCATGTTGACCCATCGTCAGTCAGGAGGCGTGCACCACTGGTGATCCACTAGCTATCGCCAGTCTGGAGGCGTGCTCCACCGGGAGTGCACTTGATATGGCCAGTCTGTCAGAAAGCGTTAGTATTATACATTTCCTAGAACAATATCGAATTTATATACAATTCGTAATAAATGTATAAATTTCCTAGGCTATGTGTGTATTAAAAAATCATTAAAACATTATTTTATACTTTTCCTAGAATGCCTCGGAATTGTATACATTTCCTAGGAATTGTACATAATTCCTAGATTTCATACATTTCCGGTAACATATATAATGTTAATAAATAATATTTCTTAATAAGATTAAAATTACGACTGAACATTTTTTGAGCCTTTATTGTGTAGAGTGTACTACTTAACTCCTCAAAATCAGGGACCGTATTTTTGAAACACTCGAATCGAATTTGCATGCGAAAGAACAACTTTCGCATGCTACTTTATTCTTTCGTATGCGCTTTAGCTTTTGAGCGGTTCAAAAATACGACTCCAGGCTGTTATTTTGTGATTCGTTTTAAACGGTGTTTAACTATAAAACTATTGTCTTCAAAAGCTGGGCGCGCCTTTTGATCACCGCTAAGTCAATGATGTATTTTGGCCCTACGCGTATGGTTAAACCCACGTTTAATTGTGTGTTTTGAGCATTGCGTTGTGTGCGTCGCTAAGTAGGCAGATCAAATTTCCTTTGAGTAAAATGCACTCCAGTGTAATTAATACATACCAAAAAACTACCAATATTTTATAAAACTGCTTAGTAATAATCAAAAACTACATAATACAACTAAAAGTACACTTCACTTGCTTTCTCAAATGTTTTTAAAAAACCAGTAGGAAATATGCCTACTTCGCGCTATACTAACTGATGTAATAATATAATACTAACGGATTTAGCGGATGTAAAGAAAATGTTGGCCAAAACTTTAGGGTGTGTGGCGTGTGTGTACTCATGAAACAGGTCAACTTTCCTGTTGGGCAAAGAAAGCAAAAAACAAAATTAGGCTTTCCCATTTACGTAAATAGCGTCCGTGGCTGGAGTGGAGGGCTATTTTGCGCTGGACAGGCACCATTTTTTCCAAGTAATAGTTGGGTACATACATAGCTTTAAATTTTTAATATTATGAAACTCGTTAGCAGCTGATTTTTATCAAAAATAGCAGCCATTTTTTATATGATTTTTTTTAATCTCCATCTGATTTCAAACAACCAAACATGTTATATACTGTAACCGAATGTACTTTATAAAGAACTACTTATTTATTGAACATCAGTAAGTCCTGAACAATATGAAATAATTGTTATTTTTGTACAACATTCCGCTTTAAAGTATTTGTTCTTTTAAAGTACACCTGGATTAAATATAATAGAAGTTGTGTTTTTTAATGCAATATTATTACCGGTTTGTTACCACAAAATCATTTAAATACGTTTGAAAATAGATAGTCCAACCCTTCTTGTTCGTAGAGTCCAATAATGAATCAATAAATAGTAGATTTTACGACAAATGCACAAAACAAATCTTAAAAACTTAAAGCTATACATGTACTTAACTAGTCCTGGAAAAAACTTGGTGCTTTTGTCACAGCGGCAACGGGTCCACATAATAAGTTGAAACTGCCCTGCTAAAGTTTGGTCAACTAGTATTAATACACCCAGTAATATGGACACTATATACTAGGCCCTTATCTATGGAGCGCGCCACGCTTAATATAATCTGAACAGTTTTGTATAACACTTCAAAATAAATACTTGATGTAAGACGTTGTTTCATTATTGATTTTAATTTTCTCCCTATACACCTCTAAAATGCAAATTTATTTATTACACCACTAAGTAAATACCATTATTTCATATTTTAAATCTTAATACCTTTAGAATTCAATAAGTCTATTAAGTTCCTCTACATTAATTAAAAACACAGTTTCTTAAAAAATATTACAGAGGGTCAATACAATTCACGTTTTATAATTAAAAAAAACATCCAAGACGTCATATCGAGGCAAGGTTCCCAGAAGGCTGGCAGCATTGCCTCTCTGAATGGCTAGGCTTATTCGTCGTTTCTTAAAAACAAGAAAAAGGCAGTTAAAGAAAATAATTATACTTACGCATAGCTCGGGGAAATAAAAACTGTGGCTGGCTGGTAAGCAGCTGGTAAGGTATGGTGGACAGGTTTCTGAAAACATTGTTTCCTATTTTATGTTGCTAAGTATAAAATTGCTATCTCCCCTTTGTATCTACCAGTATTTTATTAGTTTATTTAACGCGGTTGCTAAGTTACACCAGTTACACCATTGTGAATATTGGTTTTGCTAATCTAAATCACAGGGAAAGACCGGACCATAGCGAGGTAGACTCGTTAAGATGTTTTAAAAGCTTCGTTATGGCCTTCAACAATAGGTTGTCAAAAGTTTGAAAATGGGACTTTTTGGTCTGGGACACGAAAATGTTGCGTTTTAGTATTGTGCCGGAAAAAACATGTATAGCATTATCACTGCCACGACCGCAGACCAGAAGGGCAGATTGAAATGGAGTTTTATATTGTGTAGTCAGAACTTCTTCTTGGCGAGAGGATTCTCGAATCAAACGACCCGATGAATCCTGGTGTCACCTAAATTTATACTTGGTGATTTTTGTCCAAAGCGTCCACATTACCAAGATATTTTAATCGGAATTTCGAAATTCATTCTTGCGATGAAAATATCTCAGTACTGGGATGCTTTAGTGGGAGCTAAGCAATAGAATCGAATAGTTTAGGTTAAATCGTGTTCCGAAATTTGTAAATTACTGAGCAACCCCTACCAGTTTGCGGGACGCTGTCCCTTACACCCGGTATAAGGGTCGCCTTTCACACTATGCCAATAACGTTACATCGCCTTTAGAACGACTTGTACCACCGGTAGTAGTAGTGGGACATTTATATCTTACTTGTACCACCGCAAAGTAGTGACATCTAGACATCTACTACATGTCCCAGTAGTACCACCGACTTATTGAACTGATACGATCGGATCGTATTGGATCAGATTGGTTAGATCGACATAGTATAGATTGATTGCAATAACATTTGATTTTTTTTTTTGCCTCGCCACTACTCGTGTCATAAATGATAGGGAGAGACCAGATCTTCATTTCTGATGACAGCTGTCAAACTAAAAATGGCTATATCTCGGAAACTTTCAGTCCTAGAGTACTGGTGTGTATGGACAAATGATAGGTCTTGACAAGATCTTCATTTCGGATGACAGCTGTCAAACTCAAAATGGTGATATCTCGGAAACTGCCATAGACCTTTTTTTTTATTTTTTTCCAATTCGTCTCATTTTGTAATTGAGACAGGCTAAAGCTTTTCGCCATACCGCCTATTCATTCCGTTAAACTGCCATAGACCGCTAGTGTGCAGGGGGAAATGACAGGTCTTGTCATAAATGACCCACTAGTACCACGGTACGGTGGTACAAATGGTTCTAAAGGGTTTATACAAGGCTTTCAGGCTTGAAAATTAATATTTATTTATTCAGAACACCTACAGCTACATGTTACATACATATAATCACGCCTTTATCCCTAATGAGGTAGGCAGCATGTAAACGACCTAAACAAAGGTCATTCAGCCACGTCTAAGAAAGTTTTGAGGGTTATTTAAGATAGATTTGTAGGTATATTGCTGTAGTGACAGGTTGTCAGCCCATCGCCTAAATAGCAATATACTGAAACCCTTGGATCCCTTAGCTGATTTTTACAGCATGATCGGGAGGAAATGCAGCTGGCACATTCTATGTTTTTCTCTCGCTCCCAGTCTAGCGTGGAAAATTAGATTTAGATTGAACAGCGACGGTTTTCATAAACTGGAAGAGAAAATATTCTTTTAGGAAATAAAATATTTCTCTTCAGCTTCCCCATACAAATAGTCTCTTTATTGATGTGGTCATTTTGTATAGGGACACTATTTTTAATCTACTGAAAGAAATTCATGGTGAAACGACGGACGAAAAATGACGACAACGACGACGGGCGATGGACGACGGCTGACCGATGACAACGTGCGACGCACAAGTGATGGAAGATTGATTACAACGGGCAGCGGGTGTTGACGACGACTAGAGACGGGCGGCGATGGATTACAACGGGCAGCGGGTGATGACGACGACTAGAGACGGGCGGCGATGGATTACAACGGGCAGCGGGTGATGACGACGACTAGAGACGGGCGGCGATGCATTACGACGGACAGCGGGTGATAACGACGACTAGAGACGGGCGGCGATGGATTACGACGGACAGCGGGTGATGAAGACGACTAGAGACGGGCAGCGATGGATTACGACGGGCAGCGGGTGATGACGACTAGAAACGGGATGCAATTGATTACGTCGGGCAGCGTGTGATGACGACGACTAGAGACGGGCGACGATGGATTACGTCGGGCAGCTTGTGATGACGATGACTAGAGACGGGCGACGATGGATTACGTCGGGCAGCGGGTGATGACGACGACTAGAAACGGGATGCAATTGATTACGTCGGGCAGCGTGTGATGACGACGACTAGAGACGGGCGACGATGGATTACGTCGGGCAGCTTGTGATGACGATGACTAGAGACGGGCGACGATGGATTACGTCGGGCAGCTTGTGATGACGATGACTAGAGACGGGCGACGATGGATTACGTCGGGCAGCTTGTGATGACGATGACTAGAGACGGGCGACGATGGATTACGTCGGGCAGCTTGTGATGACGATGACTAGAGACGGGCGACGATGGATTACGTCGGGCAGCTTGTGATGACGATGACTAGAAAGGGAGGCAATTGATTACGTCGGGCAGCGGGCTATTTTGGAATATTGTTTTATTTTAGTGATGAATATGTCTTGATATTTAGTTACTTTTTCGTATTATCTTATTATAAACCAAAAATGCAAATAGGGAAGGATATATTATAAATTAGCAAGTTTTATCCGTGCACAATTTATTATGTTTGGCTGCATGGTCTAATGGTCACTGCCTTAGTATAGATACATTTAAAAAGCTACTTTTTTGCCCTTGTGCATAAAGTTTAACTTTATGTCGCCTAGATTCTGCATAAAGTAGTACTTTTTCGAGCATGAGAAGTGAAAAAAAAATATGTGACATTTCAAGATATTTATTTATTTTATTTGATATTTAGATATTGTGTTGAATATTTCTAATACATTATACGTTGTTTAAAGGAACGCAGTACTTTTATTGCACTCTGTTTACATAAAAAACATGATCTTATAACCAATAATTAAGTAAAAAAAAACAATAGTTTTCGAAAATATTTCAGTTTAAGTGTTAAAGTTTTATACAAATGAAAATAAACATAACAAGCTTGGGTGATATTTGAACTCAAGTAAAACTTTAAGCTTTTTTATTTTCATGTCTATAAATCTTAAAATTATTAACTATAGCAATACAACCTACACTACCTACTACTTAACAAAAATGTATCAACAGCTTGTCCTACTATGTAAGGAAACCAAACAGAAAAGTTAGTCAATCACTGATATTTTTACGACAGGAAAAACCGGTCGATTTAATCCAATCTTCCACCAGACGGGGTAAGACCTGATCTTTGCTTTTAGCCATATTTTCGTTGCATTTGCTATTAAACTATCACCTGCATGTTATACAATGATTTTGTACTAAAAATATGAGAAAAAACGCTCAATATTCACAATAAAATTGAAAAAGATGTAGCCTGCGGGAAGATCGGATTTTCAGTGCAACACGAAAATGTAGACTTACGAGTTTTGTGCTAAAAAAAACATGTAAGTCTTATCGCTGCAACGACCGCAGACCTAATTGAAATGGAGTTTTAAAATATGTTATCAGAATAAAAAAATATTACAGCGTTTAGGAGTTATTTGAATTATCCGGTCTTACCCCGATCCGATTTTTCCCCAACATACCGTAAGAGGTGAAGACGGATTGACTAAACCGTCACGAAAATTATTGATTCTGTGTTTGGAGCATGTAGACCATTTATGCGCATTGGATTGGGATGGTCTGCCGCCATGGTGTAGGTTCGTCTGGTAGCTACAGCCTTTAATTCAAATTCTAATTCTTAACCAGTGCTGATAAATTCTTAACGTTGAGATAAGAACAGGATAGTAAATAAAGACATGACTTTGACATTCCTAATCTCACAGAAGACTGCTTATTTGACGTAAAATAAGGTAGCATGCTCTATGCTCAGTTCTTATTTTAAAACTTTTTATCTTCCGTCAAATTACGAATGTCAAAGTCATGTGTTCATTTGCTATCCTGTTCTTATGTCAAAGTTAAAAAGTGAAATAGTTAAGGAATCGTGAGACCAGAATTGCCGCCAATGATTTGGTTTTAGCAACATAGTGCAGACGGATTTTGAAAAATTCTTCAATTATCCGCTTTTAGTAACAGTTTTTAGTACCATCTGGCAAAAAATATATTTGGTAAAGTGGTACATTGTTGATTTTACAACCTAACTGACAACAATAAGCTGCTTGAGTTCATAATGCATAATATTGACCATAACGTGTTGTTGAATTTCTTTATTAAAAGTATTTAGATGTACTATTTACCTGTGGAAGCTAATACCAGTGCAGTAATTTTCAGTATTGCTTCTGCACCAGTTCACCACACGCAAAGGCATGATGCAGCGCCCCGGTTAAAATAAAATTGTTCGTTTTTTGTGTCACGTGTGTTTGCCACAAAGCTCATGATGATACTAATGTGCCGTCGAAGCACAGGTTTAAGCCCCGTCTACCTGAGCACAGCTGTCATGGGGTCATTTTTTTACCGCTGTCACTCTTCTTGACTTATTCCTTTTTCGTAGACATATAATAAAAACCAATTATAATCTACTGCAAATAAAACATATTAGTATGATTGGACGGTAGACTGATATACCTATGCTGAAAAGAAGATCTGTTCGGTAGGATTAATGGCAAGTGCTACAATGGCGACCCGTCAGGACACTCCAAACATGCTTCACATCGGTCGCTATACCCTTTGCAATTGTCGACAACGCTCTTGCTGTTTTGGCGATAAATTTCACAAATGGGCTTACATGTTTTTGTTTCGGAGTGTTTCTTGATACCTGATCTGTAAACTTCACCTTCGGTATTCGTTTTATCTTTTTATGTTTTGCTTTACCCCACCAGCCAGTAAAGTTACCAATAACGGTATCTTCCTTTAGTCGTTTCTCGTCATTCATCATCTCGCAAACCTTGCAAATATGATCTGTCTGTGGATCATCCTTCGCCGTGTGGAAAGTGTAATGATTGGTCCACTTGAAATGTGCGGCATATTGTTCAAAGTCCATGAGAAGCTGGTAAATGTGTTTAGCTAGCGCGCCGATCGTTAGTTCTGTGGCGTCTACGTAGCTTCCTTCGGGTAGGAACCTAAAACAAAGCCGTAAAAATAAATTAAGGTATTCTTCGCTTTAAAAATAAATTAATACATACATATATAATCACGCCTTTATCCTTAATGGGGAAGGCAACGTGAACAACTTAAACAAAGGTCGTTCCGCCACGTCTGACAACGTTTTGAGGGTTATTTAAGATAGATTTGTAGTGACAGCCCATCGCCTAAATTACAAAATACTGGAACCCTCGGATCCCTTAGCTGGTTTTTACAGCATGCCTAGCACATTCTATGTTTTTCTCTCGCTCCTAATCTAGCATGGAAGTAAATTAATAAATTAAAGCCTTGTTTTTACCATAATCACTATATTGTGTTATTGTTAACAAACAATAACAAACTTGTATTTTTTGTCTGCTTGCCAATCTAAAATTTACACTAAAATACTGTAGAATTCTATGTCAAGTAAATGCCTGCTGCGAACTATTTCAAAAACCAAATTTGCGAAACCTTTAATTTCTTAGTCAAATCTTACCTGCTATAGTTAGCACCTCCAAGTACAATAGGTACTACAGTATTATTATAAGCCCGTAACACGTTACCAGTCACAAAGTCATCATTGATCTGTTCTTCGAACGCCAGGTAAAAATGGAAGTCTTTCCGGAGGATTTCATTGCACACTTCATTATTTTCGTCTACTCTACATTTCTTTCTCCAGCATTTTCCAAATCTATGTACAACAATACCATAGTTTAATTTAAGTCGCGTTGACAGGTGGGATACGCACGGGTATATTTTGGACGCAGAAACAGAACAAGGGTCAAACCACGCCACGGCTTTCCTCTTCCCAATAAGAATCTTCCGTAGTTTATGAGACACAGGAAGCATGTCTTCCTTTTTCATCCATTGTACGTCCTTGCTTGGTGCTACTATGTTTCCCTTCATATCTTTGACGATGAAATGTGTCCACGTCATGTCAGAATCCAGTCTGTATGTCCAAGTCCAGTTAAAGAATCCGTTAAATTTATTAGAGCTGGCCGGATACCGCTGACCATAATCCAGACTGGCAAAAACATATTTCTGATGCGGAGACCGACGCCTTGGGAGATTAGAAACGCCGAAGGTTCTTCGAAACTTAATTAAATCTTTTGCAAAGAACACTACTGCATCAAACTTCGTGTAGTCTCCAAGTAAGTATTTTGTTTTAGTGATTATACAGTTAGTGAATGAACAATTCCGATTTATAAAAATTTGACGTCCTGCATTCATTTTTATTTCAAAAGGCTTATAATACCCTTGCGACCATTGAAGAATGTATTTCATATTTGAATAATCTTCTGTAATATTTGTTAATATTTTAGTATAATTATTTGCAGTTTGATTCCGAATATCTATGTTTTGATTAATGAAAACTTCTCGATTGTTTACAGGTAATTCTGTTATTGCACTTTGTAATAAATCTAAATTATCAGTTTTTTGGTTGTTTGTAGTTGTTAGGACTGTAGATGAATTTTCAGTTATCGTCAACACGTCTGCTTTAATGTTAGTATCGGTTGCTTCTTCAGGGCTTTGTATAATTTTCACTGTAGAATTGTCTGTTGGTTCGCTTAGTTCTTTCTGTATTCTTTTTGTAATATTTGTTACTGATTCTTTGACATTACTTTCAGTTTCATTTGCCGAAGGTTTACTCTCTTGTAATTTTTTTTTTGTTACTGGTTCGTTTAGATCTGTAGATGTTCCATTTTGTTCCGAAGATGTTCCATTTTGTTCCGAAGATGTTCTATTTTGTTCCGAAGTTGTTCCATTTTGTTCCGAAGTGTTTTGTGAACTTGCTGCATTGATTGTGTAGAGCATTGATATTGTAGTTTGTGTATCTGTTTCTACTTCATTTACTTTAGGATTTTCAGTTAACGACGTAATACCTTCCTCAAGTCCCACTGTTGCTTGTAAGAAAACAATGTCAACGAGAGTCATGAAAATAGTGAGAGGTAACAAATATCTCCTAATACGTAGATTCATTGCAAATTTTAAATCAAATTTAAATTAGTGAACCATTCAACACTACGTTCGCTTGCGAACTGTATCGCGAGTATACATCAAATAAATCGGCAATATAATAATACCCTTAACTGTTACTACTAACATATTAAAACATAACATAATTTGTTATCAAAATAATTGATCTGTCTTTGTACTATCGAATAGATAAAAGGTTACATATATTGTTTCAATGTGCAGCCTGAATTTATAAACAAACCTAGTAATTTTGACAGCGTCTGAATGTAGGTATAGTTTCCATGTGACTTTGAATTAGGGTACAACGTTTATTTACTGATTGAGTCTAGTACTGTCTGAGCATATGCTCAACCATTATCCGAGGTTCCTGACAAAAAGGAACTCGCGGGAAAAATAAATATCGGGGAATTAGGCCTCACTTTAAATACGATGATCTATAGAGCGGCGACAGGGCTAGTAGGTATAACAAGGATATCATCATCATCATCCTAGCCTTATCCCGTATTTCTCGGGGTCGGCTACCTAATGTAGGTGATTGATCGAGGGTACTGGTTTTTACACAGAGCGACTGCCATCTGACCTCCGCAACCCAGAAGGGAAACCAGACCCAATCCTAGATTAGGTCAGAGTTTTCAAGCCTCCAAAGCTTAGCACTGGCCTCTGATATGGCTTAACGACTAATATCTACGGTATTAAACGATATTAACCGGGAATCAACGGCTTAACGTGCCTTCCGAAGCACGGCAAAAGCGCCGAATAAACGTACATATTAAATTCGAAAACCGAGTATAACATTGGTAACTGGTGGGATTCGAACCACGACCTCCCGCTCAGTAGGCAGCGGCCCTATCCACTAGACCATCGGGCTCCTAGGTATAACAAGGATATCGTAGGTATAATATTACAACCTACTGTACTAGAAACAATAGCGACTTTTTAAACGCTCGCGATTATTTTCACAGATTGTTTTTGTATAAGCTACGAAGGTAATAGGTGGGTACTTATTTAACCGGGTCAGATAAGTTATACGAGCCAGCTCACAATAAAAACTCTATAAATTGTTTATAAACTTTCCAAGGCTTGCATCATCTTTGACATTTTGTGACTTGGACACTTGGAACACTGCCTACTTGGAAAGTCAAATAATATTATTATTTTTAGTAATTTAGAATAATATACAATAGTATTTTGATTATGTTAAGACAATTATTACAAGCGACTAGCAGTCGAATGCCGCTGAGATGTTCAGTGCAAGCACAACAGATTCGAAGCTCGACGTACTTTTGCTTCGACCGGGCCATGCCCGTGATCCCCGCCTGCTACTGGTCCACGCTGCCCAACGGCATCCGCATGATCACGGAGCAGACCGCCAACCCCCTCGCCTGCGTCACGCTGTTGGCGGAAGCCGGCTCCAGGTACGAGACCGCCTGCAACAACGGCACCTGCCACTTCTTCGAGCTCCTGGCCATTCGAGGCTTGCGCACCTTGGACAGATGCGCTTTCCAAGAATATATTCGAGAAATCGGCGCACATTTGGATATCTACACCGGTAGAGAATACCAGGCCCTCATTTGCCGCTGTCCGCACGAAGCTGTCTATCCCGTGATCAATTTATTCGCCAGGTTGTTCTTCGAATTTCAATGTAATGAGGATGAAATGAAATGTGCGAAAAAAGATGCGTATCGGCAACTGAAACAAATTGATTTGGATTACAAAAAGCTATGTTTTGATTATTTGCACCAAACTGCATTCCAAGGCACTACAATGGCCCGGGCTCCGGAAGGGCCTTATAAAAATTATCAAAGCTTTGACGCGCCTTTCATGCAAGCATTTGTTGCTCAACACTACCAGCCGTTTCGACTGATTTTTTCGATTTCGTCGATCCACAGCCACAATGACGTGGTATGCAAAATACAGAGTGAGCTAGGGTGCATGAGAAAGACGACAAATGATCTCGTTTATTGGCCGTGTCGGTACACCGGCTCCATGCTCAGGTTCCGGGACGACTCTGCGCCGTTCTGTCACATCGCTCTGGCAGTCGAGGCAAGCGGCTACCACAGTCCAGACTACATGGGATATCGAATGATGAAACACGTCATCGGCCGGTGGGACGAAAGCCAGCAGCAGAAATATGCGACTTGGCCGATGCTGGCACACGCATGCGCCATTTCCAAACTCTGCTATAAATATGAGTCGTTTTATATACCGTACAGTGATACCGGGCTGTGGGGCATCTACTTCGTTATTAAGAAGGAAGACGATTACGAAGACGCTGTGTTGATGATACAGGATCAGTGGATGAACATGTGCAACACGTTAGCGTTTCCCGACGTGCAGCGGGCGGCTGAGAGCCTCAAACTGGAGTTGGCAAAGTCGGTGGATGGTTGCGTGAATACTTGTATAGACATGGGCTTGCAGATGATGTACACTGGCTGCCGATATAATCTGATCGAGATGTTTGACAAGGTGGAGCAATGGAAGCAGTCGGAGGTACGAAAGTTAGCTTTCAAGGCTATCTATAACAAGTGTTGCGTGGTGTCGGCAGTTGGGCCTACTGAGGCGGTTCCCGAGTATAACAGGACGAGGGCCGGCATGTACTGGCTAAGGTTTTGATTACAATCATAAATGTATACGATCTGTGGTAAATGAGTACAGTGTTTATTCCATGCCCCTATTTTGTTTCTAATGTTGATTATTTTATCTCGGCCAAAAAATATTCGGTATAAGGGACAGCTTCCCAAAACAGATAGAATCTAAACAACTTTTGGAACAGGCTATTCGTACTTTTTTTCGATCTGACTGTTTGTTTTGTATGGGGAGACGTTCTTTTTAGGCGTTTTTGCACTGCTCCGTATTCGGTTCCTATCCAATTCGTACATACGTGTACTAGGAAGGCCAACTCGGATACGAACCGAACACGGACCAGTGCAAAAACGCCCTTCCTAGTAACCCTACTTCCTAGTACTAGGCCCATACATACATAGCCCTTCCTAGGTACCTCCAAAACGACAACAGCTAGATGAGATGTGTTCCGAGAAATATCTTATTTTAGATTACAGTGTATTGTAATTTAGGCGATGGGCTGACAACCTGTCACTAAAGCAATACATATTACAATCTAAAATTGCCCTCAATTTTTGTCAGACGTGGCGAAAGCGCCTTTTACGAGGCGTTAAACGCTCTGCCTACCCCGTAAGGGATAAAGGCGTGATTTATGTATGTATGTATGTAATCCTGGGACATTATGTCAAAATTAGCTTGAAATTAGCATAAAAATCTTTGTGATATTTTGTTACGACGGTTTTATTAGGTCGACTTGTAAGTAACTATGGAATGGAATCTAAGGTAACTAATTTAACCATCTTCCAAGGATCGTAGCGTCATTAAAATTGGCAGCTGTATGTAGTTCTGATGACAATCACTACATAGTATAAAACAAAGTCGCATTCTCTGTCCCTATATCCCTATGTATGCTTAGATCTTTAAAACTACGCAACGGATTTTGATGCGGTTTCTTTTAATGGATAGAGTGATTCAAGAGGAAGGTTTATATGTATTATACATACATACATATAATAACGCCTTTATCCCCAATGGGGTAGGCAGAACGTAAACGACCTAAACAAAGGTCGTTCCGCCACGTCTGACAAAGTTTTGAGGGTTATTTAAGATGGATTTGTACGTATATTGCTGTAGTGTATAATACATCCATAATATAGTAGAGAAACACTAATATAGTACTGTCGAACTGATCTGATGATGGAGCTGGAAGATATGAGCTGGAACTTTATGATACAACATCGTATCATATCCGTGTTTGGAATTCTTAGAAAGATCTTGTAATGAACTTTGACTACGATTAAGTTTCAAGGTCTGATGATTAATCCGGAAGACAGGAACTGGCATTCCATGATGGAATATCGTATCATAGTCGTGTTTGCACTTGTGCGAAAAGTCACGTAATGGACTTTAAACACAATCAGGTTTCAAGGGTATAACAAATCTATTTTGTGGTTTTTACTAGACATGTACATTGTACAGGGTACCCGGTTTGGATCCGGTACCCGGCGGATCAGGCACTTTTTAATGGAACTGGCCGGGTACCGGGTAATAGTGCCGGGTACCCGGATGTGCCGGGTAACCAAACAATTAATGAAAAACGCTTTATTTTAATCAACAACAAATTATTTTAATTATGCAAAACTAAAGAACAAAATGTAAGTTATACGATAAGTATAAGTGTTGTATGTCTTATGTAGCATATATTACGTATTAGTTTATCATACATACATACATACATACATACATACATATAATCACGCCTTCATCCCTGATGGGGTAGGCAGAGCGTAAACGACCTAAACAAAGGTCGTTCCGCCACTTCTGACAAAGTTTTGAGGGTTATTTAAAATAGATTTGTAGGTATACTGCTATAGTGACAGGTTGTCAGCCCATCGCCTAAATTGCAATATACTGAAACTCTCGTATCCCTTAGCTGGTTTTTACAGCATGCCCGGGAGGAAATGCAGCTGGCACATTCTATGTTTTTCTTTCGCTCCCAGGCCAGCAAGGAAAAACATAGTTTATCATAAGATATATATCAGTATATTTTATTGAAATATTTATTTAATAGTGTGTCAATATTGTCTAAGTATTATATGTAGTAATATGCACTGGCCCGTTTTCTGCTTGTACTATTTCTATACCCAAAGGTTGCCTGGTAGAAATTGCTGCTTTAGCAATAAGGCCGCCTATATTGTACTTTCACGTTTGTTCCTTTTACTTCTGTTGTATGTGTTTCTTTGTGCAAAAATGAATTTTATATTGTCTTGTATGTACGTAGACTACTTTAAATTTAGTATTGAAAGTTTATAATTGGTAAGTTATGGTGCAAAAGTTCAAGGTTTTCCGCTCTTTAAGGATATAAATGCATGTAAAACTTTTTAAACTAAAGTATATAAGTAGCAGGATACGGTTCGGTTCATAAATAAAACAATACATTTACAAATTTATAATTTATTTTTACCTCGTGTAAAGCTAATATAAAAATAAAGAAGTTTTGAGTATAAAAGAGTATACGTCGCGGTCGTATCGACGGCGTTTCAATATATACATATACACATCGATTACGTTGGAATGTATATAACAGATCTGCTCTGAAAACAGGCTTTGTACGGTACGGTGTCTTTAATTAATATTTTAATTAACAGATCAGTGGAACGCTTTAATCGTCATACCACTAGTGTTGTACAACAATCAATACTAGAACGCCAAATCATTTACACAATCGATAGCAACCCCCATCAGTATGTGGGACCCTGTACCTTACAACCCGTATATTGGGTCCTTTTACAGGATGGCTCAAAGAGTGACGTCTAAAGATAATAATAAGATTCCTTAGGTATCGATCTTTAGTAGTTTAGGAGCTATGAGCGTTTTTAGTAATATTGTAAAAAAATCGACTTGAGTGCCTTATCCATTTTTTTTTGTTGATAAATATTTTCGCTTCGATTTTTGATTTTTGTAATGATATCATCCTCTTGAAAGATTCTTTTAAAATAAAAGTTATAGTTTCCTAGCTTCGATGTAAGTTACTTATATTTTTAACGAAAGTTGTAATTTTAAGTCCGAGCCGGTCTGTGCTGAAATTTAAACATAAAATAAAAAATTGCATGTGGTGACTTCATAGTCTCAAGCAAATTTTAAAAACTTTGCTAGATATTAAATTTACATAAAAATGCAAAAGAAGTAGTACTTAAGGGGATTATCCGCAGAAATAAGCCCTTAAACATGGGTTAGGGGGACAACTCTTAAGATTACAATATAATTAAAAAAATAAAAAGTAACTGTTTTATAACTAATAATGAACTATTAACCTAGGAAATGTGTCAAATTAGCAGAAAAAACAAATAATTTCGTTGTACAAGTCAGAAATTATTTTTTATCCTATTTATGATTTTTGAGTGAAATGTTCTTACAAAATGCTTCAGTTTGTGGATTTGCTTTCGATTTCTTTATCGATATTCATGTAGCAGGTAAGTTGTAAATTCAAATGTTAATTATATTATTCATATTTTAATTATTTTGCAATCTTAAGAATTTTCCCCCTACCCACCTTAAACGGCTTATATCTGCGGATAATGCCTCTTAAGTACTACTTCATTTGCATGTTTATGCGAGTTTAATATTTTATATATAATTTGTTTGAGGTCAGCTCTATTTTTTTTTTTTATTTAAGTTTCAGAACTTACTTCGTCGAACTTACAATAATTTTTGCCTAAAAAATATTAACTTACATTAAAGCTAGGAAGCTGAAACTTTAATGGTTTAAAGAACCGTCCAAGAAGATGATACCATTACGAAAAAAAATGGGAAAATACTCAACCCAAAAAATATGAAAAATTGGTGGTGGTTTGGATATCCCTTAACCTAAGAACCTGATTTTTATCTTTGGACGTCACTCTTTGGGCCAACCTATATTTAAAATTGCTGTTCTGTCATAGCTGTCAGTATTGTGTATCGGCAATTTCATATAATATAAGGACTTAATACCACTTCACATTGGAGTCTTATGAACATGCACTTTTGAATTCTGTTAAAAATACATACAAATTGCATATTTTCAGAGCAAATCATTAAAAAAAACATATCAGTAAATAACTGCGTACAAAGGTACAAGAATCACAATGTAGAGAGCATCGGACAATTTGTTCATACAACTAAATTATTTTAGAATATATATTCGTTGTAAAACGAGTCTTATTGGGTTACAATGAGGGTTTTTTGATTTCACATTATTTGTTTTACAGTTTAGGGGGCGAACAGAGCTGCGACTTTGGCAGTATCAGTTCTAAATTAATTGTGCCTGAGAGTAGAATTGGTTGCATCCTCGCCAACCATAAAATATTCAAGAAAATGTTTGTATTTCAGACACAATTAATTTTAAAATTATGGCGCCACCGTCGCAGCTCTGTTCGCTCCTTGAATCTAAGGCTTTAAGCACAAATTCGAAGGATATATTGAATTTACAGCCAAACTTTACCACTTATTTTTATTTATATGTATGTTAAATCTCATAAAATGTTATCAAAAATATATTTTTCATATCTCGTCTACTTTTTAAATTAAAATTTGTTCATATAAGCAAAATACGTGATACCTTATTTTTATACACAACCAGAAGTTGCTATAAGCTTCAACACAACACTTTATAATATCGTTGCCCCGTTTACTACCTAGCTCCTGTAATTAAACTCTTAATATGACTCTTTTGGGATTTGTAAAAATATATCATATAAAAAACCATGCGTTTGAATTAAGAGAGCTCCATTTAAATTTTAAAAAAATATTGCTTGGTATATATTAAATGTGCTAAATAGCAAACGGGCGGGCGCTTTGCCAGATACGACCTAATTACTAAATCAATAGCAGCCTAACGAGGTTGTAGCTCGCGGGACTGCGACCAAACTGCAACAATTCGTACACATTCTCCATAAATACTGGCCAATTTAAGGGCAACGCACACGAGCGACTTGCGATTGCGAGCCCTATTTATAATTCACTTGAATCGAAATGTGCATACGAAATAGTAATACTATTTGACATATGAATGTTACTCTTTCGTATGCGTATTTTGTTGGTGATTTAAAAATAGGACTCCAGTAATTCAATCCAATTTAAAATGAAGGCTACTCCATGGTAGCGGTGCGGCTTGACCACGAACAACCCAAGTTTTTCGTCGCAAGATGCTTTGCATACCCTTACGGAAAATAGGTCCTGGCTGATGATTAAAATGAATATTTTGATTTTACTAACAGTTTTTACACTACTTCTTGTTGTTATCTTTATGTTTCTTTTAATTGCTTCTCAATGCAGATTTAAGATGGATAGCACCAAAGCATCAGGTAGTTACAACATTTTATCCGTAGAAGTAACAAACTATAATTTTGGTATGTTTCAAACTATATTTTAAAATTTAAATGCAGTCGACAAAGGGGCGTTTTACGAAAACGTGTTTACGTTTAAATGTCGCTTACGTGACGTGCTGTATGGTGGCACTTGGCACTTGCCACTTGGGTGGGACCTTGGCACAGTGGCTCTTGTGTGGCACCATGAGAACAGTGACCCTTGGGTGGCACCATAGAACGGTGCATCAAATTACGCGCCAAGATACTGGCAGAAATTGCTACTTCCGCAAAAAGGCCGCCTATGTTGTACTTTTGTAATGTTGTTATGTGTATTAGTGTTGTATGTGTCTCCTTTGTGAAATAAACTAATTTAGAAATTGAAGATGCAAAGCTGTAGAGTCCAAGGAAGATGACCGCATCACGTCACGTTGGCGACACATTTCGTGGAGTGCCCCCAAAGCACATTTGATTCTATCCATATTCAGCCAGGACCATTGAAAAATACCCTCTTTATAAAACACATAGAGAGACAACTGATATAAAAAAATTATTAAAAATAGGTGAGCAATTTTTGAGAGAAAAGGAGTACTAGCTATAACCATACAATGTGTAAGGATAGGTAAGGTTCAGTACATCATGGAGGAGATTAATCTGCCATTGAAACTGAACAACTTTTCCCAAAGAGCTCTAAATTAAAAGATAAACCTTACAATTTGCAATATAGTATGAAATAAAAATACGATACAGTCTTTGTATTATTTGAAAACGTTGAATGAACATTGACCCTCCTTTCCCCTCTAAAAAAAATAATTACTGTTTCAGCTACCGAACTTAACAGAAAAATATATAAACAGATTGGCTTAAAAGCCTGTTTATATCGATACAGTACCGACTTATAAACTATCATAATAAATAAGAGAGTTAAGGGCGGAAACCACAATGAAAAATTACTGTTTCTTTTTCTCTTCGTTTCAAGTGGAAGCCGAACCCTAAACGCAAAATATGGCGAAAAAGAAAACATTACAACTGCCAGGTTTAGCTCCCAAATACTACACACGTGTTTATGTCACAGATAGACAGGAAAGGGACAGCTTACCCGGGAAGCCTTGCCTCAAACTAATAGGGAAAACCTCTATCAAACATTTAATAATTGAGTTAAAAATGGGTATAGAAGATATTGATTTCAATAGTACAACATTTACCAAGGAGTGACGTTATAACTCGCTATTTTCATACAAAAAACATTTATGATATTTCATAAAAAGTTGCTAGAAAACTAGCGTATTCGTAAGCCAGCTGGGCTTTATCGACGGTATAGCGATATAGATAGCGCCGCAGCAAGACACATAACTACTGAAACGCGGTATCAAAGTTTACTCAGCGTACTACGGGTGTTATAAGTTGTAAACGTGTCCGGATGGACTTCGGTCCCCTGTTCACAACATTCGACCAGGCGACTCCCATCCGTCTTTGTTCGGCCCATTTAAAACTCGCATCTGATCTCAGAGCAAAAAAGCAAGAGGCTGCCTATGGGATGCTACCAATGATAATCTCTCATTCACTATTTTGTTGAGATTCGCCATTCATATCATATTGTACATAATTACAATAAATAACACGGTCTGGTATATTGTGGACTAAACCCAGCATTAAACTTACTAGAAATAAAGACTAAATGTCATGGGAGTGACAGATTGTTTGTTATTTAAAAAAAGCATTTGAGCACAGATCTCTAAAATACACTATTCATATTACGTATAAGAAAGTAGTTATTAAAAAATGATTAATTTTATATTTACTACAAAGAAATAGGCTTTCATACGACATGTCTAAAATAAACTTTTTTACGATAAGAAATATTTTTGTGTATTGTGTTTGTGAAATGAAATTCACTTCATTGTACTCAACCGACAAGAGCTGGCTCTTAAATAAATGATGATTTATGAAATATTTACATTATTTGAAGAGCTATTTCATTAATAAGCAGCCATTCTATAATTATAGTAGAAAAGTTAACCGAAAAAGAGAAAAAATATGCAACAAAAGATAAGCGATAGTTATTCTGTGGGAGATGAAAAAGCTTATTTTTATAGTGAAGCCACTTGACACGCCGTATCTTTGCCTTACTCTACTATTGTCAAAGTGTACGCCACTACAGCCGACAGACAGTGTTTAAAACAATATATTTGGCCACGTGCGGACTGAGTATTGACAGAGCGGATGCTGCGCCTTCCCGTCAACATACTATTATGTAAGAGCATTGGTATAAAACAAATTTGGTAAATATCATAAATGCTAAAACTATACAGCTACCAGAATTACGAAAGTTCCCTTACATAGACTTGATAATAATCTCCATGATTTACATATAAAGTGACAACCTTAACTAAGAGTACTTATTCATAAATAATGTATAATAATAAAAAAAGTTTATCAGGTCGATTATGCAGGCTTACAACTAATGGAATGTAGACAAAATTCGAGTGTTAGTTCTACTACCTCTTAATATTAATGGTTAGAAATACCCAAACCGTCAAAGAATACATTGAGTAATGGACGAATTTAATTTAATTTCATTATTTTTCTAATTTAACGCCAACCTCGGAGGCACACCGGCATAGCCGAGTACAAGCCCGCGTCAAACGTTCGGCTGCGCGCGCGCACCTACCGGTAGCAATTCGAAGCAACACGACGCTACTACTGCTAAATTATTGCTGTCCTTTTTTGATCTCTCGTGATAGAAAAGGACAGATATTAACCTGCATTATTTATGTGTTTTGCAACGTTGAATTGCTACCATTAACTGCTGATCCATACTAGATCGCCAAAATGACATACATCTGTCTCGTTTATACCAGCCAAATGTTTAACGCGAGCGAAAGGGACGACCGCTCGCCCCGTGTGTAGAGAGCTAATGACTACCTTGTTCGACTCGATGTCGATGGGACGTTCAAACTTAAAGCTTGCTAACCACCTACCGGCCAGGCTGACTACATTATATGGAATGTTACAATTCATTATTTCTTATAGTTACTCCAAAATACAACAATGATTATTCGCATGCCACGCCGACGGTTACTTCATCCTTCATCAATACAGAAATGTTTCACAAATCTTTTCGAGTTTCGGAGTCTGTTTTCATGTATTTTTATGCATATTTATAGATGCCACGTAACATTTCTGAAACGTGTATTATATTATAAAGATAGATGAAGTAATCGCGGCGTTTCGACCCAGATCAAGCGTTTTAGTCAGGCGGATTTGAGCCACTCGGTCGACCGCACTCATGCATGATATTTTTTAAGCAAACTTCTATCGAAAACCTTTGAAAACATGCGGGTTTTCCCGAAGTGCAGGTTCGTGCACTTGACCGTCAAACGCCATAATATCTTACAAAATCAGACAATCGAACGTTGAGGTATAAATTTACTAACACACCTAAACAACCCTTGTATAATAATATGTAAATAGAAAAATTTATACACCATGTTACGAAACTAACATTGTACGTATAAAAAATATACGGTTCTAAAATTTGTATCTTAAAAGTTAAAAAACCTTATAATCTAAGTAAAGCATAGATTCATTCACGAATATTATACACAAATGTTTTTGTACTGTAAGGTTATGCTACGCACTTTTGCTCCGATAAAGCATAAACAATATGGATCATTTTTTGTACATTTATGAATGGCAACAAATTTCTTTCCGTTTGTATAATATAACCTACACATTTTCCATCTAGCTGCCTAATATAATATTTAAAAACTTGTACTTTGATGTATGTTTATTTAGAAATGCAGGGCAAACTTCATGGTAGATAAACATTTGACAATAGAATACAACAATATTGTAAATCCACAATCATAAAAGTATCATATTCATATTGTCTTGACTCTTTGATACATTTAAGAATTCTGAAATATTTCACTCTTTTGGTCGATATTATTATCATCGACATTTTAAAAAACCTTCTCCATGAAGTGAGCACTAATATTGTCAATATTGTACGTAATGAAAAAAATCGACAGTACATTGTCGCTACCGGTTCCTTATCTCTAAAAAACATCGTCAAGCACAGGGTGTCCTTTTTCTTGTTTTTTAATTACATATTTTGACATCATCCTGTATATAAAGTACGAACCCATAAGTACGAGAAGACGGAGTTATTAAACACAATAACACCCTGCGCTTACTTACAGGGCGAAACTGAAATAGTTTTCTTTTCTATAAAATAGTACCGTAACGAACAATCATTGATGTGGCAAAAACCTACTAAAGAAATCAAAATACTACATACCTATAATTTTTCATAAAACTAAGTTCCACCTTAAAATTTGCCATTTGATCGTGAAACTTTTTTCAATTTCGTCTTGCAAGTGCAAAATTATTATTACATAAGTGCTTTGAACAGAGTTTATACGTATAATATTAACTTTTCATTGATACTTCAGTCTTTGGAATGGGTGTGGTGGAATGTATATAACAAATTGAATAACCTACAGTGACATGGAGTCCATACATGTGTGTATCTATGTGTTTATGGTTTTTATTACTTAGGAATGGTATTAAACGTAATGATGAAAAGTGAAAATCAAATTGATTGTTGTGATACTTATATTAATAAATATTCGTAGTGAGTAATGAATGAGTTAAACCACAAACAATTAAACGTAATATGTGGATAGAATCACAATTTTATTCGGAAATATTTTTTTGTATGTTGAAATTGCCATAAGAATATGACGCATATAATCATAATCTAACTTTTTTCTGATATCAACAACTGATTGAGCCTAATAATAGTACATTTACATACATCAATCACATACGAGGTATTAAAAGTACGAGTATGCAATTTATGTATAAACCTGAGGTTATTACTATGCTTTACATATCGAGTAAAAGATAAGTTTAAATAAAGAAACAAAAAAACGAAAATTATAGTATGAAAAGGTTGAACGAGTTATGTAGGTTGAACGAGTAAGCAAAACCAACTCACTATGAAGGATTTCATCCATCTCAAAAGATCTCCATTCACGTAAGAAACTTTATCTAATTCGCAGTAGGCATTTTGTACACCATACTGATTGTTTAAATATTTTGATGTTGCATAATAAAATACTGAGTAATAAATCGACAAACTCTAATTCTAAAGTTATAAAAAGCACAGATTAAAAATATATTTCACAGACCATGTTTTTTTCCGCCTTATTCCATGCGACACAAACAATACTAGCCGGTTCGATGTTTGAAATAAAATTTTCGTAAATTCCAATACGATTGCGTTTCGAATTTCAAATTCGATTCGAGTAAATTTGCGATTCCCAGATAAGAAGAAAAATAGAATAGGCCTTAACTTTTATAAATATTGATTTCATATCTAGCGAAATAAAGGTATGTTTTTTTAAATGCCATTAATACCCTTGGGGAATTATGGCTTATAATATAACCCAGCTTTTAGGGAAGCAGTGGCCACTTATAGAGCAAGCAGTGGCAATTATATGTAAATACCTTTACATTTATAATCGATAAGTGCTTGGCACAAAAATAGCATAGAACATGTTTACATTCCACTTATTTTATATTATACCTGTAGATAATATCCCTGTAAATTTATACCAATATTGATAACTAATAAAGCTACCCAAGTATATGTTAAATCACTGACAGCGTCCAGCAAACTGATAAGGGCCGAAAATGAACAACTTTCACCAGGAAATTCTTACAGGAGATGAAAAATAAAATTGACCTTCCCATACAAAATGACCACATCGATCCCACAATTTGTATGGAAAAGCTATTATTATTAACTATTATTTTTATTCACTTCCGGGAAAAAAATCCTACTGATAGTTTTTCAGTTTCGTTGACTGAGCAACTCCTATCAGTTTGCGGGACGCTGTCCCTTACACCGCGTATAGACGCAGAATATCCTAAGTTTCGCTGGATATAGAGTATATGGCCATAAATATTGCACAATGATGCACATCGACTAAGCTTCGTAGACCGTTATATCTGTTGCACTCGCACGGTGAGTGAGTGTTTCTACGGCAGAACGGGAATATTTTGAGCTGAATTTTAATTTGATTAATTTTGTGTAAACACGACTATTGGTTAACATTTCTATTAAGCTAACGTCTTTCGGTGGAGTATTTAAAGGCACGGTAGCTCAGTTGGTAAGAGCATGGGCAACAAGACCGCCTATGATGTACTTATCTTTGTGTTTTATGAATATTTTTTATGTGCAATAAACTACTTTTCATCTTATATTTTTTTATATATATTTAGAATTCCGTACACTTTAATATGAATGACTATAGGTTGTCTGAATGGTGTGTGTGTGTGTGTGTATGTATCCATGTCACTGCAGGAATGTACGAGGGGCTGGTGCGGTGTGGTGCCGCGAGCGATCATACCGCCTCCTCGTCGCGCTGCGGCTCTGCGGCCTCGCGCTGCGGCTCCGCGGCCTCGCGCTGCGGCTGCGCGGCCTCGCGCTTCGGCTGCGGCTGCGGCTGAAGTTGCGGATAAGGAGTAGACACCGCGCCGATACTAAAAATGAGAAGTGTGAAAAGGTGAATAAATCAGCTTGAACATCTGTCACAGTAGAGCTTGTGGTATACAAATAGGTTTTGATTCATTCCGAAATCTTGAGTAGTTATGATTTTACATCCATTTGAATTTTGTCTAAATGTTGCGGTCCGCTTCTGTGCCGCTGTCGTAGTATGGACTAATTTGCTAAGAAACAGCGGACGCGCGTGACGTCATACGACCTGCACTCAGTACAAACGAGACAACCAGCTAGTCACCGCGGCTAGGGAATGCGCTCAATTTCAAATTCCATATCTCGGTAACTAATTGTCGTATCGAAAAAAATCTTGTACAGATATTTTTTATTTGCTATAAACATTATAATAAGATATAAATCAACAATTACATACATACATACATATAATCACGCCATTTATCCCTAATGGGGTAGGCAGAGCGTAAACGACCTAAACAAAGGTCGTTCCGCCACGTCTGACAAAGTTTTGAGGGTTAATTAAGATAGAATTCTAGGTATATTGCTGTAGTGACAGGTTGTCAGCCCATCGCCTAAATTACAATATACTGAAACCCTCGGATCCCTTAGCTGGATACAGCATGCCCGGGAGGAAATGCAGCTGGCACATTCTATGTTTTTCTCTTGCTCCCAGACCAGCATGGAAGCAAAATCAACAATTGAATATGAATATTTATTATATGAGAAACATATATGGGGGGTCCTGGTATGGGTGTCGGCGGTCCGGAATTTAGATCCGGGAGTCCGTTCGGGTACCGGAAGTGGATGTAAACATAATTGTTATGAAAAATCACTATTCAACTTTAACTCTAGTGGTCAGAGCCATGGATGGGCTTACGATCCGGAGGTCCTGGGTTCGATTCCCAGGGGGAAAAACGAAGTTGATATTTATCACTTTGTGAGGTTTTTCCCAGTTTGGTTAGGACATTGCAGGCTGAATCACCTGATTGCCCGAAAAGTAATAGGATTCCGTGCTTCGGAGGGCACGTTAAGCCGTCGGTCCCGGTAGCTGACTTTGATGGTGGTCGTTACTCAAAACATGTCAGAGGCCTATATGCCTAATGGTAATGTACGCAAAAAATGCTTTGGGGTTACTGATTTGAGTAGTTAATATTTCACATAACGTATCGCTATAATTAGGTATTTTCATTAAAACCATTTTTAACATTTCATAAAAAGTGTTGATTTGACTGGTATTCGTGTTTCCTATGATAATATTACTTAGATATAATTACATAAGTATAAATATATGGGGTGTTAGGAACAGCATACCAGAAACTGATACGCAGAGTCAGCAAAACTAAACATCTTACACCAGATTTTTTTCCACGCAATGTTTTTTTAGTTCCCTATATAAAATGACCACCTCGATCAGATAAATTGTATGGAAAAGCAAAAATAAAATTCATTTTCTGAAAAGAAATCTGGTGAAAGATTTTCAGTTTCATTGAGTGAGCAACCCAAGTGGTCACTTTCTGGTACGCTGTCCCTTACGCCCGGTATAACGCATACTTACAGCTTGATCTGATCGAGTGCAGTTTGCGCGCGGTCCGCATTCGGGGTGTACTTGACTTCCGGCGGCGACGCAGCCGCACCCAAACTGCAATCAAACCACGTGTCGACGTTAGAAACTCATTCAGCTACGAGTGCAAGAGCTACACCGCGCTGGGGCGGCGCGATACTCATACATATACATATATATACATACATATAATCACGCCCTTATCCCTAATGGGGTAGGCAGAGCGTAAACAAACTAAACAAAGGTCGTGCGGCCACGTCTGACAACGTTTTGAGGGTTATTTAAGATAGACTTGTAGGTATATTGCTGTAGTGACAGGTTGTCACCCCATCGCCTAAATTACAATATACTGAAACCCTCGGATCCCTTAGCTGGTTTTTACAGCATGCACAGGAGGAAATGCAGCTGGCACATTCTATGTTTTTCTCTCACTCCCAGTCCAGCATGGACTACTCCTAGCGCGATACTCAGCGTGACAAAATATTCTAAATTAAAGTGTCGCGCTGATTTGCTTCGCTGTAGTGACGAGTGAATGTTAGTGGCACTGACAACTGAACATTCCTATGATGTCATATCACAGGTAAGTTTCAACTAGTTTTTATAATGGTACGAAATCAGCTACAAAACTTCCTCATACATCATTATTCATTATTAACAACCGTGTACATACAATTATAGATATTTCCAGTGCCACTCGCCATTTAGATATCAGGCCCGCTGGGGGCGCTTATTTTAGATATTTCTTTACAGCTAATTGACATAAAAATTTTGAATTTTTCCTTACGAAATCGTACAAAAACTGCTCTAAATAAAAGACCTAGTTTTCAATTCATTTTATAAGTGTCCATCCGCTATTCTGACGCACACTAATATTAAACATCTTGTTTTCGCACTCGGACAAAATCGCATTGCAATCTTATAATCTACTTTTACAACACATTATTTAGCCCGAGGAATGAGAGGTCCTTTGACTCTACTCATTTGATATTATTGGTTCATATTCATGTTCCATAATTCTTCAAGATAGCTGCCATGCCAAACAAGGGTTTTTTTTATGGAGATCTTTTGTTTGGCTCCGATGTGGAAACCATTGCTCATAGGGGGGAAGGATTGAACTATTCTTTATCTGCATGTACTGCATTACTTTTGTTGTCCCGCCTTAAGGGGATTCCCGGTGCACGCCAGCGCCCTCATCAGTCAAAAAATCATTGCTCACCGAAAACGCAATTAATCGAAAATCCGGTAGATCAGATTGAAGTATGGGTACTGAAGTTTTTTTAAGCATTATAAATTAATAATTCAATGTTCACTTCAGTTACAGATAGTAAAAGTGCTAAAAGTGGCCGTTTTTCGCAAATTTCCTATCTGTAACTACAACGATCTATAAGTTTCAACTTTATGAAGTTCCAAATGACCTTTATTGCTTTAACCTCAATCTGATCTACCGGATTTTCGATTGATTTTGTTTTCAGTTAATTATGATTTTTTGACTGATGAGGGCGCCACTTAGCCCAGGAGAGCCCCTTAAATGATTGCCGTTCTGTTCTCTCATGATAGAAGACGACATGTATAGACTCATATTAGTTGAGTCGTGATTTTTGCAACCACGAACTGCTACCATTACGTCACTAAACCATAAAGTTAATTTTAGAAGGAACATACTCCCAATACTAATATTATTTTTAGCCTTTATAGTTTTTGAGTTATAAGTTATTTTTAAAATAAACATGGCCGCCATTTTGGAGCCATTCAGTCCTTGTTTGGGACAGGCTCAGGCTCATCTAAGAGAACAGATATCCACACATATTGTGAATTTAACATGAATTGTAACTCGCGTTTTGCATTTGTATCGGGATTCATACGTACTACTGAGTAAGTACATCAATTACTGACACTGCTGCAATGGTTGAAGTTGGGTTCGATTCCCAGGGTGTGGAACACAAAGTTTATATTTGTCAGTTTATCACTATGTGAAAATTTTCACAGTTTGAAACTGAATTTCCTAAACGCCTGGAAAAAAAAAAGATTCCTTGCTTCGGAGGGCACGTTAGGCCGTCGGTCCCGGTCGCTGTTGATAGTGGTCGTTACACAAATCGGGGGGCCGGTGGAGTCGGTCGGGCCGGTCGGGTCGGTCGGGTCGGTCGGGTCGGTCGGGTCGGGTCGGACGGGTCGGTCGGGTCGGTCGGGTCGGTCGGGTCGGTCGGGTCGGTCGGGTCGGTCGGGTCGGTCGGGTCGGTCGGGTCGGTCGGGTCGGTCGGGTCGGTCGGGTCGGTCGGGTCGGTCGGGTCGGTCGGGTCGGTCGGGTCGGTCGGGTCGGGTGGATCGTTGGGTGGGCCTGTACTGAAGTTATCATAAAGAGCAGGAGCTGACCTCATCTGGTCCGGATAGGACAGCTGCGCGAGGTACGCGGCCTGCTTGCGGTGGTGGTACATGTGCACGCGCAAGCAGCTCGGGTTGCGCATGCGCTTCTGGCAGATCTCGCACTGCAGGGTGCCCTCTCTAGTGTCGTGCTTGTCCCGGATGTGCACCTGGAAAACAAATTAATTTTCGTTAAATAAGAACCATTATTAATGATGCAAATCGATCGTTGGAAAGAGACAGTGACGTTTTCCAGCTCTGTCATAGTCATAAGAGTCGGCGTTCGACATAGAAATAGGGAATCAAACTCATACCACCCACAAAATCGGCGCGTAGGGTACAATGACATACTTTTCTTAAACATACATACTTAACCCTCATTTGTCGAACGTGGCGGAACGATAAAGGCGTGATTATATGTACCAGGCCACTCAGAAAGTATTGCGATAAATAGTTTTTATATATGGCAGACTGGCCGGTTAGAATCTTTTTTGAAAATATGATTACTTGTAAGTAAAAATATGTGTGTTCCATTTTCAAAATTTCCCTCCACATTTTTCGCGAGCCAATTCAAAGTATCGTGTCTTACTGAAAAATGGATCTGCGCCGGGAACATTTTAGAGCTATGATTTTTTACGATTTCAAGTGTCGCCTGAAACCGGATGAATCGTTCGATAGACTTCAAATGGCATTTATGGATGAAAGCCCCTCGAAGGCAACCGTGTATCGTTGGTATAACGAATTTAGGCGCGGTCGACCAACCTTGGGGGATGAAGAAAGAAGCGGTCGCCCTTTGACGGCTATTACGGAAGAAAACGTGCTAGCAGTGAAAAATTTAATCCAAGATAATAGGCGAATTACATATCAGGAGATTCAGCACATATTAAAGATTGGATCGGGAAGCGTTCACGAGATTCTACACGGGCATCTTCGCGTGAGGAGGATAGTATCGCGCTGGGTGCCGCACTACCTCACCGACGCTCAGAAGCAGGCCCGGGTGGAATGGTGAAGTGATATGCTGAACAAATTTGAAGCAGGCTCGTCTCGGCGTGTTTACGACATCGTTACAGGTGATGAGTCCTGGATTTATCAATACGATCCAGAAACCAAGCGCCAGTCGACAGTTTGGGTGTTTCAAAATGAACCAACGCCTACCAAAGTGAAGCGATCTCGAAGCGGGGGGAAGATTTTGATCGCCAGCTTTTTTTATTTGACTGGCCACTTGGCCTCAATTCCCTTACGAGATCAAAGAAGCATTAACGCCGAATGGTATACTACCAAATGTTTACCAGAAGTTTTTTCTGTTGTGAGCAACAAGCGACCAAACACAGGGCTCCGCGGACTACTGCTCCACCACGACAATGCGCCTGCACACATCGCGCTCAAAACGAGGGACTTCCTGGACAGCACACCAGTCAAACTCCTGGGTCACCCTCCTTACAGCCCTGATCTAGCACCGTGTGACTTCTTTTTATTTCCAAAAATAAAAAATCAGCTCAAGGGGATACAATTTTCGTCGCCGGAAGATACGCTGGCTGCGTTCGAGCAGGCTGTAAACGAGGTGTCTACGGCGGACTGGAAAAAGTGTTTTGAAAACTGGTTCAGACGCATGAATCTTTGTATAAGGGCTGGTGGAGAGTACTTTGAAAAGATTTAATAAAAATATATGTACCCGTAGAACATTTTTTTTTAGTGTCGCAAATCTTTCTGAGTGTCCCACGTATGTATTATATTGGATAGGGCCGCTGCCAAACTAACAATGTGTTTTTTGATTTTCGAATTTCAGATGGACGTTTATTCGGCGCTTTTTTCATTCCGTTTCGGTGCTTCGGAAGGCACGTTAAGCCGTTGGTCCCGATAAATATCATTTAACACCGTATTAGTCGTTAAACCAATTCAGAGGCCAGTGCTAAGCATTGGCGGTTTGAAAACTCTGACCTAATCTAGAATTGCGGAGGTCAGATTGCAGTCACTCTGTGTAAAATCCAGTCCCTCGTTCAATTGGGATACGGGATAAGGCTAGAGAGATGATGTATGTATGTATGGTACTGAATGAGAAGTAAAGTCAGTGGATACAGCTTTAAACGACACATGCCGAACAAGTACGGGCTGTCTTAAACCTACTCAAGTAGAAAAGCTGTATCCACTGGTAGGCATTGCTCCACCTGATATCCGTAGAGATATTGCAAGCTCAGGAGGCCGATTCTCGTTTTAGCAGACATAATGTCGTAATCGACTTAATCTCTGTCGTCAAATGTCTACCGACATGTCACGCAAAATCTCTATTGAAATTAAAAAGCCTATTCTCGAAAGTACCAGACATTAATGTCGTGCACTATCTTACAATTTACCATAGACAAATAAAATTCACTGTGAAATTACGTTCCGTTTTCTCGATTGTGTTGTTTTCATAATCGAGGAAAATATTTTGATAGTTTTGATAAAAGTTGTCTTGTAAATTAAGCGTGTAAAGAAAAGACAGTTGACAGATGTCATCTTCTCTCAAAAAATGAATACCTATACCTAGCAGACATTGAGGTTATAATTTGACATCATACAGACCTTTGTTTTGAGATCAAATTCAGTCTTTTTATTTTGAACTGGTTCAATTATTCTCATCAAGTTTTGAGTTATTTCTTTGCTAAGACGAAATTTTTTTTGGAACAATCGCTCCCGTTCTGAAAATGCATCCTTTCTATATTTGCATTGCCGACGAAGATGCAATGCAGCTGCTATTTCTGCCTCCTCCACCACATTATTTACGAAAGCTGCTATAAAATCGTCTTCGGCCATATTTTTCTTAATTTTCTTATTTTTTAACTCTGAATTTAGTTTACTTCACTCACTTTCACTTGTTAATTTTACAGCTCAATTATCTTAAATGCACGTAAATAACCTCAAAATAGAAGAAATTATCTTAAATTTAATTAAATAACCTCAAAGCAGAAGGAGATGACATAACAAGTCGCACACGACATGTCATGTCGACTACAATGGACCATGCGTTGCATGTCGAATGCTAGCAATAGACATAAGTCTATCGTGAGATTTTGAGAATAAGCTATTATGTTTTCAGGCGACATCCGCCATTTTTTTTCGACATATGTCGCATGCGACATTATCTCTATCAAACGAGAATCGGCCTCCAGTTGAGAGTAACAAGAAAGCAAATGACATGAGGCATCCACTTTATCATCCCACCTAGGGACCTCAAAGACTTAAAAGCCGGCATAGTTTCGTGAAACATGCTGCCCCAATCACTTGCAGCGCTCCAGAAGCCAGGTGTGAGCTTTGGAAAGAGAGATATCCTTCAGCTTCTCCACACCCCCCAAAGGAGTTCCCAGGGCATAAGCTCTTGTGGATGACTTGGAAGTCCCTGAACAGACTCCGGACCCAAGTGGGTCGCTGTAGGGACAATTTGTGCCGATGGGGATACACGAACAACCAGTGCGAATGTGGTGCCTCCCCCCAAACAATGGCACATCTATTGTCTTGCCCCGCGTGCCCTTCATCTTACACCCAAGAAGACCTTTACAACGCCACTGATGTCGCAGTGTCTTTGGGAGAGTACTGGTCGAAATTAATTTAAGCCATAACGATCGATACGATAAGAAGAAGACTGAATGAGAGCTTTGCTTTGTTTACCTTTAGGTTGTAGCGGTTAGCGAAGAATCTGTGGCACGACGGACACTTGACGCCGCCAGTCTTGCAGTTCCAGCCGGCTGTGGATACAAATCGTCTTTGACACTTCACCATGTATCGATACCAACGTGTTTTGCGGCCCAAATAGCTTTTTCTTTACAACTTAGCAGAGGTTCAAATTTCGGAAGCGCAGGCTATTAATTACCTTGTTACAAAGATTTGTTTTGCGGTTGGCTTCCTCAAAAGTTGTAAGGAAAAGGCAGTTTATGGGCTGCAAAACAAGTTGGTATCGATAACTCAAACGAACGTATGTATACAAAGGTTTACACATTTAGTATGGGAATGCAATTTATTTTCCTATAGAGATTGACGTCCCTTGGGAACAAAAAATATCAGTTTACATACTTCAGGGTACATATGTCGTAGGATGATTTGATAATTCGAATCTTCGCAAAAATCTTAGGGATTTTGTGAAAACACGGATAATTAAACAATAGTGAAACCGTTATCTAATTGTACTGGAAAACCTAAGGGTTTTTGCAGAAAAACTCGTCGTTCCACTAACTTTTGATATTCTTAACTAAAATGAGACGCTGTTTGGTCGGTTAGCACGTTCCGCTGATTGGTTGACGTTCTAAACGGCATCATAAACGCATGTTATTTAACCAATCAGAATAGTATTAAATCAGTAATTAAACATCTAGCCAATCAGAGTTAAGGATATCAAATGATACTAGAACGACGAGTATTTTCGTAAAAATCTTTACTATTTCCAGTAAGATGTGACAATATTTTCAGCATTGTCTAATTATCCGCGATTTTGTAAAATACCTAGGATTTTCGCGAAGCTATGATCAAATCATCCTACGACACATGTACCCTTTCTTTTATCTGTTACACCTTGCATAGGAGTTGCCTATTTGAAAAAAGGTGGAGATTTTGTAATATATGACCTCTAAGCCACGGAATATTGTCTTGCTTTAGATATACTTTACTTCGCATATAATATGAGCTTTAGGTGCAGGTAGTATATAAATGAATGAATGACATGAGTGTAGATAAACAATAATTTAATTATAACTATAACACATAATAAGGGCCCTGATCCGGCGTAAACAACATTTAACTAATATAAAAGCGGTAATTCTTCGTCTTGTGCGACCAGTACAGACGCACTTATTATAATCCTGTCAGTTCAAGAATATACGGGGTGTAAGGGACAGCGTCCCACAAACTGATAGAGGTTGTTCAGTCAACAACACTTTTCCATACAAATTGTCTGATCGAGGTGGACATTTTCTACGGAACAGACAATTGATATTTTCACTTCCTGTAATATTTTTTTGGTGGAAGTTGTTCTGTATCGTTGACTGAGCAACCCCTATCAGTTTCCGGGACGCTGTCCCTTACACCCGGTATGCATGGTTGTCGTAATTTGAAGGGGTCCTGTCCTGAATAAAATTCATCTAAATCCTTTGAAATTTTTGAACGAATTCTTCTAACTGACAGGATTATAATAAGCCCGTCTATACTGCCGTCCCTTTCTGTTCGCTCAAGGCGGAAAATGACAGGTATGGATTTATTTTAGTTAATCTTAAGGTGACTATGTATATATAGTAGCTCAGTGGTGCACCCATCAGAAAAAAAAACATAACTCACTAAAAACACAATGAATCAAAAATCCAGTCCAACAGACTCAAGTAATAGTTATTATAAAGATAATATAGAACCTTATAAATTAGCGATTCTTAGTCCGTTGTAATAACAGGTAAAAAATTACCGTTGGCGGCCGTTAATTGTATTTTTTCTTCCTGTTACTATAACGAACTATGAATCGCTAATTTATAAGGTTCTAAATTATCTTTATAACTATTACTTGAGTCTGTTGGACCGGATTTTTGATTCATTGTGTTTTTAGTGAGTTATGATTTTTTTACTGATGGGGGTGCCATCTTAGGTTATTATCACCAAATCGAGGCCCTTGGCACATATAAGCCGGGGTTACTTACCAGATTCCTTTGTTTCGGGCAACACAAGCACACTATGGCACAGGTCGTTGTCAAAGTCGATCAGAGGCTCGCTGCGACGCCGACCAACAAAACATAACATAAACATAACTGTGCACTAACAGATATATTACCACACTACTTAGCATAAGGGAACGTATCCATTTTTCGCCATTGTTTTTTGTTTCATAATAATTAAATACTACACTGAGGTCTAAAGCTCACTGATAATCCACTGGGAAAAGGACTGGAATTTTGTGTCAGTGTTGGCTCCTCAGTGAGTTTAAAATGCGCTAACACTGCGCGATATTTGAATGAAGCTTGAAAAACAGCAAGAATTTTTTCAGTATACTTTATGACTAGGTACGTGATAAAACCTAAGCCAGAGTGTGACCAGGCGCGGTGTTTTGAAGTCCCCTCCCACCCTCTGAATGGTCACGTAGTTAAAGAGTACGTTCCCTAACTTGTGGTTGTGTACAGAATAGACACGCGCCCTTGTGTGCGTAACTAATACATGAAAATAAACAAGCTGAAACTTACACCAGGGTGGGGTTTGAACCCACGGTCTTCGGCGTACCGGCGTACGTTTCAAACAGGCTACAAGTTTCACTGGGTAGTTGTAAGCGCTTGGTGACACAGTGTTACGTACGGCACAGAACGCCAAGACCGTGGGTTCAAATACCCCTCAAGTGTACCTTTTAGCTTGTTTATTTTCATGTATTATGAAATATTAAGATATTAAGTGTGTAATTTTCCAAAATATTAAATACAGGTTCACTCTTCCGAACTCACGCACACTAAGGCACTGTGTGTCTGGTACATTCACACACACACACAAGTATGGCTAAGCTTCAGGCGTGATAAAATATCTGTAACCCTTTAATGCAAACATGTCCAAAATGACGACCCATGTCTGATATGATAGATAATAAGAGAATATGCTTTATTAATCATCATAAGAACTCTTGCCAATACAAATAAATTAATATTATTACCAATTTTCGGAAAATACTTATTCGTTTACTGAACGAGTAACAATTATTTAAATTGTAGGTTTAAAAGATAGATTCAATGAGATATGTGATGATGATACAACATTTATTTTTCTAAAATAAGTAGAGTCGATGAAAACATATAATGTAGATCTATGTAGATATTATGTTTTATTCAATAAAACTTTATTTTTAAGGTGTATGATAAAAAAAACGGGTCGACATATTTGGACTTGTATCCAATAAGGGTTTAAATAATAAATATAACTTTCACAACATAAAATAACAAAACCAATTTGGTGATATTAAAAAACGAATTGTGATTTACAAAAATAAAGTGAAATTAATCAAGGCAATATACTACACCAGGTGTAAGGGACAGCGTCCCGCAAACTTATAGGGGTTGCTCAGTCAACGACACTTCCTGAATAAAAATACCTGCTGATAGTTGTTCAGTGTCATTGACTGAGCAATCCCATCTGTCCCTTACACCTGGTACATTGTGCACCGCGCAGAACGTGACCGATGATCAGCACTGGACCCTTTAGTGTACGAGCCAGGACCCGCACATCATTGCGAGTGAAACATAATGCGTTATTCTGAATACTATACCAATATGAGGAAAATAAAATTTTAAAATTCCTTCCATTCTGAACTGGGAGCGAGAGAAAAACATAGAATGTGCCAGCTGCTTTTCCTTGCTAGCTTACTGAGAGAAAAACATAGAATGTGCCAGCTGCTTTTCCTTGCTAGCTTACTGTAAAAACCATCTAAGGGATCCGAGGGATTCTGTATAATGCAATTTAGGCGATAGGCTGACAACCTGTCACTACAGCAATATACCTACAAATCTATCTTAAATAACCCTCAAATCGACGAACGACCTTTGTTTAGGTCGTTTACGATCTGCCTACCCCATAAGGGATACAGGCTTGATTATATGTATAAATGAGAAACATAAAGAAATTAAATTAAAAAACAAAAAATTCGCGCATATAAACACTACACACACCCTCTCGTGCGTAATCGGTCACGTTCTCTCCTCAGTGCACAAAGTGCTTATTTTTCTTATTGTGTCTTTTTTTAAACTTGAGAAATTAAAATGAGTGTAAGGGACAGCTTTTCGCAGTGAAATGAAAAAAATATCCATTTCCCAATAGAAAAGATCACCTCGATCTGAAAATGGCGGCAATTCTGGCTGCATCATTCATTATCAAATTTTAAGATAGCACTTTCTGCACCTTGACAATTCTATCTTTTAGGTTATGGTCTTAACTGTGGCATAACAATAGGATACGCAAATAAACATATTATTTTATTAGCTCGAACCAAAAAATTTATCTATCGATTAAAAAATATAATTTTACATTAACTAGCTGAAACGTTTATGGTTAAAAGAACCATTTAAGAGGAGAAAAAATACTCAACCCAATAATATATAAATATAACTAAGCCACTCAGGTTGATTTCCTCCAAAAATACTATAAAAATCATAATTCCTAAACCGTTTAAAACTGCTGAACATACATGTGGGTGATTAGGATATCCCTTGTCACAGATTGTTTGACACCATTGTTTCAAATCCAGTTGATTTTGGGGTGCTGGGGTAAATACAATTTGACCGAATTATAAGGAATTGCCGCCAGAATCGACAGCATCGTATCGGGAAACGAATAAAGTTGTTCAGTTTCGTTGACTGAGCAACTCCTGCCAGTTTGCGGGTAGCTGTACTTTACACCCTGTATAAGTGGTTGATGTACAATGATAGGCAAAAATCAAGCTGGGTATTGATAAAGCATTTTTTTTTATGCGGAGGCTCTTAGGAGATTTCTTAATTAATTTTAAGATGGCGGTGTCACGCCTTAAACTTTGACATATGATTTTGTCATTTCTTATCAGAACTTTAGACGCTTAAGAATTTGCCAGAATAATGAAATTCCATACAAACGTAATTTCACTTTTATTCCTAAACAGTAAAACCAAACTTAACCAAACTTCGTATACGCAATAGCAATTTACGTCAGTCAAGGTATGTCAATATCATGTTATTATTTACCATCTCTCTCATATATCAAAGTTTAGACCGTAACAGCGCTATTTTAAAATTAGTTATGGTGGAAACAGCATAGGTGGCGCCATCAATAGTAATTAATGAATTGTGTCCAAAAAAAAATGTTTGTAACATTTTTTTGAATATTTTACGTTTAGCGGAAATCGCAAGTAATTCTTCATTCTTATTATAACCCATAATATCATAATTCAAACTAAGCATTTATGCTTTGGCTTTAGCACATTTGTAATACAAAGTTTAGATACTTATTATGATATTATGTGTTATAAAATGGAGAATTACAGTAATTCTGATTAACAAGTAACTTGTGATTTCCGCTCAACGTAAAATATTAATGAATTAGATTTTAGACACAATTAATTTAAAATTGGTGTCGCCACCTTAGCGCCACAGTTCGCCCCTTAAGAAATGGTGCGGTCAGCATGGATCGGCATTGACTCGCCTCCGTCGCGCCTCGCGTCTCTCCCCCGAAGTGACTTCAAGAAGTTTACCCGCAGGCTGTACCGTACCTGTCAGATGTATAGTCGGTGTTCTCGGCGTGCGTAGGGCTGTCCTTCACGAATCGCTGCTTCTTCTTCACGTTGTGGCTGTTCTTGTGCGTAGTGTTCTTCAGCAATCTGTAACAACAATTGTATTGACCCACCTTAAAACCAACATACATACGTACAATCACGCCTTTATCCCTAATGGGGCAGACAGAGCGTAAACGACCCAAGCAAAGATCTTTCCGCCACGTCTGACAAAGTTATGAGGGTTATTTAAGATAGATTTGGTATATTGTTGTAATGACAGGTTGTCATCCCATTACCTAAATTATAATACACTGAAACCCTCGGATCCCTTAGCTGATTTTTACAGCATGCCCGTGAAAAAATGCAGCTGGCACATTCTTTGTTTTTCTCTCGCTCCCAATCCAGCATGGAATTTAAAACCAAACTGTCACTAAACCCATACAGTGATGCCCCCCGGGCTTGGTCGAGCGAGTTGCTTGGTCGAAGGTAATCGCGGATAGTCGAGCGAAGACAGCTCGCGTTTCTTTAATTTAACATTCTGTTGCGTCTTTTCTTTTCATGCTTCTATTTATTTTCGTTAAAATTATATTTGTATTTGTTCTTTTGCTTGTGTAACTATTTATTTTTATTATCTAAAATTAAAAAATATTTGCGTAATAAGTTGAGCAGTTCGTTTCAATTCTTTCGCCTGTTAATCTACATATTTTTTTTCGTAAAATTTCGAGCTCGCTTCGCTTGCGTTATGTTTGTATTCTAAAGTCTAATCCTGTATATCCGAGTCAAACAGAACTCTGATACGTAAATGATAAGAGGACGGTGTGAAAGTTGTATGGTATTTCATGGAGAAATTCCACGTAATGGTGGCCGGAAGATATGATGCTCTTCGAAGGGCTTAGCAAAAACAGACCTGCTCCTAATGAGCAAGAGATCCGAGAATAATGTCTTATTATTAAGAAAAGAAGAAATTCATATAGAAGTTTATTTTCTATGTGTTGTGCAGACTACGACGTGGTGCATAAGAAAGGCCGAGTGTGGTGTAGGGCAAAAATTACCATGTCCCTTACCACCTGCACAGCAAGAGCAATTAATAAAAGCTTCAGAAAATTCAGTAAAGGTTGCCAACTATAGCATAGTACTCAACCAAATTACAACCCCCTGAATCCAGAGTTGGATCTACCCTTGACTGTGACTGACCTTTTGAGCGGGCTGCGCGCGGCGTCCTCCTTGGCAGGCACTACTGCCGACTCTGGCGTCTCGATGACGTTGGTCTCCTCCCCGCCAGGCACCCATTCAGGCTGGCTGTTGTCGCCACTGCTCTCGGCCTTGGGCTTGATCGATTCATCCGCTACTGTCGGAGGCGATTCGCTCCTCTGTCAAATAATATTGTTATAGTTAGCTATAAGTTAGAATTGGATGAGAAAGATTCATAATTAATAAATATTATAACTGAAGTACATTACATTTTTTTTTCTGTCTTCGGTTCTATCTGCTAGCAGCCTTTTGACCCTAAACAGATTTGGTGATGATGTAGGTAACCTGGGGGTCGGTACTCAAAACTTTGTCAAACGTGGCGGTACGTCTTTTGTTTTGGTTTATAACTCTCTGCCTGCCCCATTAGGGATTAACGCGTGACTGAATGTATGTAGTAACTGCCCCTTGGTCTAGTAGTCTCAAAAATGGGCTCCCGATGCGGAGGTCCTGAGTTTGATTACCAGGGGAGATGATATTTGTTCATTTAGCACTGCGAAATTTTCCTGTTTGGTTAGGACAGGCTGAATCACAATCGTCTGTAAGCGCGCTTTGGAGGGCACGTTAAGCCATTGGTCGCGGTCGCTGTCATTATACACAATCCATGAAAAAGGCCTATTAGCTGTACTATTTGACAGTTTCTAATCGCATACCATGGCTCATCTACTCGAAAAACCCACTCAACATGAAGAACATACATACATACATACTATCACGCCTGTATCCCTAATGGGTTAGGCAGAGCGTGAACAACCCAAACAAAGGTCGTTCCGCCACGTCTGACAAGTTTTGAGGGTTGTTTAAGATAGAACTGGATATTGCTGTAGTGACAGGTTGTCAGCCCATCGCCTAAATTACAATATACCCTCGAATCCCTTAGCTGGTTTTTACAGCATGCCCGGGAGGAGATGCAGCTGGCACATTCTACGTTCTTCTGTCGCTCCCAGTCCAGCATGGAAGCTATTATAGGGTACAAAGCCCGTTAGACCCACCTCTCTTCCAACGGTGAGTCCCTTGACCTGCAGCAGCTCAGCGGTATGCAGAAAGCCGGACAGCTCCTGCTGCCGGACGTGGACTTCTCCTCGGTACATGAAGTGCAGTAGCTGCCTCAGCTCCTGGTGGGCTACGTCCTTCAGAATCACGATTGGGTGCTCGCAAGGGTTCATCTGCAAATATCCAGTGGGAATATTGTACAACTACTTTAGCTAGAAGAGATCTACGCGGGTCGTGGGGAATCGAGAGGTGCGACAGTGGCGCTATCAGTTTTAAATGAATTGTGCCTGAAATACAAACATTTTCATGAATATTTTACTATTGGCGACAAGCACAACTAATTCTCTATTTTATAATCCAGAATTTAATAATTCACCCTAAGCATAAAAGCTATGTGTTGCGAATGTGCTTAAAGTGGCCCCCCTTAGCTACCTTAAGTGAAGGTACAGACCGAAAAACGGTCGAATTCGGTACAAGATTTCGAAATAAAAGTGCTGAAACAAATTTAGAGCACACTCTAGGACAAGGCACAACAAAATGAAAAAAATCCAAAATGGCGGAAATCAAGATGACCGCCATACATAATAAAAAGTCGTTAATCTCCGAAATCATGGTGTACGAAGCCTCTTTGCTTGCTCAACAACTCACGTTCCAGCCAGTCCTCAATGGATCAAGTAATTAATAGAATAGAAAATATAGTTAGTATTTTTAATGTTGAGTTATCGATACCAACATGTTTTGCGCCCATGTTTTTTATTTGCTATTTAGCAGGAATTCATATTTTTAAAGCACAGACCTTTTTACAAACATATGTTTGGCAGTAGACTTTCTTAAAAATGCAAAGCAAAAAGAATTTATGGGCCGCAAATCAAGTTAGTATTGATAACACAACATTAAAAAATCTAAGCTTTAGTGCACAGCAGTATTTGGTACTTAACCTTCAATATACATATAGTGTATACTCTACAATGTACAGTTTTTAGATATTCCAACAATTACAATGTACATTACATAATGCACATACATAATGCGTTGTGCATGTACATAACTGTATCTATTTCGTGAATAACATAATCAATATTCCTATCAAGATTGTAACTGAGCAGAGATGGTGCCACCATTGGTAATAAATTAATTGTATAAGAATAATAATTATTTAAGCCAAGCTCAAGCCAAACTAAGAAAAATGGCCGGCAGCAAAGTCTAGGCAATAATTTGATTGCAGCTAGAACAGTATTGTAAATTCCAGGGCAAATTGCATTATACTCATTATAAAATTAGGCGTCAAAAACAATTACAAAATGTCACAATTAATCACAAAGTCAAACTTAAAAACTAACACCTACTCAATCGAAAAGACCGCCCCGAATCGTACCTGGTGGGAAAGTACCCATCACACTGGCAGCGTTCCCTCGTTGGATAGCCAACGAGATGTGCTGTACCATACGACTCGGCGCGGGGGTCAGAACAGTTTTGCCTTAATCGCCGCCCAAGCTCCTTTAAAAAAATTTCGCTTCAGCACACCAAGAGCCTGAAACCTCCACAAAGGGCACAAAGTGATAACCCTGGCACAAGTTGTCGTACTTGAGCCGCTTATGAGAGGCAGCCCACTCTGCCGCCGCGCCCGCCTTGCTCATTGTTCGCGGAAGATGCGACGACGCAAAGGTGCTGACGCAGGTGGCGTCCCAGATGAGACAACGACCCTTCTGCCATGGCACTAGAGTAAGTCCGTCAGGGCGCTTGCCATCGAGGCGACTAAGACCTGGCGGCTCAAGTGTGCAGGGAATATCGGCAGAGACCAAGACACGCCGTATAATATCGTTGAGCATGTGGTGCCGTGGAAATCTACCCTCACTTTTACCACAGCTCAACCCGTGGTATGCTCTACTGTCTACCGACCTACCGCATTTGCACACATGAGGCTCGCACATATCGCACAAAAGTCTAAGAGCTACTGCTATCCTCAAAGTGCCGACATCCAGAATGTACCCAAGTTTGGAGAAGGAAACGTGTGTAACCAGGCTCCAGCCTCATGCTGGGTCGCCGCCTTCAGGCGGGCGATGTCCGGTCCAGAAGCAGACTCCAAAAGCTTTTCGAAGACAACTTTGCAGACAGGGTCGTCCCATTGGCGCTGCATCGTAGGGTTTTCTGGATGGGATGTTGAAGAGCACATACGGGACCAGGCAATTAAAGCCTCACTCACGAACGGAATACTGATTTGGTCACCCTGTAATTAGAATATGTTAGTAACCAAATCAGTTACTCCACTCGCCGAGGCCAAAAAAGCCGGCACACCCACATCACGCATCCTCCTCACCCCCAATCCTCCATGACGCACGGGTAATGAAGCCTGCCCCCACTGATAGTCGTTAAGGTGTACGTTGAGGATGCTGCCCAAAGTGTTCCTGAGGTCATCATCTAGAAGTGTGACCTCATCCGGAAACAACCAAGTGGGGGCAGTCCTCATAACGTACACCAGCTTTGGCAATGAAAGACAACTCCTAAAGAGTGTCAATGCCACGTGGGGGGCAGCTGCAAGCAAGTGCTTCCGCGCCTCCGACAGAATACGGATTTTACTTTGCAGCGCCTTCGGCACTGCCTCCTGGAGAACTGGGGCTCCCAATAAATCAAAATCTAACCGGTCTAGAACTTAGATGCCGGGAACGAGGCCCAGGAGCTCAGCAAAGCTTATTAACGCTGCAGCGCTACATGGAAAGAGCTCGCATTTTGATGTATTTACTACCAGGCCCAGCTCTTCTAGTCCTGGTATAAGCGCAGCAAGGTCCCTGGCCACGACATCCGGTGGGCCACCAACAGTGCCGTCGTCGAGGTACCACAGATTGAGGGGGGCCTCTAAGAAATGGATCAAACTGTTGATGGCCAAGCTGAAAACAAGGGGTCCTAAAGGATCACCTTGCTGTGCGCCCACCTGAGAAGTAATTTTTTATCCGTTGTACGCCAAATTGCTGGAATCAACATAACACTGGCGAAGGAAAGGATATAAAATGTGGACCTTATCTTTCACCTCAGTCAGTACTACATGCCTCTCCACCGAGTTGAATGCGTTCTTTTGGTCCACCTTTAGATTCACATTATCAGCGTTAGTAGGATTCATGGCAAAAGCCCGAGTGAAGTGAATGGCCGCTTCACAACCCAATGGGGTGCCGAAACCGAGTTGGTAAGGTTGTAAGGTCGTTGCTATTTTATCCTTAACGGCTCGACATCCCAATTTGGCCACTAGGCGGCGCAACGAATTGCTGTTGGTACAGCAATTGGTCTGATGCCCCCGTCTTTTTTAATCAACGCACAAAGTGATGCGCCATATAAAAAAGGGCAAACCTCAGTGTGTTGTTGCCCCCCAAAAGAAAGTTGCAGAGGTTGGTGAGTGAGCTGAGTAAACGCTTCCCGTTGTCCCCAGCTGAACATGAAACAAGTTCTTTCAAGTGTTGGGGACGTAAACCGACCAAATGGTTTTAATTTCTTTAATTACTTATTTAAATAGAAGTATGTAAACAATGGCTGTTGTTGTATAGTTAGTTCTTAACAAACAGACAGATAGATAGATAAAAGGTTTATTACAAAAAATCAGCACACACGTAACAAAAAAAAAACAATTAATAGACATGTGTTTTCATGTTTATATGAAAAATATAAACTCACACACACTTTATAAATTCAGTTACATGTGTGCTGAAGCGATGCAGAGGGTCAGTGTATTATTGCCCATAAAAAGCATCACAGATTTACAGCTCTCATCCAAAATGAGATAATGCAGGTACCATGTCAAACATGAGTGTTATATAAACAGCTATCATTATGTATCCACCTACATCAATAACTAAAATAACATTGTTTATATTATAATTGTATTTCAGAGTGTGTTTGTGCAACAATAATTATAAAATTATAATAATAATTAAAATAAATCCAGCACAACATCCATAATTGATTAATTACCATAATATTGAAATAATGGTGTAATAATAAAAAGTTAAGCAAATTTTTAAATATTTTAATAGTGATTATAATGAATATAAAGAAAAGTCCAACCAGTAACAACACGGCTGCACACCACACCAAACACCGCTAACCGCTAACACTATTGCAAATATACGTTATGAATTCCCAACTTCTGAACTTCAAGTAAGTGCTACTTAAGATGTTTTTTAAAAGTGAGTTTAGAAGTTAAGTTTCTTACTGGAGGTGGAAGATCATTCCAGCATTTTGTTGCTTGACAGCGGAAACTACCACGGAATGCAACAATTCGATGCTTGTAAACGGCCAACGGCGCTCGCAAATTTCTCAATCCAAATTGAAAGAGTATCAAAGATAATTTAAGCTTCATCTCAAAAAATGAGGTTCTCCAAGATTTATTACTTCAAATAAAAGGCTAGCTAGGTGTAAATGACGGCGAGACTCGATGTTGAGCATTCCTGCAGCCGAGTCTGAGAAGGAATCACAAAACAGAATCTGCAGCAAGCGTTCTGAATGTGCTGTAATATTTTTTTTGTTTTTGCAAGCATCTGAGGACCATACACTACATCGCCATAATTTAGCCTTGACAAGATAGGTGACTCGCACGCAGGGTTATATGTGCTTTTTCACTCAGGAGATCTCGAATCTTGTACAGTAACTTTGAAATGATACATGCAAGACTTAACCAGGTTCAAAACATGAGACTTGAAGCACAAATTGCTGTCAAACATTAACACGCTCAAGCAATTGCCCTGTGATGGATATGATAGGATCAGCCCTCAACATTGCTTTCAATGTAATCTACTACCCATCAACATAAATTTTGATTTTGATGGATTTAGAGGCAGAGCATTCAATTAGGACAAGTTAGCTCTTCTCTCCAGATCACGATTCATTTTGTCAACAGCAATGGTTATGTTCTCAGGTTCATCCGATATATATAATTGAACATCATCGGCATAACAGTGAAACCTGTAATGCTCAATAACCAACACAATATCCGCACTATAAATTACAAAAAGTAGAAGTGACAAAACAGACATACAGAGTTCCTTTCGCATTTATAATATTAGTATGGATGGTGGCTCCACCTCTGCTCAGTTCCCCGCTTAAACAACCATTAGTTGATTATCAAGAAACCATTTAGTAATTGTTATATATTTGCATTCTTGGCAAGTGACTATTGTGGTTTTACAGTAGATATTTTAATATGTAAGTTGATCATTTTAAGGTTAGCAATAGTTGTGTAGCATAAATTATACATCACACCTTTTATTATTGATTATGATTAGTATGTTGTCTCATAATCATAGAAATTGATCTATTCTGTGATCAGTTTCTCCACCACTCTGAATAAACTCACTATCCACCTCACCATACTATAAACACATCAATGTAGGTACCTTTAATTGTGATTAAGGTACCTTTAATCACAATTAAAGGTACCTACCTACTTTGACATGTTTATAGTATGGTGAGGTGTAGTGTAACTTTATTTGTTATTATACAATCAGTAACTCATTTATTCAGAAATAAACAAAAAAAAGATGTTGATCACAGAATAGATAAATCATGGAATTAATATTTTTGTCTTAATGACAAAATAAGTAACATGCCCCAGAAAATTTAGTTAAATGTTTTTAACATCACCATTCTACCCACTATGGATCGCAAACCTGGCCCTGACAGAGAATCAGAGGGAAAAAAGAGTGTGTGTCAGAGAGCAACAAGTCATCAATGCTAAAAATATTAAGGAAAGACAGAGTAAAAAATAAAAAAATAAGGAAGAAATTACAAATATGAGACATCATAGAGGGAACTATGAAATTGAAATGAAATTGGGACACATAAATATTACATAATCAGAGTAAAAGACAGCAAGTTGGACAGTAGCAACTATGGTTGGACACTTTGTGGCACTTCGGAAAAAATGGGGTTGGTTCTAGATCATTCAATTTTGATTGTTATTTCAACATTAATTTCATGATTCCAGATCCTTCCCTTAATTTTGTTGTTTTACTCTTTTTATTATCCCTCTCACTTCAGATTTTCTGTTTCTTTCACTTATTGTCTCCAGAAAATTCCACTTCCACTTCTACAAAATTCGAACTAAGGAAGTGTAGTTGTTCAATGTTAGTTGTTACTATGTGTATTTTGAATATGGAAATAAAGAGGGTAGGTATAATTTTGATAGTAAGTCACTCCTTTTAACCAGACAGGTTAGGATGAAACTTAGTAAACATAGGAATTAGATCTTGAAATAAGAAATAGGCTACTTTTTAGAGGGGAAAATATTTGATTCCTATGATAAAACACAAATACCTTGAAGCTAGTACCCAAAGTAGTACACTTATTATGTTATTTATAAAGTGCATTTATTGTTATCGGAAATGAAAGCAAAAGTAAATGTTATCACAAGTAGTTGAGTATCAACACCACATACTAAAATATTTCAGTAGAAGCCCGTGGCAAGTAGTCATAATGATAAAGTATAAACATCACAGAGCATTATCAATAACAAACAATGACCAACTGGTTATCAATCACAGTAGTACAGGGCTATGCAAACATGGACTCAATATATGTACATATAATAGATTCGCATTAGTCGCTGATGAGGAAAACAGGTCGCAAGCAAGTAGTGAGTCATACCTTGAAGAGCTCTTTGAAATAAGGGCTGCAGATGGAGAGAATCAACTTGTGCGCGTGCACGTACTGTCCCCCCGCAGCTAGCGTCACGTCCACCAGGTCCTCGCCCTCCAGCAGAGCGTGGAACGACTGCGACAGGTTCGAGTGGAAGTCGTTCCATCGCAAAGAAAACTGCTCCGTCATCGCCATCCCGCTGCCTCCAGCTTTTCCTACCAGTCTGCACACACCGAGCACGACACACCTCAGAAATGCCAACACCTACTGCCGCATAACTGTACAGTACACTTTCAGAACTACGCGTCCGTATTCACACACAACACTCACTGACTGAAAACTACGCGAATAGAGGACTGCCTACGTATGCTACTCGTACGTCTACTACGCCCTAGTTAAACATAATCGGAACATCACAGAAATATAACAAAAATACCCGCGAATATTTACGATGCCATACAAATATAGTTGATTGGGATGGCAATAGACGAAAAAATATCAAAATGTCGCTTCTCAATGCAAATATGTCGCTTGTTCAGTCAGTTCACAGAGCACCGTTCATTTTGCGACCGAGTATGAATTTCTGTTCAATTTAAACTGCGAGATCCACAAGGTGTATTAATTTTATGTAGAAATCAGGTATATTTTGACTGATTTGTTAAATTTAAAAATCTAAACCAAATAACAAACTGATTAAAAATATAATAGAAAAAGGCTATTGCGCGCCGCGCACAGACTACAAAGCATCTACAAATACAAAGAAGCGACCGTAAAAGACAGACCAACAAGACAAGTCGGATCTCTCTTTTCCACACTGTAAGTGTAAGTGAGAGATCAAAGTGGTTACACATGTAGCTATAATATATGTCAATATGCTAAAATATATAAGATATTATAACTAGCCACCACACAGTTAGCTATGTTAAAATATATATCTTGGTCTCTCTGGTCTTACGGTAATCATTGCGAGTGCGAGGGAGATAGTAAAACATATTAATAGGCATAATAAACATACTAATGTACTTAACGCGGTGACAAATTAATCTGATTTTGGGTTTTAACAATAATTAAAATTGGTAGCACAAATAATAGGTTGGTACTGTGAAGTAACATTTTAAGTTAAGGTATTAACAAACGGCCTGACCCGGTCCGGACCGGACCGTGACCTTGGTCCGCTCCGGATGAAATCCGATGGTGTATTCAGCGGTCCGCCGGACATTATTATTATTGACGGTTCGCTCGTGTCCGATTCGGATTTGGTCCGCTCCGGACCAAGCTTCAAGAATGTGGCCGTCGTCGGTCCGTCGGACAGTGTGGGCATATTGTTACAAAACAAAAGTAATATTTTACAACACTCTTGCTAGCAATGTGCCCTCTCCAAGAATATTCGTCTAGGCAGGAATTCCAAAAGCATGGCACTCTTTAGTCCCGAAATATGATAATAATAAAAAGGCCTCTGCGCTGTTGGCTTTGGCCCCACGTATGCCTCAAAGGACCGAGTTCCTGATTCTGTGGGCCCGTGATACTGAAAAGTATACCAACAAATAATAATGCCTTATTTACCAGTATTTTTTTAAATTATAATATTTAACGCACCTCAGGGCTGCGTCTCTCAGTGTTGCCACAGCTCCTTTGCCAAAAATTACGTAAGTTGGCTCAAAATGGACTCGGAAAATAACATTTTGACCACATAAACTTAACTTGCAACTTTACTGGTAAATAAGGAATTATTATCATTATTTATGTGTGTTTTACCATACCTCGGGAATATAGAGGCCCAGACTTTTGGAATTCCCGCCAAGAGGAATATTCTCGGAGAGGGCACATTGCTAGAAAAAGGTACGTAAAATGTTACTTTTGTAACAATGTGGCAACACTGTCCGGCGGACTGACAGCCACACGCTTGAACTTGGTCCGGAGCGGACATAATCCGGATAAAAGCGAACCGTCATGTCAATAATAATAATAATGTCCGGTGGACCGCTGAATACACTATCGGATTTCGTCCGGAGCGGACCAAGGTCACGATCCGGTCCGGACCGAGTCTGGACGTCTGTTAATACCTCAATAATGAACCCAGCATGTCCTTACTACGTCCTTCCATGGAAAACCTAGTCGGTTAGCTATACTCTTTGACCTAGTCTATGGTTATGGTCCTTCCTTAGTTTATGCTGGCCGCCATTAAACCGCCGTGTTTTGTTAGATAAATAAATATTGTTCTGTTCTTGTAAATCACAATGCCGAAGAATATAACATCTGAGGTGCGTGATATTATATTAAAAGTGAAGGAATTTATGGATGAAGAGAAAAGAATGCAGGTGCCCATTATTCCACTAAGTAAGGTTTACGTACGGGTATCTGCCGCTACGGGTAAGCACACCAATATACAAAACAATAAATAACGTTCTCTGAAGTGTTCTCTAGTTGATTAATTACAGTAGAGATTAATATCACACCCCTGAACTTGACTCTGAGTCAAAGCAATTTTTGACAATCAAGACTAACGTTACGTTAGTTCATTGCTGATCTGGAGTCCTTTCCAAACAGAAAATATACGCGTGATCTCTGTTTTTGTGTTTGTATATCCTCCCCAGCTAGTATTTGCTTCACTACGTGTCATTGGCGAAATTGTGATTACAAAAAAGCCATTAATCAAGACTAACTTAACTTTATCATAACATAATCATGTGTTTATATGGTCATTTTGAATGTTAGACGATTAATCCACCAAATAAGTTGCCCAAAAGGGGCCGCGCGAGCTGAAACCTACGCGATGACTTCTGAAATCTACTCAGATTGCTAAGAGGGTAAACATGCCCTTGCACCTAGGAGGACCAGGAGAGATGGTTGTTCCCACTATTGAGTTTTATACTCATATTTTCAGAATTTTGTGTCATAGAAATATATAGAAATATAATCACTACACAATGAAAGCTCATAAAATTCTGCACAAAAAACATAGTAGGTAATTTTTTTTTCTCTGTTCAATACTTATAAGAAATGGTAAAATAACAATGGGTGATAATATAAAATTATTATTCTTACCAACTGAGTGACTGACAGACTCATCAATTCAGAGGCTAAACAACTAAATCTAGGATCATGAACTTTGAACAGCAAATTAGTTTTATAACTTTACTTTCCAGTGAAAAAGGATTATAGGATTTTTTATTTATTTATTTTATTTTGTATTTCCAGGAAAATCAACAGCTATTAATATAAGAATACTTAAAATTAATACAAGACAGAAAGCCAATTACAGGTTTTCACCAATAGATTTACCCCTTAGATATGAGATTAAACAGGATATGAAAGTTTGTATGGAACTCTGTTGATTTTGAACTTAGGATCTTCCAATTTTGTGTTTAAGCCACAGCTTTAGGCTTATGATTAACAAAAAATGGAAATATATTTATATGTTTCAGTATTTAGAAATTCTATTTAGGGTTCCCTACCCAAAGGGTAAAAAACGGGACTCTACTAATGTGACTTTGCTGTCCGTCTGTCACCAGGCTGTAACCATGATAGCTAGAGAGTTGAACTTTTCGCAGATGATGGTATATATCTGTTGCTGCTATAACAAATACTAAAAACAGAAAAAATAAATTTAAGGGGGGTGACATACAACCAATCTGATTTTCTCTCTGTTGGTGCAGGCTGTATCTCATGAACCGTGCCGGGTTAATCTAGTTATCGCGTATAAAATGTATTAGGTCGCGAATTTTTATCCGGTATAAAATGAATAATTTGTGATTATTTATTCTATACAAAACATCTACATGTAATATAACAGTGTGATATATACTTAGAATCAGCTTATACCGTCTGGCCCTTTCATTAGAAAAAAAACATTACGCCTTTAAAAATGTCAACACCCCGGCGCTCCCGAAGGATAAAAAAGAATCAATGTGTCTTGGACTAGAAATACTTAAAATTACCTAGTAAACATATGTAGTGAAGCTCAAAACCCTTCAACAAAAAAAGACTCATGTCGCTTATTTACTGTAGTAGTTAGCATAGCACTCTGAATATATTTCAGAAGACATCATAAAGGCTCCAGCTCACGCACTCTAGGACATTGTTATTCGGTGGATTAAATGAAACTATTTTGAAGTTCGTATATTTCGTAGGATGATTCGATAATTCGAATCTTCGTGAAAATCGTAGGGGATTTTGCGAAATCACGGAAGTTAGATAATGGTAAAAACGGTGTCACATCTTACTGGCAAACGTTAGGGATTTTGCGAAAAAAGCTCGTCGTTCTAGTAACATTCGATATTCTCAAGCTATCCTTAACTCTGATTGGCTAGATTTTTACTTACTGATTTTAATCTTATTCTGATTGGGGTTATAACAATCAATCAAAGGAGATCTTGTGTTGGGTGCGCTAATCGACCAATCAATCAGTGTTCTTATTTCAGTTAAGAATATGAAAAACCTGACATTATCCAGTAAGATTTGATGATGGTGACACCATTGTCTATATATCCGTGTTTTCGCAAAATCCCTAGGATTTCACCCTACGACATACATACTCAAATAATAAATATTTTAATTTTTACTTCCAAGGCTAATTGTTTGTTTTTCTTTTAGGGGTATCTGAACGAACTGTGCTCAATATCGTAAAGGAAGCCCGTCTCGTGGAACAAGGCCTTCTAGACCCAGAAACATTGAAAAAAACACCTAAGAAACGCGTACGTACAAAAGGCAAAATAGAAGTTGATGAATATGATCTGCAAGTTATCAGGAGAAAGATACATGAGTTCTATACATTTAAAAAAGAAGTGCCTACAATCAATAAGTTGCTTCAGATATTGAAAGAAGAAATTAATTTTAAAGGTTCACGAGAAACGTTACGAAAAATTCTTCGTAAAAATGGATTTCAGTTTAGAAAAACAAAGAATAACAAAGAGAAGGAACAAGCAACAGAATCAACTCCGACCATGCCACCAATGGTTCCACCTTACATCCACACTATGTTTAGCCATAAAAATATTCAATCGTAGACTTAGATATTATTTTAGATTTACTAAAATTATATCTAAGTCTACGATTGGATCCATCTTACATCTACTATTTAGCCATAAAAATAAAAACTGGAGATGAAACTGATAGCTGTTTGGCCGGATACCGGTGTGACTGACGGTTTAGACGAAAATCACCATGTATAGGGTGTTAATTTAATTGCATGCCATAGCTTAGGGGGTGTTTCAGTAACGTAAAAAGAGCCATTAAAAAAGGAAAAAATCCAACTATAATAATAATAATACAATATACAGGGTGTCTGGTGCATCGTTTGCCAAAGAGGAATCATTGTAAGAAGGGGTCTTTGTCTATAACCTCAGCCAAAAAAAAAATGGTCTCTAATTTCTTTTTTGGCGATAGTCTTCCCTATCTTTAACAAAATCTCAATATTCAACCTTTATAGACATCAATAAAATGAAAAGTCTTAGGTTTAGTATCAATATTCATTTTTTTATTTTTGTTATGCTGTATGTAAGGTATCACTAAAATCAAAATTACTTGCCAGTATCATATGCAACATTATATTTTAACTTACAACTTAAAAAAATATTCAATCGTAGACTTAAATTTTATTTTAATCTGTAATAATATCGTAAGTGTATGATATAGTACATTATGTGTGATGATATAAGTGCGCTAAGTTGAAAATTACAACCGAGCCGTAGGAGGCAGAGGCTGTAATTATCAAAGCGCATGTGTGTCATACGACGTTTTATAACATATTTGCGAGGAAAAAAAAAACAAACAAACAATAAAGCGAAAAGAAACAGCACGCGGAATAATTTTTATTTCTTCAGAAATAAGCGAGGAGGTGCGCTTTTTTTTAAGGTATAGGCACAAAATCAGCCAGTACTACTAATAATAGTACATTACCCCGAGGTCGAAAAAAAGACATTGATGGTCGAGTAAATTTGGAAGGCCGAGACGCAGTCGAGGATTCCCGGGAACCGGTACCCGGACCGAACCCCTACTCTTGACTAAGGCGGTAAACACATTCGTAGTGCTACGACCTACGACGCCTAGCGCGGAATCTGCTCGAATGAGCGACAATACACAAAGTTGTTTGGCACTCAAAACTCTTCATCCGGGGCCAGCTTCGTCTCGCCCAAGAGGATGATTGCGATGTCCTGCTGCTGAGCCACCATGCGTGGGTCCGAGACGTGTTCCCGCACGCCTCCGGGGTTCCAGTACATGACCCGCAGTCCCATTCTACATCTCATGTACTAGCTCCACGAATCCGCGGGAGACGATCAAATTGATGTCGTCTCCCGTTTCCACTGCTTGCGCGATGTCGTCTAGGATCCGTCCGCTTGTCCGGAGCAACTTCCATTTTTGTCTATCATTGCTATGTCTGCTATGGATGTTTAAATAAAAGAAAAACCCAAAGAATTAGGACAGAACTAACATATTCTAACTGTTTTTTTAAAAATCAATTCGTTGTTGCATACAATAAATAATTAAGTTTTTAATTTAAAATCGCATTTACGAGTGTAAAAAAAACTTGTACAGTGACAGCCCGAGCGATCGCCGCCGGCGGCAACGTCCTTGAACTGCGTCAATTTAGCTTGCAGGCGGGCGGCGCTGGGCAGTGTAGGTATCTTTGTATACCTAAACTTGTCATTTGTTAGGTAGTGATTCTTCTGTACGGTAGTACTATTATATATACTGTGGTATAAGTAATGATTTGTCCTTATTGTAAGGATGTGAGAACAGTAAAATGGAACGCCTATATCGCCCTAAGAATTAAAACGGTACTTCCGTTCGCTTAAGACCGTGCGTTAAACCTTATTAAAAAGAACTCTTGCGTTTGACTTACATTATCGCAAAATTGCGTTTTATTTTACATCATTTACAATAACGCACAAGTGCAATACGATATTGAAATTGCTAAAATAAGAGACCCTTGAGCAAATGTGTTAAAAAATATTTTATGGCTTTTAAGTACACTATTGATTTATTTATAATAAGAGACATTTTATTTTAGTATACTATCGATTAGGTTATTTTAGGTACTTTAGATAGGCTTACCATACGTCCCGGTTTGAAGTCAACTCTTAGGAAAATCAACACCGCAAACAGTTAGATGGCTTAGACATTAATGATGACGTCAGCACGTCTTACCTAATGGATTCTTTTTCTAAAACATCAGACACCTGTGTACCAACCGGCTAGTCTGTTGAACTATTTGCGGTGTTACAAGAATTCCTTTGTAGGCCGTCCATTATTAAAATTTTCATCAAGGAACCGTATTTTTGAATCACTCGAACATTTTCATACAATTTACCATACCAATGTTAGTCTTTCGTATGCGAATTCTATTCGAGCTGTTCAAAAATACGGCTCCTGAACGTGATTGTAGCCGTGCTCAGTCCCAGTTTTGAGTGTCATATCATAACATAATTATGGTAAGCCTAACTTTAGACAGTATTGTTACAACAAACATAACTGAAAATATGTGGTGTAGTAATTGAAAATTTATTGCGAGTTAGAAAAAACTATAAATTCATAACCTATATGTACCATTTTAATAGTATTGACAATTATTGTAAACTATGTTATATTTTTTACAATGAATCATTGTTAAGCTAATGCTATTTATTTTAGCACATTTTATAATTTAGTTGAATGAATTTTCATTCAAAAGTAAAGTATTAACATATGATATTATTTTCATTTTTGTATTTTACAAAACCCTTCGCCCATTCCACGTTATCCCTACATTCCCCATTGTAAAGAAGAGCATCATCATAGGAGAAAAAAAAATGTGTATGTCAGCAACATTCCTGATCTCTATTACAAAATTGGGCCGATGTATTTGCTCCTTTTTTTTACAAATTGCTTTAAGAGTTCTAAAATACCTTTAAAATACGGATTATTTGATTAATTTAAAAAAAAAAACTAGAAATCGTTTTTCGATTTGTGTGGTGTAAGAGACTACGATAAATACCTCGTAGTTAATCGTATTTACCACTTTATGCCTTGGTATTTAGTTTATTGAGCTTTACAAATAGGGAGATGCAAAATAACTAAACCAACATTGAGTAGTAGTCTTAAAACAATTGTAGAAACGATCCAGGAATGTGTAGCAGTAATCATTAAAAAGATACCTACAGCCCTTTAAGTGTCATCCCTCAGTTCACAAAATGAAAGTGAGATCTCTGAGAGGAGCTTAAAATGAGTTTGCTTTTATTGCAGAATTTTAGTAGAAAGTTTGTAATACTCAATAAACTAAATACCTACCAAGGCACAAAGTGGTAAATACAAGGTTTTAATCGGGGTCCCTCACACCACACAAATCGAAAAAGGAATATTTCTTTATTAAATCAAATAATCCGTATTTTACTTAGTTAATGATTTAAAGCAATTTGTGAAAAATAAATGGAGCCAATACATCGGACCAATTTTGTGATGGAGACATTTAAATGGGGTCCCTTACAACACACGTCAACGTTTATATTGACCTGTTATAACTACTACATTAAAGGAATACTAAAAAACTAAAATTTGATTCATTTTTAGTAGAAAATTTATACTAACTAATTGAGCACATAAAACATATATTCATTACCTAATTAGCGATAAAATCATCTCACGTTGAAAATACGATAGTGCTCTATGTAGGGTGACCCCACGGCCGAACAAACTGTATGCAAATGTTAACTTATAGTTAATTAAAGTATAGTGAGAGGCGTGTTGGAATATGCTACAGTTAGTTGGTTATTTATTTAAAGACTAGCTGTGCCCGCGACTCCGTACGCGTAGTGGTTATGATTTTAAACAGCGATGTATTTTTTTGTTTTAAAATTTACATAATTGGGACAGAATACAGTCTTACATTGCACCTATATTTGTGTAACCTAACGGTTGTTCCTTTGTTTCCATTTCTTTTAGTTTTGGGATCAATTAATTATATACAAATCATGATACAATTTTTTCGTTGAATTTGTCATTAAACTATTGAATATTTAAGATTATTTACAACTTACGTTTTTTAATAGACAAAAAGTTAACTTATGTATCATATACAGCTTCGTACGCTCGGTACTCACTCCTACGCGCGGAGAAACGTTTTCAATATGTTCGACACTGCGTGTTTTCCAAACTTACTCTATATAGAATGGTTTGCGTGATTATTTCTAACCTAGGCTGGACACCAGGTAATTTTAATATAATTAAGATAATTAAAATAACTTAGTCAAATAAAAAAATATTATATAAATCAGAGTTCAATTTCCTGCCTAGCCCCTAGGTCAGGTAGCGTTATTATTTGTACCGTAACTTTGAGTTTAAGTAATGCCTAGTCAAACAAAAAAGTTTTATAAAAGTCGGTTAAAAACGACCGGAATTCAATTTCCTACCTACCACCGAAGTCATAAGGCGTGATTATTTGTTTCGTAACTTATTTACTCAATATAAGAATGGTTTGCGTGATTATTTCTAACTTAGGCTGGACATCTAGGATCTTCCATGGTGGCCTGGGAGCAAGAGAAAAACACAGAATGTGCCAGCTGCATTTCCTCCCTGGCATGCTGTTAAAATCTGCTAAGGGTTCCGAGGGTTTAAGTATATTGTAATTTAGACTATGGGCTGACAACCTGTCACTACAGCAATATACATACAAATCTATCTTAAATAACCCTCAAAACTTTGTCAGACGTGGCGGAACGACCTTTGTTTAGGTCGTTTACGCTCTGCCTACCCCATTAGGGACAAAGGCGTGATTATATGTATGTATGTAGGCTGGACACCAGGTAATTAAAAAAACTCAGTGAAATAAAAAGACCCTTTAAGATCGGTTAAAAACGATTAGAATTCAGTTTCCCGCCTACCCTCTAAGTCAGGTGGCGTGATTATTTGTATCGTAACTTTGAGTTTAAGTAATGCTCAGTCAAACTAAAGAAGTTCCATAAAAATCGGTTAAGAAACAGCCAAATTTCAATTTCCTGCCTACTCCCTAACTTAGGTAGCGTGATTTTAGGTATCCTAAGTTGCGACCCGGGTAACACACAGTTGAATAAAAAAAGTCCCATCGAAATCGGTTCAGTAGTTTTGGCGTGATGTGGTAACATACAGACAGACACACATCAAAAATTCTAAAAATATTTTTTTTATCTTTATATCGTTATTAAGCCTGCTGCAATTATTTTTTTGTATAAATATACAATGTACAGACACGACCCTTCTAGAGATTTATTATATGTATAGATAGATATTATATATAATCACGCGTTTATCCCTAATGGGGTAGGCAGAGCGTAATCGACCAAAACAATGGTCGTTCCACCACGTCTGACTAAGTTTTGAGGGTTACGTATTGACAGGTTGTCAGTCCATCGCTTAAATTCCAATAAACTGAAACCTTCGGATCCCTTAGCTGGTTTTTACAGCACGCCCAGGAGGAAAAACACCTGGCACATTCTATGTTTTTCTCTCAGGCCAGCATGGAAGAAAAAATAAATAAATGAAAATGTCAATATAAAATTCAGTAATAAGTACAATACAATACAAACTACCTTTATTGCACATAAACAACACATTGTACAGGAACAAACAGTACAATTAGGCGGCCTTATTGTTATGGTAGCAATTTCTGCCAGGCAACCTTTGGGCAAAGGAGTAGTTCTCTAATATTATGCGGAATAGTACAGTTACTATGTACATTATGTACTGCTCAAATGTCAATATCATTATAAATATTTGATAGTATTCACTTACAGTATAATACTCTTTATCCTTCTTACTAAACTTTTTTCTTATTCTTTATTTAAAAGTTTTTCAGTTAGCAATAAAACGTTTCATTTGGTTCGTTTTTTCTTTTTTATATCAGTGGGTAGTTGATCGTAATACGTGGGACCGATTACACGCGGGTTCTTAGTCGCTAGTATGCTATTATATATTCTGTGTCGCTAGCTCGAGTCTGCGCGGTACTGTCTAAAGTTTTCTCCAATGACTAAGGATCTTTCTTTTTGTCATTGGTATTTCCACGCTGCGCAAGTTATGTCCACCGCCTGTTTTACGAGGAAAGGTATGCAAATTATTCCGAATATATTTTATTGTTTCGTAGAGGTACAGTGAGCTCAATGTCATGATTTTGTTCTTTTTTAATACGGTTCTGCACGTTTCCCTCGACTTGACTCCGGCCACTATCCTGAATGCACACCTTTGAAGCACAAATACTCGATGGTGGTCAGTACAATTACCCCACAGCGTTACACCGTATGACATCACAGAGTGAAAATAAGCGTATTAAAATTGATGCAATACGACGTTAGATATCAACGGGCGCAGTTGTCGCAATGCATATGCAGCACTACTGAGTCTGCTACAAAGTGAATCGATATGTGACTTGCAATTTATATTGGAGTCTAAAGCGAACCCGAGAAAGCGGCACTCATTTTGTAACGAGACGGGACCTCAAAGAAGGTGGTGGTGTGATTGTGATTGTCGACCAGAGCACAGTAAAATATTTGATTTTGTTGAGTTGAGTATCAGGCCGTTTGAAGTGAACCACGCAAATAGTTGTGTGTAGGCAACATTGATTTTAATGCTAAGTTATTCGTATGTTTCTGCACTGTCTATGAGCGTTTGTCATCTGCAAACATGACTTCTAAACATTGTGATAGATACCGACAAATCATTGATAAAAGTCAAAAATAAGGAATTTCCTATGGCTAAATCTTGAGGAATGCCGACATGCGCTACAGTAAATAAGCGTATGTACCTGTGTTAAATCGGAATCCGTAGAACAAAAGTTTGAATAATATATGATTGTTGAACACGTGTATTAATTCTTGTAACTTTTTATTGCTTTCCAGGCGCGGAAGTCTTGGACGCGTGGTTTGTTCAGTGTCTTGGTATTGAGCTATTAATGATTCGAATTGCTGTATTGTTTCTTGTACATTATGTTTTAGGAGCGGGTAAATTATTCGTAAAATTAGCACTTGATGTAATATTTTGAGGTGCATTCGGTTTATGATCTGAGATTGACTGTTCTGTTTGTATGTATGAAAGTGTTGGTGGTGATAAACTATTATGAACAACATCTGCATAAGTAATACCAGCGGATGAGTTTGTGAGAAGTTGAGTGAATGATTGAATTGGTGTGAGCGCAATTGAATGTAACAAATTTGGATTGTGAATAGGAGATGTTTGAATGGGTGTTGATGTTGTAATATTTAGCTTGCTTCATTTTAGAATTGTTTTACTACTAGCTCTCTTTTAATCTGCTACTTGGTATTCTGAAATACCCCAGTCTGGATATTGTAATTTAAACCTGCCATAAAGCTTTTTACTGTACATGGTTCTGTCGTTTTCCAAATTGGTAACGTAATAGTTCGTGCGCATTATGAATGTGTTCATTTCATCACTCCAAACTCTGCATACTCTGGGCTGTCCAGCGTTGGTGGTCGTAGGGTGTGAAGGTCTAGCTCTGCTCCCTGCGTAAAATCCGGAGGAGTGCTAGGTATAGGACTAGCTGATCTATTTGAAAAATTAGGGAGATGTGGTTGATCTGTTGATTTGCGGGTTGACTCATATGTTGTGAAGCTAGTAGTTGGTTTGCAACATCTTTCCTAATAGCATTAAGTGTGGTCTGAGGCAGGCAAATTATTGTTAAATATTGATCCCCTAACCGTTGTTATGTTGTCTTAAAATCGGAGAATCCTTTAACAAATCCATAATAATAATAATAATCCATAATCACTACATAGTATAAAACAAAGTCGCTTTCTCTGTCCTTATATTCCTATGTATGCATAAATCTTTAAAACTACGCAACGGATTTTGATGCGGTTTCTTTTAATGGATAGAGTGATTCAAGAGGAAGGTTTATATGTATAATACATTCAATATATTGTAGAGAAACATTGATAATAATTTCCGTGCGAAGGCTCGCTAGTAATATTATAAATGTGAAAGTAACTCTGTCTGTCTGTCTGTTTGTTTGTTGCTCTTTCACGCCTAAACAGCTGAACGGATTTTGATGAAATTTGGTATGGTGATAGATAGTATAGCCTCGAGACGAACATAGGCTATATATAATCATGCCACCGTACTTAGGGGGTGGGTAGTAGTTAGGAAACTGAATTTATTTAGTGATTTCTTTCACACCTAAACGGCTCTACGGTTTTTGATGAAATTTAGTATGGTTATAGATGGTAACCTGGACACGGACATAGGCTAAATATAATCACGCCACCGTACTTAGGGGGTTAAATTTAGTTGCTGAATTTTAATTGTTTTTAATGGGTCTTTCTTATAGAACTAGTTGATTCTTAGACAAAAGCTAAGGATATAAATAATCACGCCTCTATGCTAGGTAGGCAGGGAAATTAATTTAGTTAGTGTTTTTAACCGATTTCGATTGGACTTTTATTATTCAACTGAGTGCTACTAAGATACAAACTAAAGATATAAATAATCACGCCACCGTACTAAGGGGGTAGGCAGTAATAGGGAACTGAATTTCGTTAGTGTTTTTAACCGATTCCGATGGGACTTTTAATTGAGTGCTACCAAGACTCAAATCTATAGATACCTATAAATAATCACGCTACCAGACTTAGGGGGTAGGCAGTAGGCAGGGATGTAAATGGAGTTTGTATTTTAACCAATTTTGACAGGACTTTTTCAGTTTACTCAGTGTTACCTGGATTTACGACATCATCACGCTAATCTAACGTTAGGCAGTTAGGCAGGGAACAAAAATGAGTAATTGTACCGATAATGACGGAACCTTTTTATTTAATTGTGTGTTACCTGAACTAACTTAGAATACATTTTATCTTGCTTCTTTACTTGGGGGCAGGCAGGCAGTATTAAGAGTGCTTTGAAGTGCATCACGCTATGTTGTTAAAATGTTGGCAGCAATTCAATTCATAATAGAGCACTTCAAAGCAAAATTAGTATTTATGTACGTAGGTATTTGTATTTATTATAGATGTTTATTTAAGTAATATATTTTTATTTTATTTAACAGTGTGTGTATGTTTATGTAGGTTCTAGGTTATATGTATATGTAAAAATCTATTGCGTCTACAGTCTTGTCCCCGTATATAATTGTTATCTCATATTCAGTTTTACAGGTTGGCTGGAAGAGATCGTCTTTATAGAGATAAGCTCACCTTTGTAACCTAAATTTAAAATTGTTTATTTATTGTAAATATTTTGTACGCTATAAAGAATATATATAATATGTGTTGTGTATTAATAGTCTGTGAAACTTTTATACACGTGCACTGGACCGATATAAGTTTCAGGATCGATGGGAAGAAAGGGAACAGAAGCAACTGGAGGGAGTCATGGATGGGAGGACTGGACAGACATGAGGACTGTTCTGCCCTCAGAAGGAAAAAAACCATAACTGCATCCTACCATGTTGCGCGTAAAATGCAAAAGACTTTCGACTCATATCCTTTGGTTAAATAAACTTAAAGGTACAGGGATTTTGCATATTTTGAATAGTTTTTAAGATTTCGCTAAAATCTGTAGTTATGGTTTTTTTTCTTCGGAGGGGAGTGTTTAGGGACGCGTGTGACGGGTAGGACAGGGGGAACGTGTGGTAGGTACGTGAGGAACGATGATGGGAGAAGGGGTTTGACCCTACTTTCACCGCCACCATTGTCATGTTTTCGGACCAGACCCACAAGATGCTGCAGATAATTACGGGTGGACCGAGGAGAAAAAACAACTTCGTAGACGTCGCGGTTAAAAACTAGTTCTCTATATAAGTAAGGGGTTTAGATAACCTCGTCTGTTTGTCTCTAATTTAGTGACTGTTAGACAGGTACGCCAGATGAATTTGGTTATAAAAGGAATGGTCGATAGAAGGGGTCTTTTGTTACCTTCTCAGCCAAGAAAACAAATAGGAGCTGCCCCGGTTTCATCGAGCCTTAGCCGCGCTCACCCATGCCACAGCTCGGACACTCCTAACTACAATGTAATTTTGGTCACACATCGACAGACGGCATGTTGCACTTGGCATGTGTTTGTGTGCGTGTTATAAGGGTTGACAAAATTTGTAATACCGGTCATAATCATCACTTGATTAATCTGGTTCTTGATTAAACCAACGTTTTAAAATAGTTCACTGTAACTGAATAGATAAGGTTGCATATTTTATATGAATTTACTTATCGTCTCTCGTCACAGTGGAATCTAAAAAATATCTATTGGAGTCATATCTTGTGGGAGAATGACATCCGTACACGGAACAGTGCCTAACCATCTTTGGAACACAAAACTTTATTATTTCCGTTACACTGGGAAACATGCGCGCGCCATACCCGCTAAGCGTACGCTCAATGTGGCCCACAATCCTTCGCGGAGTGTGACGTATGTCGGACTGGGGAAGGGAGGCGAATGTCCATTCTGTATGTAGTACTATTATATATTCTGTGCCCATGCTCCACATATCGATGGTGGTTGCATAGAACTGTTACTGGAGCCGTATTTTTGAACCATTTGAACTGAATTCGCATACGAAAGATTCACATTCGGATGCCAAATAATATGGAAATCGCATACGAAGGTTACTCTTTCGTATGCGCATTGGAGTTCGAGTGATTCAAAAATACGGCCCCTGGTTCAAGACAGCTCGTCATTCAAAGTACAATACGGGGCCGTCAGTAATGCACATCGGCCTTTTAATTTTAAAGTGACTTGGACATTAATTTGCCAATTGTTGTAAAACTGCAGTAGGGATGGCGGTCTACAAAACCGAACATGCCACATGTGCTTTATTAGCGACCCGCACTGTAATTGTAATAAACGACCCTCAGTTCGTCCTTCTAGGTGATAGGCGAAAGGCGACCCGTTGAACGAGGTGATCAAAGTTGGGTTTAAAATTTAAGGCTCACTTTTTTCAAAAACTTTGTAAGACAATAAAACAAAATACAGTTCATACTGGCAAGTAGTTTTGATTTAAATAATACCATACAACATCACACATTAAAATAAATGTATAATGCGTGTGTGAGTGTGTACTACTACCAGTATAGGCATACTTAACTTAAAAATTGTTAATGATAGGTGCACGATTAGTACTTAAGAGAGCGCTCTCCTCGCCAACAAACTGTTTCAGTTTGGCGAGATATTTGTGTATATTTATGTATGTACCTTTATGTTCAAATAAAAAAAATCAAAAAAAAAAAAACGAGAGTAAACCTAAAACTTTTTATTTGATTGGGGTTTAAATGCAAAATTTCCGGAATTGGTCCCATATGTTTTTTCTTAGCTGAGGAGATATAATAATAGCCAAAGGCCCCCTTCTATCGTTCATTTCTTTTTGGCAAACGATGCACCAAGCACCCTGTATATTCAGGCCATCTTTTCGCGTACCGGTTTTGTCAGTGGTGGGCACAGGATTGTTGGCAGTTGCCTCCTGCGCAACATCCTCTGGCATTGGAGAGGTAGTCGAAGAACGAGATTCCATTTCAAAACGGGTTGGAGATGAAATAGGGGTGGAGTAAATGCTACTATTAAACTATTTAAACTTAAGTGAGACATTCTAAATAAAGATTTTAATAACGGGCACTCACTTTGGAAAATAAGTCGCGTACTACACGACATGTTTCGGGACATTCGGAGTCAAAGCGCGACAGCGAGCTCAAACCCGCAGTGCGAGGCGAAACATCGGCGGATACGCTTCCCCGCGGCCGACTAACTTAACCTGATGAAGGGACTCCGAATGTCCCGAAACATGTCGTGAAGTACGCGATTTATTTTCCAAAGTGACGGCCCGTTTCTTCCATGCTGGACTGGGAGCGAGAGAAAAACATAGAATGTGCCAGCTGCATTTCCTCCCGGGCATGCTGTATAAACCAGCTAAGGGATCCAAGGGTTTCAGTATATTGTAATTTAGGCGATGGGCTGACAACCTGTCACTACAGCAATATACCTACAAATCTATCTTAAAAAACCCTCAAAACTATGTCAGACGTGGCGGAACAACCTTTGTTTAGGTTGTTTACGCTCTGCCTACCCCATTAGGGATAAAGGCGTGATTTATGTATGTATGTATGTATGTACGGCCCGTTATTAAAATCTATATTTAATGCTACTATTGTTTGATGATGTTTCAAGTAATAGTGAATTCGGATAACGGAGTGTTTCGGCTGTCGTCAATGGTTCAGGGGGAACCCGCCTGCACATCCACCGCCATGCGCCAGTGGTTCGCTTGTTGTGACTCCCAGCACCGGCTTCAGGTGTGCACCGGCGACCCCTGGGAAGCGGCCGTAGACTATACCTTTTAGTCTGACTTTATTCTATAGTGCATACAAGGTAATCGGGGTTTGGGATCGTTTAAATGAGCGACACTTTATACCTGTACCTATCAGTTGGTGATTTATACTAGTTGTTCTGAGCTTCAAATTCTTGTACCTTGCTTCCCGTAAGCGTGCTCACCACGGCGAGACTTCCGAAAACGGGTTCAAAGGCTCAATTCGAACTCCCGTAAAATTCTTGATGTGATACAAGGATGAGACTAGTGACAGCAAGTAGGTACTAATATTGTATTTAAGAATATATCGGTTTGCCAAACTCAAATCGGCCCCGACGTAATTGACGAAATAATGATCTTACCAGAGATATGTTTATTGCTTTATTGACTAAACAAATGGCAGAATTCTATGTTATGATATATTTTCGGAATCAGCTCGTTGAGATCTTTCATTTGATATCCCACACGATAGGTTTCTAAAGACTATAATTTGAACTGGTAAATGTACCAAGTCTGTAGTCTGGAGTCTGAACTCCGAATTGACCGGAAGTAGTCTGGTTTTTGGTACACCCCGCCGATTCCGATTTTTTTCCCCGAGATCAGCATACCGGGTGTAAGGGACAGTGTCAGTCAACGATACTGAGCAACATTTACCAGGAAATTCGTACAGGAGTTGAAAAAAAATTTATCGTCCCATACAAAATCACCACCTCCATCAGATAATTTGTATGGAAAATGTTAATCCTGCTGATAGTTGTTTTGATTCGTTGACTGAGCAACCCCTATCAGTTTGCGGGATGCTGTCCCTTACACTCTGCTGCCAGGGGCCTGGTCTTTGTATCTTATCACGAGGGATCATTGAGGTGCCCTCTTCGGATGACCAGGGTGAAATGTTTTGGATGATGTTTAGGATCTGCAGCAAAAATAAACTTCCAGATGCAGTTAAAATAATTAGTTTTATTTTGTTTTCTATATGCATACTCCTACAGTCACACTTTACACTTAGCACATTAATTTAAAGCCTTGTCACATTGTATGTGATATAAATATTTCAATAACTATCTATTCTTTTCCACTGTTTTTGCTTTGAGTCTCATCTTCATTAAAGGCTGCCCTGTGTAGTTCATAAAGTTGCACTAGTTGTTCATCAGTCATGTGGTCCAACATTTCTGATCCGAGGTACTTGCCAACCTCCTTTTGTTTGGCTTGATTCAGAGGTTTCATTTGTCTGGCTAGATTTATTGCATAGTCCTGTAAACATCATTGTATTAAAAAAAATATTTAAAATAATTGTCATTAAAGCAAGCAAGTCATTTAATATTTTATTTACTTTAGCCTACACACATACATTTATCAATATTTTTGATCACTAAAGTCGAGATCTGTCACCAAAGTGTGATCTTCAGAATATAAGATTGGTTCCCAGGTAATTTATTGGTCACCAAAGTATTCAATACAATCACCAAATTAATATCAATCGATCACCAATTTGAGATCACCCAAATAATATGTCTGTCACCAAATTGTTATATTTTAGTTAATAAGTATTTCATGTATACACAACCAACAAACAATGAGGCAACATCATATGAGTACACTCGAAAAATCCTGAGCATATTATGAGTATAAAAACTCAAACAAAAATAATTGTAGGTACTATAATATTGTGATCAAGTTACATTATTTTGGTAACCATTATAATGATTTGGTGATAGATATAATTTCCTGGTGACCATTGATGATTATTTTGGTGACAGATCTACTATTTTGGGAACCAATATAATTATTCAATGATCAATATAATTTCCTGGTGCAATTGGTTGGTGAAAACATTTTGGTGACAGATCTACTATTTTGGGTAACAATATAATTATTTGGTGATCAATATAATTTCCTGGTGATTATTGACAAATATTTTGGTGACCGTTTTACAATTGGTTGGTGATCACAGTTTGATGACAGATCTACTACTATTTTGGGAACCAATATGATTATTTGGTGATTAATATAATTTCTTGGTGATCAAAAGTACAATTATTTGGTGATCAAAAAATCATACCCTTAAATTAAGACTACTACTAAATGTTGGTATAGGTAATTAGGTAGATATTTAGTCTCTTCCCTCTCTCCCTCACACCACACACACATCATTCTTTAGGGTATATCCCCTGGAGAAGCGGTCTGAGAATTCCATCCTCTATATATTGTCTTATAAAAGTTCTTACTGTCCATTCATTGAGAAATATTCTCGCCTCTTCAGGATTGCACATTTTATGTCTTTTAAACTCGTCTCTGGCATAGTGATCCCCTATTATACGGAGTTCTGGAGGCAACGCTCTGTGCACGCGAAATATCAGTTTATAAAGCCTCCGTACTCGTAAAGCGTGGTCAGCAGGAAACATTCTGAAAATTATTAGAATTTCGTAACATTTGGAATAGAATCAAACTATAAGCACTGTAAGGTTATTATATGTACATTACGTACCTTGCGAGACAGGGGTTTAGAACTGAATTTAACTAGAATTATGAATGAATTAATTATGATTTTATGTTGCTTATCCTATTCTATATATTTTTAAGTCAATCTGTGCAATTTACTGTTTACTTTTTTTTCCGGTTCTCCCATAAAGGTATTATAACCACTGAGTAGGTAGGTAATCCGTATTAACAGAAGTTCGGATTTCGTCTGGAGCGGACAAACCATAGACTATAGACGGTCCGGTGCGGTCGACACACCACACGACCAGACCGGACCAGGGCTGCTTTCAGAGCCGCTTATCCGATCGAGTTTTAGCGAAGTAAAAAAATATCCTGCCCGTTCAGAGACACACCGGAAGAAGAGTTATATCTGACAGCGGCGAAAGTGAACATTCAGTGCGTCCTGGTAGTGATGCACGTTCAGTGCGTTTTGGTAGTCTAAAGGTATTAACAGACGTCCAGACCCGGTCCGGACCAGATCGTGAGCTTGGTCCGCTCTGGTCAAAATCAGATGGGCAGTTCAGAGGTCCACCGGACATTATTATTATTATTGACGGTTCGCTCTTGTCTAATTTTTATTTGGTCCGCTCCGGATCACGTTCAAATCAAATCAAATCAAATTTATTTGCATAAGATTCTGGGTACAATAAATACAATTGTTAATTTTTTTTAATCCCTTACAAAATCTGCTTTGCAAGCGTGCAAATATTTAATTGTCATGTTGATCACAATTGTTATAAAATGTTATCACTTATCAGTCTAGGTGAATAAATTCCATTACAATTTCAACATTTCAATTAATTACATTTCATATTAGTACATACAGGTCAACAAGGCATTAAAATTGAAAATTAAATAATCAGACCTGTATACTACTACTCTTTTAAATGTATTTTTACCATTTTGGGTTGTTTTTGCTATTTCAACACATTGATATCTTTCATTAAGATAAGAAGTAAACCAGTTTAATGTTGTACCTCTTATGCCATATTTTTCTAATTTATTTATTAACCTATCATGATCCACGTAGTTAAATGCCTTGCTCATGTCAAGAAACAGAGTTAAGTACTACAGGAGTATTTGAATCTATGCATTCAGTTACAGACTTCACAAGTTTAAAATTGGCTTCGGTTGTATTTATGTTTTTCCTAAAACCATATTGTTCTTATTTTATTAAATTAAATGACTCTGTAAAAGAGTTCAGTCTCGTTTGCGCTGCTTTTTCAATTATTTTAGCTAATATAGGTATGACAGTTATATGTCTATAATTGTTAAGAGAAGTTTTATCACCATTTTTGTGAAGAGGTTTGATTATTGAATATTTTAGCTTTTCAGGAAATTTACCTTCGACAAATGATAAATTAATTATATGACTTAGAACAGGGGCGATATGTTCAGAATTATTCTTTACTATATTCGTTGGTAGTTTGTCGTACCCTACCGAATTTGTATTTTTTAGGTTCCTTATAATATTTTTTATTTCATTTGGGGTAGTTGGTGTAAAAAAGAAACTATGGTTATTTAAATCTATACTATTAATATTTTGTGTTGTATTAATCATGCTTCTTTTACTATTCAAATTGACAAAAGAATTATTAAACGCATTTGCTATTTTGTACGCATTATTTATTATATCCTGATTTTTATGTAACACTGTAATGTCATTTTTATTATTTAGGCTTAATGAATTTTGATTCATGTATTCCAAATCGTTCTATTTTTATTTTGAGATTGTGCTATTTTATTAAAATTTGTACGGATTATTTATTATATCCTGATTTTTATGTATCACTGTAATGTAATTTTTATTATTTAGGCTTAATGAATTTTGATTTATTATATTCCAAATTGTTCTATTTTTATTTTGAGATTTTGCTATTTTATTAATATTTCCCTGTTTTTGCCTAGCTAAAATACACCGTTTAAGCATATTGTAACAAAATTAACATTTAAATTACTTTTACTAGCAATGTACCCTCTTCGAGGATTCCTCGGCGCAAATTCCAAAAGTCTGGGACTATAGTCCCGAGATATGGTAAAACACGCATAAATAATAATAATAATTCCTTATTTACCAATCCATATTTTAAAGTTAAGTTCGTTGTGGTCAAAATGTTACTTTTCGAGCCTAGTTCGAGCCAACTTACGTTATTTTTGGCAGAGGCTTATTGGAAATAAAGAAAAGACTGACTGAAAACTAAAAGCTGCCTATAAATAATACGTAAGTTAGTGTCGGAAATAGTTTTCTTCCAGCTTAAACTCTATGCAACCGAAAATTACGATACTGCATTTTATTTATTATTTACATGTTCAAAAAACTAAAAATTGCGCCGATCAAAGGACGTGTACGATGCCTAAATTTGCAGTGACAAAAATGCAAAAATTACACGTTTAGTGCAACAGATATGTCTTATTTTCAGTAAAAGCGATCTTGTTATTACATTATTTGAAGTATTTTTTCAATTTCATGACAAATAGTTTTATTTTTTCAAAAAAACAACAACAAGCCCGATGGTGTAGTGGATAGGGCCGCTGCCTCCTGAGCGGGAGGTCGTGGTTCGAATCCCACCACCACCAATGTGTTTTTCGGTTTTCGAATTTCATATGTACGTTTATTCGGCGCTTTTTCCGTGCTTCGGAAGGCACGTTAAGCCGTTGGTCCCGGTTAATATCGTTTAATACCGTAGATATTAGTCGTTAAGCCATATCAGAGGCCAGTGCTAAGCATTGGCGGCTTGAAAACTCTGACCTAATCTAGGATTGGGTCTGGTTTCCCTTCTGGGTTGCGGAGGTCAGATGGCAGTCGCTCTGTGTAAAAATCAGTACCCTCGTTCAATCCCCTAAATTAGGAAGCCGACCCCGTGAGATACGGGATAAGGCTAAGGAGGATTCAGTTTTATTTTTTCAAATATTTACTATCAGATTTCCAGAATGCACCTATCCCATTCACTTTTGCCTACAACACTAAGTAAGAGTAAACCAACGATAGCTATGGAACATAGTAGATGGACTCGTCACTCGTTTTTTTTATGTTACATTTTTATATTATGATGATGATGAGATGACGATGACTTTAATGTTGATGATAATGATCGCCATCATTATAATTGTTATGACGATCATTATGATTTTGATTATGAGATGACTATAATGAAATGATAATGAGCTTTACCGTCATCATCATCATCACAATAATCATCTTAAGGATCTTTAAGGATTGTCGGGTCAATATAGGTCATTGGGCTGACATGGATCATCAGGCTGACATGGGTCGTCGGGTAAACGTGAGTTCTCGGCCAATGATCCATGTTGACCCGAGTATTAAAAAAAACCGTAAGAAGCAGCTAGAATAGTTGTGAGCTCCAATACAGCGTAATACTTATGTCTGGTGTGACGATTTTGAACATAATCTCAGAACTCTAAAGTTCATTTTGGAATAAAAGTATTTTTTGAAAAGAGTTTTTTCATTTCTGATTATCACACTTCTTGTATATTTTTCACAGACAAAGGTGTTAGGTAAAAAACACAAAATGTCAAATTAAGCTTATTTTTTAAGTATTAAGATCCATATTGAAACTATAAGTAAACCACTTAACGGCCATATTGCGCATTGGTCAATCAAGTCCATGCGCATAATGGTATAGTTGACGTGGTGCCACGGTGCGCGTTTGATTCTGTATGGGACCGTGGACACAGAATATATAATAGTCCGTGGATCTAAAACTATATTTGATCTAAGTTCAGAACCTTTATTATTATCCCTGTGGCAACACTGGCAGACGCAGCCCTGGGGTGCGTTGAAACTGCCGGTCTAGTATAAAATTTATAATGTTTGAATTTTAAACAACCGGGACGCACGAAACGTTCACCTTCGTCGCTGTCAGATAAAACTCCACTCAAAAAACCGGATAATACTCTCTTAAAGGGGCGGATAAAACTTCACCAAGTCAAAATTTCTTCTGACATGCGCCTCTGAACGGTTAGGATATTTTTTCACTGTGCCACTGCTCGGACACTCCTAACTATAATGTAATTTTGGTCACACATCGAAAGACGGCATGTTGCACTTGGCATGCGTTTGTGTGCGTGTTATAATTTTGTTATACCGGTCATAATCATCACTTGATTAATCTGGTTCTTGATTAAACCAACGTTTTAAATCAGTTCACTGTAACTGAATATTTATAAGAATAGATTAGTTTGCATATTTTGTATAAATTTACTTACCGTCTTTCATCACTGTGGAATCTAAAAAAGTTCCTATTTTCAAAATTCAAAACAATTTTATTTCGGAAAACATCCATAGTTGTGAGCAACTTAAAATTAATTAATTCTAGGTAGTGTTAGTAAAACTTAAAATTTAATTAATATACAATTTTCATCCATTTCTTACTACATTACATTACAATTTCATTACATATATTATAAATTATCAATCAAGCGAATGTCAAACAATAACTAATAAATTATTCCTATTCTATTTATTTTTTATTTAACTAACGAAATTTGGCCAGCATGTAGACCCATCCAGTGTCGAAAGATAGGCGAGTCCCATCTACAAGCCAATACTTTCAGAATGCTGTTCGAACTAGTGCGCACACGATTAAGCAGTGAAGCACTTCTTTTCCTTATAATAGCTTGAAAGCAATCTATCTGTGCCTCAGCAAACATCGTGGATGCACTACAAATATCTTAAAAATTCTAGAGTCATATCTTGTGGTAAAAAGACATCCGTACACGGAACAGTGCCTAACCATCTTTGGAACACAAAACCGTTGCCGTTACACTGGGAAACATGCGCGCGCCATACCCGCTAAGTGTACGCTCAATGTGGCCCACAATCCGGCGCGGAATGTGATGTATGTCGGATTGGGGAAGGGAGGTGAATGTCCATTCTGTATGTAGTACTATTATGTATTCTGTGACTGCTAAAACTCGTTCGGTTAAGCGAACTTTGTCCGGTCCGGTCTTGTGGCGTGTCGACCGCACCGGACCGTCTGTAGTCTATGGCTTGTCCGCTCCAGACGAAATCCGGACGTCTGTTAATATCTTAAAAGGCATCGTTCGCATTGTCAGTATTCTCGCACGATATTTGGATTACGATCCGCATATCGCATATCATGAAATTACTCATGGATCACAGCACAGTATCATCTGTAATACTGTTTGATTCCGTGATCCTGAGATCCAGTGGGCGTGGCATCAAATATAAATAACGAGAATCATATAAATTATTTTAACTCTTGATTAAGACAACGATCCATTGAAATCCAACTGGTATGATCTACCTACTTACCGGTTGGTTTTAGTCCCAGCTAATTATTTTTTCTGTGAGAAAAAGATATTTTTCTGCGCCAATATGTAGCCTATTATTATTGGTTATAATTCAACTATATACGAAATTTCATCCATATCCACCCAGCAATTTAAGTTACAGACTGGATAACGGCTAGCGTAAATACAACCGCACGGTATAAACTCAACTCAGTACGGACGTTAACAATATCGATGCACCCTTGATCCAACTTTGGATCACGAATTGAACACGTATTTGGTCACGTATTCACGTACCTCTGGATATGAAGTATCTAGGTTGGATCCAGGGTATATTGACGCAAGTACTGAGTTGAGTTCGTACTATGCGTTTATATTTACGCTAGCCGTTATTTAGTCTGGAACAGTTACTGCGTAACTTAAACTGCTGTATGGATAAAGATGAAATTTCGTATGCAGTTGGATTATACATACATAGATACACATAATCTCACCTTTATTCGTAACGGGATGGGCAGAGCGGAAACGACCTAAACAAAGGTAATTCCGCCACGTCTGACAAAGTTTTGAGGGTTATTTAAAATAGATTTGTAGGTATATTGCTGTAGTGACAGGTTGTCAGCCTATCACTTAAATTGTAATATACAGGAACCCTTGAGTCACTTAGCTGGATGTTACAGCATTCCCAGGAGGAAATGTAGCTGGCACATTCTATGTTTTTCTCTCGCTTCTAGTCCAGCATGGAAGAATATTTTTTAATGTTCGATTATAGCCAGTGATAATACATAGGCTACATTTAGGCGCAGAAAAAAAATGTCTTACGGAAAAAGCAACCAGTAAGTAGGTAGATAATACAAGTAGTATTTCAATGGCATCATTCGCACTGTCAATATTATCGCACGATTCTGGACCATGAGTATGACCCAACCAGAAAACTTTTCATGCCGCTGGCAAGTGTCGCAGAAGCCAGAGGGCAACATTAGTGTTGGGAGTCGGTCGATAAAATGCCTATCGATAGTATACCTTGAAAAATACGAACAATTTCGATTCGATAGGCCTACCGTAACCGAGTAATCAGCAATACATCGATAGCTAGCTATATTATAGAGGTAGATTCGGTTAAATATAAAACTTTCAATATTCGATCGATATAATCGATAGTTGAAAAAACTTCAATCAATACTATCAATTAATTTGCAAAACACAATCGTATCGTACCAGATTTTTTAGTCAACTCACCAAATTTTATCAAATTCCATTTAGCCGTTTAGGCGTGAAAGATCAACAAATAAACAGGCAGACAGACAGACAAAGTTACTTTCACATTTATAATATTTGTATGGATAATTGTCATAATAGTGGAAATAGAACTAAATTAAAATAGCGTGAGTAGATATATTTCATATTATATTTCATGTACCTACTTACATATACATAAATTATTGCTTTTCATTTCTTGACATCGAATTATCTGGTCGTACAGTCTGTGGAATCCGTGGATGTACTTTGAGTTGGAGTACGCAAAACAGTTGGCGGACAGTCGGAACTCCCTGTTCCGCACTGTAAGTGCAAGAGAGAGATCCTAATGTCCGTCACATGTTTGGTTGCAAGTGCGCGCAAAACCCCGGCGCACTTTGGTGCCGCCATTTACACAAAGTAATATCACGAGGTGCTTCGATATTATTACAGTAGGTACCTATACGACTGATGCAGTCAGTATTGTATCAGTATTGATGAAAATGTCGTAATACTTAATTCATACATACTTCGTATGCATGAAGACAATACTCAATATTAACGCCACCTTTATGTTCAAACGTAACGAAACTACATACTACACAAACACAAACTACACACACTAAATTACACTTGGGTCTTCTTAAAATAAAATAAATTAGAGAATGTTTCGGTTGCACCCACCGCACAAGTTCCAAGGTGAATGAGAAGAAAGTAGCAAAATAAATTTCAGTGATTAATAATGACAATTTAAAAATATATTTGCGCGATTTGGGTTTTGAAGAATAACTTTAATTATGATTTGAGATTCTACAAAATAATACGATAATTTACATAACAAAAAAACTACTAATTGTATCATTTCAAAGTTTTATAATAATAAATGTCTATATCGACAAGTCACAGCACTGTACCTAAAAGCCACGCGCGCGGTTCTCGGCTGCCGCCGGCTAGCCGGCGTCGTCGCCAGCAAATAACCGGCGGCTTGCGCAACATGCAACAGCCGCCGGCTTGTTGCGAGTAGCCTGGCGGCATAGCCGGCGGCTGTGACGGCGGCCAGCCGCCGGCAATAGTGTGTAGCAACCTTAATAATAATAATAGTGAAACCCTACATACCAGTCTCCAAATACTAAAAATGAACACCTCCACACTCATACTACTACAGAAGGCAGTAATTCTTAATACTTGCAGAATAGTCCGAAAATTCCTATCATTATATACACATTAGCACTTGGCTCCGGCCCGTGCAAAACTTACCTCCTCGGAGAGACTTAAAATTTAAGAACAACAATAATATGTAATGAAACTGTTCTTTGCTTGCATGAGTAATTTCGTGATATGCGGATAGTAATCAAAATATCGCGTGATAAGATTGACAGTGCGAACGATGCCTGTGGGTCACGTGATCACGCACTAAACCAAAGACAATCTGTCTGTCTTTTTACTTCCACGCCCGGCGGCGGTTCATACCGCTCATTGAAAAATATATAATTTATAAAATTTAGTGTAATAAACGCAAAAATGGATACAAGGAAGTTAACCGAAATTTTGCGCGGTACCATTGATCCCTCTCAGAGGCAACAAGCGGAGGCACAGCTGTCGCAGGTACGTACTTCCTCATCATCCTGTCCACCACATGCTCTAGAATTTTACTACCCGAATAAATACAAGAGGCGTGTAAATGCTTGTGAGCTCATTGTACATTGGACTTTCTGATTGAACCGTGTAATAACATGCCGCGCTGGTATGGTTCTCGTCTCGAGCGTGTTTTCACATGGCTGAAGAAATTTTGTTTATACTTTATTGGTGGACACGTTCTGGAATCTATTTATATATTCTTAGCGGATGAATTGTCAAATTGGACCGAGATAATGGCTCTACGAATTGCTGTAGATAACCAAACTTATTAATTTAGATTAGCCAGTTTAGCATAGAAGTGCATTCTTTACTTGTTATTAAATGGCTGGAATTCGGCTGTAACATAAAAAGCCTCGTAATATTTCTCCCTTTCTTTAGGTTGTCTTACTTATGGCAATGGCAGCACTAAATTATTATTATAACAATGCAATTAAATAATAAAAAAAATAAAAAATTTAAAAGTTATCAAATCACAGTTTGTCTTACAATACAATGTATAGGTGACTTTTCTTTATTTAGGGTGTATTACTATTATCATGTAATGTAATAATAATAAATAAAATAGGGTCAGAGAGTCATCTTTAACTGTCAGAAATTAAGACTTTTAACATTGTTATTTAATATTATGGTTGGCTCACTACAGCAATATACCTACAAATCTATCTTAAATATGAATTGAACAGTGTGCAGCTCAAAGCAATGAAAACAGAAGTGGATTTGGGTGTCAACATTACAGAAAACCTAATGTGGGAAGAACACATTTCTATCCAACCAAAAAGGCTAAAAGTTTCATTTATTTGATAGAAGTATTCGGTACATTGACACCAGACATGATACTGAACATTTTTAAGACCTACATCAGACCTATACTTGAGTATACATTCCTAGTCTGGAGTCCATACTTTGTCAAATACATAGATTTATTTGAAAAGGTTCAGCGTAATTTCACCGAAATACCAAGACTTATGACCAACGCCTAGAGGTAAACTTTGATGCCCTATTCAATTGAGACTAAAATAGCCGTTTGCGAGGTCATAGCATGAAATTGACAACTTGTTTCTCACACAACAACCCACACAAGCACTTTCTTTCAAATAGAGTATTTGCTAGCTGAAACAAGCTACCTCAAGATGTAGTGACAGCACAGAATACAAATATCTTAAAGAACAAATTGGACAAATACCTACAAAACTTCAATAAGACAAGCAAATCGTGAACAGTGGGATACAGGCACTATCAGTTTCTACAACTGCCTGTCTGATGAAGTAATATAATAATAAATAACCCTCAAAACTTTGTCAGATGTGGCGGAACAACCTTTGTTTAGGTCGTTTACGCTCTGCCTAACCCATTAGGGGTAAAGGCGTGATTATATGTATGAATGGTTAGAGTAAAGCAAAGGGGGCGCTGGGACTTAGATTTTTTAGAAGTGGTCAGTAAATTTCAGAAAATGATGCTTTTATTTTAGCTGTATTATCACTAAATAAACATTTAATTACACTATCGATTTTTCTCTAAAAACAATATGTTTCCAGTAAATTGAGGTTTTATTTTTATGTTTTTAGTTTAGAGAAATGCGTAAAATGCTAAAATAAGTAGTTTTTATGTTTTATTTTGATAGATTAAAGGAAATAATCATTTTATTACTCTTTTGAATAGTTTTCATGTATATTATGGTTAAAAAAAAACGCGACAGTGGCCAGTGAACTGCCAGAAGCGACCTTTGTGGCGGTACGAAACAACTGGCGAACCAATATGCCAACAAGATAACCTTCCTGCTGGTTAGGTTGAATTCTTCGAACTCAACGATCCCAAAGCAAAAAAAAGTCAAGTCACTCAAAATCCCGAAAAATATCGAAGCGAAAAAATTTAAAGATAAGAATAAATTGTTTATTTTGACATAATATTACTAAATTCATCATAAAACGTGATATTTTACAAATATCATAAAATTTTCAAAAATCCTGATAAAAAATTTCTTAAATCACTCGACATCTCAAAAATATCGACTGTAGCGAAAAATCGAATGAGCTATTTTGCCATATTTTAACCAAATTCATCGCAAAAAATGGGATTTTTGGACAAAAAAATATAATTTAAAAGTGTTTTAATAGGCACCTCATTTCCTTTACTCTGTTTATTGTTTAACCATAAATGGAAAGTTTAGTTTTTTTATCTCACAACTTGCGTGTGTGTGTGTGTAAATGTACCTACACGCAAATTGCCTTAGTGTGCGAGTTACCCAAATTAAACCTTTGGTTATGCACACAAGCGTCCATATCTGTACATATACTAAAACAAAAGTAAACCCCCCTCACTTGTGCTACTTGTGCAACTCTGCCAGGGTAGGTAAAATAAGAGAGGCATATTGGGCAAGAAGTGAAGCCATTAAAACAATAAAACCTCTTGAAGCAATTTTCCGGCCGATCTGACCAGCAAAAATATATAGGTACTAACTTAAAAAAAACTGGTTAAAAAGTTTTATTGAAATACAACACACACACACAATCACGCCTTTATCCTTAATGGGGTAGGCAGAGCGTAAACAACCTAAACAAAGATTGTTCCGCCACGTGTGACAAACTTTTGAGGGTTAAGATAGATTTGTAGGTATACTGCTGTAGTGACAAGTTGTCAGCCCATCGCCTAAATTGCAATATACTGAAACCCTCGGATAGCCTTAGCTGGTTTATACAGCATGCTGGGGAGGAAATGCAGCTGGCACATTCTATGTTTTTCTTTCGCTCCCAGGCCAGCATGGATGAAATTAATTAAAATACAAACTTGGAGGATACTCAATAAATAAAATATATTCCTTTCATATAAGAAAATGGCAGCAATTTTTGATAGGAACCAGCAGCGGAGGAGTTTTTTAATATCAGAAATAAGCTATAACTTGAAAAAAAAAATTGTGCTTTTGCCGCAACAGGTTCAGATAATAATTCTAAACTGCCCTGCTATTAACCTACCATTGAAACTGAACAACTAATATGAGGTATAACAAAATAAGCTGACCAAACTTTAGCAAACCATGTCCCGCATGTCCGAGCACCTGCTCGCATGAGGATTTGCTCGAGAGCAACCAGAGAGACACTGTGGTAGCCACTTTCTGGGCAAGTAAGATTTAGCCTGACACGAAAGAGGAAGGGTGTGAACCTAGCGTACAGAATTTATATAGTCCTAAGTACAGAATGGCCACTCTCCGTGCCGCACCCGATCTAGTTACCTCACCATGGGCTCTCGACCCGGAGGTCCCGGGTTCGATTCCCTTAGTTCCACCAACCAACCACTGTATTTTTGGTGAATAATATGATAAACATGAATGATAATAATGCTATACTTAAACAGCAGCAGTTATTGCAATTAATCTTATTTTTTTATGAAATATAATATTATTTCTTTCAGAAATGAATTTCTTTTGCTCTTATTATCCGCCAAGCTCGTCATATTATCTATACCCCGTGATTTTGCATTCACTGCAGAAAATTCCTTGGGTCTATTCAGAACAATAATCTAAATGTATTTCATCATCATTCATTTAAGAGCTCAGCTCTTGTCATTGAGTACATGAAGTGAACGCCAACACTCCGTGCACTCCGCCTTCTAATTGACTCCCTGTTTGGTTTAATATACATACATACATACATACATATAATCACGCCTTTATCCCTAATGGGGTAGGCAGAGCGTGAACGACCTGAGCAAAGGTCGATCCGCCACGTCTGACAAAGTGTTGAGGGTTTTTTAAAGATAGATTTGTAGGTATATTGCTGTAGTGACAGGTTGTCAGCCTATCGCCTAAACTGAAATATACAGAAGCCCTCGGATCCCTTAGCTGGTTTTTACAGCATGCCCGGGAGGAAATGCAGCTGGCGCATTCTATGTTTTTCTCTCGCTCCCAGCCCAGCATGGAAGTATAATATAATTACTAATAGTAATAAGTAATTAGTATAATATAGGTTTCTTTATTTTGATTTATGTCTAAATTTAATCTTAAATTATTTGCCCTGAATTCCCTCGAGTTTTATGATCATCCTACTGTTGCCGTAGCCTCTTTTGTGACATTCTGTGTGACTGTCCATACCCTTGGTTTATACCATAGTTTTTAGATAGATGACATCTTGTTTCGTAGGATATATTTTTGAAAAATTATACTTTACTAAAAAGATATGGTACCTATGTACTATTGACGGTCACGGTTTAATACACATTAAATAGTATTTCCGGCTCAACTAAGTTTCCCCCCTACTGTGATGTTGGCTCCCCCCCCATACTGGGGCATACAAATAATATCAATATTTCAGTCCCCGATCGATGGTGACCTTTGCCTTGGACTATGACGTCTATTACTGCTATCAGTTAATTAATTATTTGGAATGTACTGCAGTTTCCGTCTGACGCAAGTGTTTCGGTGCATTTCTTCCATGCTGGACAGGGAGCGAGAGAAAAATATAGAATGTGCCAGCTGCATTTCCTCCCAAGCATGCTGTAAAAACCAGCTAAGGGATCCGAGGGTTTCAGTATAATGCAATTTAGGCGATGGGCTGACAACCTGTCACCACAGCAATATACATACAAATCTATCTTTAATTAGCCCCAAAACTTTGTCAGTCGTGGCGGAATGACCTTTATTTAGGTCGTTTACGCTCTGCCTACCTCGTTAGGAATAAAGGCGTGATGATGTGTATGTATGTTTCGGTGCATTATTTAAACTGTTTCCAAGTTAACGTCGTTATTGAATTTTAAATTGTTGAATCGATTTCCCCTTTCCTCAGCACATAAGAATAATGTCCTCGCCGTCACTGTCAAGGTCAACGCGCGTAACGAATATGTACTTGGGAAGTAACGTCCATTACGTTGGAATATGAAACAATCTCATTACGTTAGATGATGAGGATGTAACGAGTCATTTGGCGTTTAGGGAAAAACATTTAGCCGTTTACTGTCAAGATGAGCCAAAACTTGGCGTGTATTGAAATTTATTGATTGTTATTTTGAATTTAATACAAAACAGCTAGCTGCAAAATATTTTCAAAATCAGCTCAAAACGTAGCACTTCCGCACGCCCTTCTTGCGGGGTATGCGGTAAGACGGATCGGCGGGGGGAAGTGAGTGTACATTCTGTATGTAGTACTATTATATACTCCGTGACAACAGAACACACGAGAGGGGTGGAGGAGCGAAGAATGAGTCATCCGACGCGAGGAACCAGAGGGATGAGAGAAACGAGTAGCAAATGAGTGACGAGAGGAACATAGTGACTCAATAGACTTAAAAAACACGACAGACGCTATGTAGTGTATGTAGTACGTGAGACGCGAGAGACAAGACGGACGGAAGTTATATTCTAAAGTATGCACATTTTTGATTCTGTTGATAAGATTCAAACTGTGTTTTAAAGTTGGTATCAATGTAGGACCTATAGCTTGCTTGGCGCGAACAAAGCTGCGGGCAACAGCTAGTATCATATACGAGGTGTAAGGGACAAACCCGCAAATGGATGGGGGTTGTTTAGTCAACAAAACGGAACAACAGCTGGGAATTCTTATTGATTAATGAATAAAAACCTGGCTTCCCCATATAAAACAACCACCTCGACCAGATAATTGTATAATCTATGTATAAAAATTTCCTTTAAGAATTTTCTGTAGATATGACCATTGCATTGTTTATGAACTAACGGTGTAACGGGAATGCTCTGGTTGCCCTACTGAAAGTCTGAAGGCACAGTTTGCATTGACCCTGCTCGGCTGTCGCGTTGACGTTAATAAATGATACGCGCAGGTCATAACGATCAAGGTTAAAAGGTTCTACGCCAAACATGACCTAGGTTCTAGAAGCATTCAATAAACAGACCGTAAAGTATAGTTTTATTTAGGTATGTTTTGAAATTTATTTTAATTTAATATGGGTGACTGTAGGTGAACAAAAAAACTGTCCAACAGCGCGTCGGACACGCCTATATGTTTATATGTATATAGGTAAAAAAGGGTTTTGATTTTTGTATGAAAGTCTGTGAAATTTCAGTTTAGGCTGATGATTTAAAAAAAAAACTCGCATGTCAGTGTTTTTGATTGCGAGAAACGAGTTGCACATGAGTGACGAGAGGAACAATAGTGAATAGTCTTAAGATATCTCTTAGGGACACGAAACACGATGCGCTTTAGTAAGTGAGGGACGCGAGCGACGGTAACGCGAGAGGCGAGAGGGACGGAAGATATCCTCTAAAGTATGCATATTTGTAAACCTGTAGATAAGATTCAAACTGTGTTTTAAACTTTGTATTTAGGACCTATAGCTAGCTTGGCGAGACCTAAGCCGCGGCCAACAGCTAGTTTTTTTTATAATTTTTGCATTTATGGTTTAGAAGATAAGTATAGAAAAAAGATATCAAAAATACAGCTACTTTGAATGTAAACAATAAGAGACAGAAATATTTTATAGAATTTGTTGCAAAGAAACCTTTATTTCATTTTAAAATACCTCAATATAGCACAAAAAAAAATGATTTTCGCCCACATTCTTTTCTATAGGAGTGGTCCAAAGATAATATACATGTTTTTTTTGTTGTTTTTTTTTTACATTATCGAATTTGCATCATTACATCCATCTTCGTACCAAAAGTCAATATTGGTGAAAAAATGAGATTTGAACAGGTGTGTGGCTTACAGTTGGACAGAGAGACAGACAGACTCTACGAAATTATAAATAAGGCTTCCTAGTTGACCAAGGAACCGTCAAAAAACAGTTATCCCATTTTTTAAAAAACTGGTCATTATAGCGCTACACACTACAATGTAAAATTGCCCTCAATATTTGTGTGACGTTTTTTACGAGGAGTTTTCGCTCTGCGTGCTCCGTAAGCCGTAAGGGATAAAGGTCTGATATTATGTTTGTATATGTATTACATACATAAGTTTAATCACGCTTTTATCCCCAATGGGGTAGGCAGAGCGTAAACGACCTAATCGAAGATCGGTCCGCCACGTCTGACAAAGTTTTGAGAGTTATTTAAGATAGATTTGTAGGAATATTGCTATAGTGACAATGTGTTTTTGAAAATATATTAAGAATAACAAATTAAAAATTCGATCGCTGACGGGATACGAACCCGCGTCTTTAGAAAACCGGCCAAACGTCAGCGGTCGAATTATTAATTTGTTTTTTCTAATATTAGAAAATGTCGCAAAAACCTATTAGAAAATGTGTTTTTGTCCCAGCTCCACAAGATAATCGGCTTCTCACCATCACTGATGCAAGTGGTGATGGCAAACGATGTGCCGATCCCAGTGCGGCAGGCGGGCGTGGTCTACCTCAAGAACCTGGTCATGGCCAGCTGGCAGGAGAGGGAGGCGGAAGAAGGTACCGTATATGATACTCATTACTGCCCCCGTGGTCAAGTACTCAGAGCCATGGGCTTACGATCCGGAGGTCCTGGGTTCGATTGCCAGGGCTGGAAACCTATACAGATGATATTGGCAAGTAGTTTTAAATTTTATAATACCATACAGTATCACTAAATAAAAAAGGAACATTGAGACTAAACTTGAAACAAGTCTAAAGGCTTAATTTTGGGAATTTTGTTAAAAATAGAGAAATAAATGGCAAACACCAAATTGTGAGATCAAAATTATTATTTTATTTGCTGAGAAGATAGCCAGAGACCCCTTCTATCACCATTCCTTTTTGGCAAACGATGCACCAAACACCCTGTACATTTCTTAAAAAAGCAGCTAAAACAATCATCAATCAATACATAGTATAAAACAAAGTCGCTTTCTCTGTCCCTATATCCCTATGTATGCTTCGATCTTTAAAACTGCGCAACGGATTTTGATACAGTTTCTATTAATGGATAGAGTGATTCAAGAGGAAGGTTTCTATGTATAATACATGCATAATATAGTAGAGAAACACTGATGAGTTCCGCTTTGCAGCCGGGGCGGTTCGCTAGTAAAAGAATAAAATATTGGACCGTGATTAGTCCGATTTAGAGTACTTCCCTCGTTATATGAGTTTTTTTTTTCTGTAGGCGAAGTGGTGCCGTTCCCAATCCACGAGCAGGACCGCGCCATGGTCCGCGACAGCATCGTGGACGCGATCGTGCAGACCCCTGACATCATCCGCATACAACTGTGCGTCTGCCTGAAGTTAATCATCAAACATGACTTCCCGGCGCGCTGGACTCAAGTCGTCGACAAAATACACATCTACATGCAGAACCCTGACGCTAACAGCTGGATGGGGGCTTTGCTTTGCCTTTACCAGCTGATTAAGAACTACGAGTACTACCAGGTAGCTATGAGTGATTGCATAAAAAATCTGAAATAAATATTAAAATAGGTTTGCTCTTGACTCGGTTACATATTACAATGTCAGAAAACATAATGCCTTTACTTAAAATGCATGAGCCCAAAATACCCGAAATCGAAATACTTTATGTTCAAAATGACAAGTATGTAGAATACCAATGATTTAAAGTACCTTACGGTCGAATAACCGAAACCCAAAAATTAAATGTACTAAATACTTAACCCTAAAATATTTAACCATAAAAGACTAAACTTGAAGTTAGGGGGGGCTCGGGGGGCGCAGCCCCCCGCAATAAAAAATAAAAACATTCTACTCAGATCCGACTCAGTAGGTTAGGTTAGGTTAGAGTAGTGACCCTTTGGAGCGAACGAAGTGAGCGACCGAGCCGCAGGGTGTGAGATCGTTCTCTTCCATGTCCGCTTTTACGACGTCAAGCCAGCGATAGATGTAAACGATACGATGAGTAACTGACAGAATTCTTAATATAAGTAAATCAAATATAATATCAACTATGACATTGACACATCATGTATTATTATTTTTTTCTTTTTGGTTTTGTAATTTAAGGATAATTGAAAATTTGATAAATTACACATTCGGAATTTTGAAAACTGAGATAATAATTATTAGTATTTAAAAATTCGGAATTGTACAGTAAGATGTACTGGATTAAGGTATTATGAATAATACGGTATTAAGATTTCGGGTATTTTGGGCCCATGCATTTTAAGTAAAGGCATTATGTTTTCTGACATTGTAATATGTAACCTCTTGACTCCAGTCTAGGTCGGAAGCGACAGAGACGAAGTCGAATTATTCGAATAGATTTCATTACTAGTAATCGAATGTTCATTTATCATTCGAACGATTAATTTCTGAATCATTTCTGTTCATTTGGGTGTTGTATTTGTTTCAATTTATTCATTCATTTTTCGAATATGTTGATTAATTCGAATTAGAATTCGGATGTCACAGCGTCAAATTAACCAGTGAAACAAACCGCTCAGTGATCTTCGAAGTTTGTACAAAAAATAAATACCATTGCACATTTTTATTGCCAATTTTCTTTCAATTCATTAAATTTCTTTCGTATGAACAGGTTTGAAAAAATATATATTCGAATACATATTTCGAAAAGTCACTCTCCACAATCAAATTTTAGGAATGGCGAGCTATTCGAATTAATCATTCATATTCACCCATATTATAATAATAAAATAAAAACAACCCATTCCACCCATCTAATAAATAAATATAAAAATAATATAAATGTTTGGTACCAGGCGGAGAAACGGGTGCCGCTCATCGAGGCCATGAACCTCCTGCTGCCCATGATGTACAACCTGATGGTCACCATCCAGCCTGACCAGAGCGTCGAGTCGGTGCTCATTCAGAAACAGATACTCAAATGCTTTTTTGCACTAGTAAAGGTGAGCGATTCATTGTTTACATTTGTTTGCTCTTGGATGTATGCGTCTGTCGTGGCGTACCTTAATTATTTCAGTCCGTTCATTTCTTTTTTTTATTTGAACAAATATGGTTAGAATAATTGTTATTTAATTTTTATTATTACACTTTTAACAATAACTGATGCCGATACGTATAAACGATATGTGTAAAATGAATAATCTAAATCCATTCACTCGTTTCATGTTTGACAAACAACTTTTGGGGTGCTTTGGGTCGGTTTGAATAATAGTTTTCGCCCAATTTTGTCAGAAATCCTCTCGATCCATCATGCATGTAGGTAGATGTAGGGCTGGTTAGATATTACTCTTCATAAACTGACTAAAGGGTGCCCACCGGAAAATTTACAGGTTTGAAATTAAGGTTTTTTTTTCAAATTGAGCATTCTTATTGCGGATTTATTATTCGCGATGAGTCACTGATCAAAAGGACATGGTGCGTTTGTGGTCGAGCAATATCTGAAACAGGTAAATCATTCGTAGGTGCGCGTCGCCGTTATTGTACACATTTTAATAAGGCTACTCGTAAGTAATGTGATGAACAAGGACGTAACTTACTGATCGTGGGCGTAAAGAATCAGCCTTGAAGTACAGTTGGTTGCGCCGTTTTACATCGCTGTCTATTCTTTGAAATATTATTAACCAATATAGTTACGTTGCTTGACACTTTGATGCCATTTCCTTTTTCTGCACACTATTCTTCGCAATGCTAGAGCGAGAGACAATGATCGCAGCCATATTGGCACAACTACAAACAGCACCACAGCGGTGGAAGACAGAACTTCGACTTCTGCCCGCCAGTCCTCCATAAACCGCACTCCTCCAGGTTTATCAAAGTCAGCAGCAACACTGGTACATGTGGCTCAATTTCAGCCCAAAATTATGCGCAATCCGATTCAATTAACCCATTTAATAAAGAACAAAGTTCCTAACGGGATAAAGAAATTTAATTTTACCTAAGGTTAGGTAAGGTCTTAATGAAAATGGCAAAGCTTGCGATGTTTTATGCAAAATCACGGCTCGATGGTTTTCGATCAGTACGAACGCATGGCAACATACTGTCCCGTGATGAAACACTTAGGTATTCATATTTCTGGGTACTTAAGCAAACGGAACATGCCTGATTGGTGGCCATACAAACCGCTTGCTTTTCCCCAAAACAACAGTTTGTCAACCATTTCTTCTGTTGCAAATGTGAGGGTCCAGCTGCAAGAGAGCCTCATAAAAACGGGAGTCATTTGCACGTAATTGCGTTTAAAAATAAAAATCTGCATCACGACTGCCCAAATTTGGCAAAATAAATCTACACCTAAATAAACGCAATTATAACAATAGTAAAAGGCAGGCTTTTTAAAAACAGGCTTTCTATTATGCGTGCAGGTTAATTCCTTTTCTTTTTATGTAACCCTATTTTAATCTAATTGATGACGGGCCGAGCTAGGGTAGCGGCTTGAATGCAAAATTAAATCAAGCACGTTTTGAGAATTTGTAACTGATGTGTAATCGTGTGATATATTTTTAAAATTACCTCAAAATGCCCTTTCATATAATACCACACACGATAGGAATACGAACGATATATTTTTTTTAAATAGAAGTAACCCCCCCCCCCCACTTGTGCACAACTCCGCCAGGGTGGGGAACTAAGAGAGGCATATTGGGCAATAAGTGAAGCCATTCTTCTTCTGCCTAGCGTTTTCCCGGCTTGATGCTGGGGTCCGCTTTTCGGCTTTTTCTACTCGACTTTGCCCGGTCTTCGGCACCCACTGGTGTGAGATCGTTCTCTTTCATATCCGCTTTTACGACGTCGAACCAGCGCTTCTTTGGTCTGCCGCGTGATCCTAGGGCCTTGGACAGTGAGGTCGAGGCATCTCTTACCGACGTAGTCTGGCGGTCTGCGACTTACATGACCATACCATCGAAGACGACTTCCCTACAGCTTATCTGCTACGTCGCGGATTCCAAGGTTGCCACCGATGTGCTCGTTACGAATGCGATCTAATCTCGTAACGCCGCACATCCATCGCAACATCTTCATCTCCGCGACGTGAAGCTGCTGGACATGTCTTCCAAGGACAGGCCAGGTCTCGCAGCCGTATAGTAGGACTGGTCGGATGATACACTTGTTCACAAGACCCTTAAGCTTCACTGCAGTTATTTCCCGCACTTTTTCCCAAGCAGCGCTGATTCGGGCTTAGACATCGTAATCAATTTGACCAGACTCGTGCAACACGGACCCAAGGTTTTAAATTTATCTGTTTTTAGAACAAGTTCATCTCCCACCTTTATGTGGTTGGGGTCTCTGCTGCCACATGCCATGTACTCGGTCATCGCGACATTCGAGTTTTTAACCACCGTTCTCAAGCTCACCCTTCCATTAGGTCACCCTTTCATTAGGTCACCTTGTGCTCCAGTTTCTGTTTGTCCTCATCTGTAAGTGCGATGTCATCGGCGTCCATCATAAGCCATGGAGATGGTTCATGGACCTTCGCCGAAACAACGTCTAACACCACACTAAACAGAAAAGGACTCAGGGCCGAGCCTTGGTGAACACCTACCGTGATAAGGAAAGGGTGAGTTTCGCCAACGGCAGTCCTCACTATGGATTCGGAGTTGTGGTTCATGTCGCTGATAATATCAATGTAGGTTTGTGGCACACTCTTTTCAAATCACCTGACGCGGTACGCCTGCAGACCCAGAAAAGCCATACGCCAGGGCTTCTTCTTCTCTCTGTACGCTTCGACTAGTATCCTTAAGGCAAAGATGGGATCAATGGTGCCACAGCCAGGTCGGAAGTTCGGAACCCATACTGACACTCAGGGCAATCTTGCCGGAGCCGATTATACGATCGAAGAGTTTCATGGTGTGCAATATGACCTTAACACCGCGGTAGCTACCACAGTCCTGTACACTACCTTTGCTTTTATAGATTAGGTTTATAATGCTGAATCTTCAGGAGTTTGGTATTTTGCGGCCAGTTAGAATGCGATTAAAAAGGTCAGTCAGGTATAGTCACACCACGAGAACCCATCGATTTCCACGCCTCAATCGGTATGTCATCAGAGCCCACGTCTTAATTATTCATAGTGCAAAGACAATTGTCCTCATCCGGTGTTATAGGGGCAACTAGTCCAAGATTGGGAGGCAGTTCCGGGAGAGACAGATTTCCGTGTTGCGTGTTAAGCAACTCGTGAAAGTAGCGACGCCATCTCTCCTTTACCTTACTCGCATCGCAAACCAGAGTGCCATTCGCTTCTTTAACACAATGACATTTGCTAATATCCTGTAAGTTAAGCCATTAAAACAATAAAACTTCTAGTTGCAATTTTCCGGGATTTGTTAAGGGGAGGTTCCGACTAGCCTACTAGGGTGCTGTCGTACTTTTACTGCCACTTTACTGCCTTATTAGTCTTAATGGTTTTAGCCGTGGTTTTTCGATCCGGAGGTCACGGGTTCGATTCTTAGTGGGGTCAACGACTTTGTGTTGTTTTTTCTAGCTCGGTTAGGACGTTGCAGGATGATCACCTGATTGTTCTTACACTAAGAAGATAAACAACCTGTCACTATAGCAATATGCCTATAAATCTTAAATGACCCTCAAAATTTTGTCAGACATGGAAAGACCTTTGTTTAGGTCGTTAACGCTCTAAATACCCCATTAGGGATAAAGGCTAGATTATAGCAAAAGGACATCGAATGACCCCAGCATGCATATATTTTATTTTGACTATTATGAATGTTAGGTAAGCTCTTAAATAAATGATGATACTAATGTAATCGTCGTGGTTTTTGTCACCCAGTACCTGTTACCATTGGAGCTGATCACGAAGGAGGTGTTCACCAAGTGGATGGAGGTGCTGAGGGTGGCGGTCGAGCAGCCGGTGCCGGACTCGACGCTGCAGGTGGACAAGGACGAGCGTCCGGAGCTGCCCTGGTGGAAGTGCAAGAAGTGGGCCGTGCACACGCTCTACAGGCTGTTCGAGAGGTAACAGTAGCGATGCAATTTATTTTTTTTATTATTATATTTAGAGTGGATGCAAATTGCACAAGACCGAAAAAAGTGGAAACAAAAAGGGGAGGCCTTTGCCCAGCAGTGGGACAGAACAGGCTAGCTAAAAAAAAAATTTTAGACGGACAGGCAGTTGGAACAACTGATAAATGCCCGCATCCAGCTTTACTTTGTTGACTTTTTCTTTTGGTCAATGGTGTGTTTGTCTAGTAAGTTTTTGAATTTATTGACATTTGGCGCCGAAACCACTTCTTCGGGTAATTGGTTCCATCCTTTCACAACTCTATTAATTACAAATACAATCGTTTTTGTTTCATTCGTAGTTATGATTTTACAGCTAAGGGATTTAAGGAATCCAAGGGTTTCAGTATATTTCATTTTAGGCGATGGGCTGACAACCTGCCACTACAGCAGTATACCTACAAATTGAACTTAAATAACCCTTTAAATCTTTGTCAGACGTGGCGGAACAATTGAGATTATTAAATGTTATTTAATTAATACCTAGCCCGAATTCGTCTAAATTTAGTTCTCTCTGATACAGTATTGCATATTTTGTTTTATTTTTGGGTGTACTCAAATAATTTCATTTATATTTTGAAGATGCTGTCCATGTTTGTCCATGCTGGACTGGGAGAGATAGAAAAACATAGCATGTTCCAGCTGCCCTTCCTCCGGGGCATGCTGTTGAAGTCAGCAAAAGGGACTCGAGGGTTACAGTGTATTGTAATTTAGGCGATGGGCTGACAACCTGTCACTATAGCAATACACTTTTCAATCTAAAATTGCCCTCAATTTTTGTCAGACGTGGCGAAAGCGCTTTTTACGAGTCGAGTTTAACGCTCTGCCTACCCCGTAAGCGATAAAGGCGTGATTTTATGTATGTATGTATGTATATTTTGAAGAACATTGATGAATGTTGTTGTTCTGTATCAGGTACGGCAACCCAGTGAACGCGAGGGAGGAGTACATCCAGTTCGCGGAGTGGTACCTGACCACGTTCACGGGGGGCATCCTGGAGGTGCTGCTGCGCGTGCTGGACCAGTACCGCAACAAGGTGTACGTCTCGCCCAGGGTGCTGCAGCTGACCCTCAGCTACATCGACCACTGGTCAGTCTCCTTGTTTACCACTTTATTTGCTTCCGTGCTGGACTGTCTTAAGGCATTTTTGTAGTAATAAGTTACTAGCCTGGGAGCGAGAGAAAAACATAGAATGCGCTAGCTGCATTTCCTCCCGGGCATGTTGTAAAAACCAGCTAAGGGATTCGAGGGTTTCAGTATATTGCAATTTAGGCGATGGGCTGATAACCTGCCACTACAGCAATATACCTATATCTACAAATCTATCTTAAATAACCCTAAAAACTTTGTCAGGCGGAACGACCTTTTTTAGGTCGTTTACGCTCTGACTACCCCATTAGGGATAAAATAAATTATATGTATGTATTTATAGATGGAGTGGAGTTTATTTTATAAGACACCCGAAAACTGTACTGTTACCTTATCTCTCCTCGCACTGTATATTTTATTTAGTTATCGAACTATACAGTAGTTAGTGTGAAGAGAAGAGACAGTCTATATGATAAAGATAATCGAGGACAGCGACCGAGACCGACGGCATCACTACATAGTTTAAAACAAAGTCGCTTTATCTGTCCCTATTTCCCTATTTATGCTTAGATCTTTAAAACTATGCAACTGATTTTTATGCGGTTTCTTTTAATGGATTGATTGATTCAAGAGAAAGGTTTATATGTATAATAGATGCATAATATATTACAGTTACACTGATGATTTCCGTGCGAAGCCGGGGTGGGTCGCTAGTTAGGGATAAAAGTGTGATTATATGTATGTATTAAAATGTAATGTGTGTTCGCAGCGTGACCCTGTCGCACTCGTGGAAGCTTCTGAAGCAGCACATGTTCACCGTGATCCAGGACGTGCTGTTCCCGCTCGTGTCGCACTCGGACGCCGACGAGGAGCTGTGGAGCACCGACCCGCACGAGTACGTGCGCAAGCAGTCTGGTGAGCATACTATACTATATTATCTAGGGAGCATACTACACTATATTATCTAGGGAGCATACTATACTATATTATCTAGGGAGCATACTACACTATATTATCTAGGGAGCATACTATACTATATTATCTAGGGAGCATACTACACTATATTATCTAGGGAGCATACTATACTATATTATCTAGGGAGCATACTATACTATATTATCTACTGAGCATACTATACTATATTATCTAGGTAGCATACTATACTATATTATCTAGGGAGCATACTACACTATATTATCTAGGGAGCATACTATACTATATTATCTAGGGAGCATACTACACTATATTATCTAGGGAGCATACTATACTATATTATCTAGGGAGCATACTACACTATATTATCTAGGGAGCATACTATACTATATTATCTAGGGAGCATACTACACTATATTATCTAGGGAGCATACTATACTATATTATCTAGGGAGCATACTATACTATATTATCTACTGAGCATACTATACTATATTATCTAGGTAGCATACTATACTATATTATCTAGGGAGCATACTACACTATATTATCTAGGGAGCACACTATACTATATTATCTAGGGAGCATACTACACTATATTATCTAGGGAGCATCCTACACTATATTATCTAGGGAGCATACTACACTATATTATCTAGGGAGTATACTACACTATATTATCTAGGGAGCATACTACACTATTATCCAGGGAGCATACTATACTATATTATCTAGGGAGCATACTACACTATATTATCTAGGGAGCATACTATACTATATTATCTAGGGAGCATACTATACTATATTATCTAGGGAGCATACTTTACTATATTATCTAGGGAGCACACTACACTATATTATCTAGGGAGCATCCTACACTATATTATCTAGGGAGCATACTACACTATATTATCTATGGAGCATACTACACTATATTATCTAGGGAGCATACTACACTATATTATCTAGGGAGCATACTATACTATATTATCTAGGGAGCATACTACACTATATTATCTAGGGAGCATACTATACTATATTATCTAGGGAGCATACTATACTATATTATCTAGGGAGCATACTATACTATATTATCTAGGGAGCATACTATACTATATTATCTAGGGAGCACATTATACTATATTATCTAGGGAGCATACTACACTATATTATCTAGGGAGCATCCTACACTATATTATCTAGGGAGCATCCTACACTATATTATCTAGGGAGCATACTACACTATATTATCTAGGGAGCATACTACACTATATTATCTAGGGAGCATCCTACACTATATTATCTAGGGAGCATACTACACTATATTATCTAGGGAGCATACTAAATTATATTATCTAGTGAGCATCCTATTCATCATTGGCCTCATACGTCTTTGACAGATCGATTTAGTCACTATCCGAGACAAGATTTTTCGTGGCTATATAAACCGATACGGGAGCGGCAACATTTCTCGCATGGTCTGCATTTGAAGGTGGTAAACTTGGTGAATGATTGCTGTGTATTTAGAGCATCCTATTATAGTTTCTAAAATATGATTAACAACAAATCGACGGACGATATTACAAAGACAGTATTTTTGTCTATACTATTTCCATATCAGATTTAGAATAAAGGTAAACAAAGTTTCATGTCTTATTATACAAAAACACATTTCAAAAATAAATGATGCGTGTTGGCAAATCAGTTAGATGACTAAAACTACTATTTCATTATTTTGACAAATCTAATATCTAAAACTTATTTTAGAAACAAGATCTTCGATTAAAAGACATGAAAATCTGGTGTAGTGAGGATCCTATAGTTTCTAAAATATGATTAACAACAAATCAACGGTCGATATTCCAAAGACAGTATTTTTATCTAGCGACTGCCACTCTGCCATACTTGTGGTTGCGCGTACGGACACGCGCCTGAGTGTGCGTAATACTATGGCGAACTAACGTACACTAAGACCGTACACACGGGGACGACCAGAAAATTCTTTTAGGAAGTGAAGAAAAAAAGGTTTTTCCATTCACCGCGATCAGACAATTTGTATGGAAAAGCCATTTATTTATACACTTCCTAAAAAAAAAAAAAACTCCTGCTGCTAGTTGTTCAGTTTCGTTGACTGAGCAACCCCTATCAGTTTGCGATACGCTGTTCCTTACACCCGGTATACGAATATTATAAATACGAAAGTTAGGATGTTTGTTACTCAGTCACGTTTCAAATACTGGACGGATCGGGATAAGACTTAACACTAAAATGTTAATTTCCACTGGAAACTCTGTTAACGCAGTGTGAAAGGGGAAATTATTAGGGGCATCCTTTTAAAATGAATCCTGCATTTTAGTTATTTGTTTTACCTACAGATATGTTCGAAGATTTCATATCACCGGTATCAGCAGCTCAGACACTTCTAATTTCGTGTTGTAAAAAGCGGAAAGACATGCTCGAGCGAACGATGCAGCTGTGCATGCAAGTGCTGACCAGCCAGAGCGGCGAGTACGGGCCGAAGCAGCGCGACGGCGCGCTCACCATGGTGGGCACGCTCAACAACGTGCTCATCAAGCAGAAGTACTACAGGGAACAGATAGAGTCCCTCTTCAGTCAGTACGTGTTCCCGGAGTTCCGGAGCCCGCTGGGCTACATGCGCGCCAGGGCCTGCTGGGTAAATTAAAAACTTTTATTCATATAATCACGCCTTCGTTCCTAATAGGGTAAACAGAGCCGTAAACGACTTAAACAAAGGTCGTTCCGTCACGTTTGACAAAGTTTTGACGGTTATTTAAGACAGGTTCTAGGTACATTACTGTAGTGATAGGTTGTCAGCCCATCCCTTAAATTGCAATACACTGAAATCCTCTGATCCTTTAGCTGGTTTTCACATTCAGCACATGCAGTTGGCACATTCTATGTTTTTCTCCCCCTCCCAGTCCAGCATCTATAAATGTCGGGGAGAATCAGGATTTTTGTTCTCTGAAGCTTCATGGGGAGGAAATCGGGTGGCAACCTCAGGCTAAATACCTGGGGGTAACCATAGACCGAAGCCTGTCCATGAGTAAGCATGTGGCGAGCGTGATTGGGCAAACAAGGGCTGCCATTGCTTTGCTCCGTCCCGCTCTCTGCTCGAGGCTCCCGTTGCGCATGAAGGTCGGCGTCTATAAGGCGTACGTGAGGACCCGTCTTACGTACGCCGCGCCTGCATGGTACGCGTTGGTCTCTGAGACCAACCGCCAGATGCGGGCCCAGCAGTCGAAGGCGTTGCGCACCATTGCGGATGCGCCGATGTTCGTCCGCAACGAAGTCATTCGGAGAGACCTAAAAGTCGAGACCCTGGATGAGTTCGTGTCCAGGCTCTCGACCAGGATGTTCGCGCGCGCAGATCGGTCAGACTTCGAACATCTTCGGAATCTGGCCCCGTATCACGCGCGCCCCCCTGACCAGAAACCATTCCCTCGCGAGCTCGCTGTGGTGGAGGAGCTCGACGAGGGAACTGACAACCCAGATTGACCAACGCCACCGGTTTGAGGGCGTCGTCACACTGACGACTCGACCTTGCCGGTGGCCTCTAACATGACTTCCCCGACTATTACTTTCACCGGCTGAGCGACCCCGACAACTTTCGGGTCAGCTCGCCGGTTCCTCCGGACGTATCATCAACCGCCTGGCTAGAAGTCGCTCACTGAGCCTCCCTGAACAGGGAATCACTCGGTGGGCTGACTCGCCGGCGGTCACCGGCTTTTGACGCGCGGCCGGCCAAAGTGCCGGCCACGCCCCACCGGACTATGACTTCGTTGGCCCATAGAGGGGCGTTTTTCGCCCACTATGGGCTTTTAACCCCACGCCACGCCCGTTTTTACGGGCGTCGACAGATTCTACGCCCAGGGGGCCTAGCCCCGAAGGCGTCTCCCCGCCGGCCGCTTCGCGGCCGACGAGAAGAATTTCGCACGATTTTTGTTCTGAATATGATACCCCGCTTCTGTCCCGCTTTTGAGCATTCTGTTTTTCTTTCGCTCCCAGTCCGACATGGAAAAAAATTACATGAGACAGCATGTTACGTTTGATACAAAAAGTTCCGCCAAACTGTACAACTGTTTGTTGTCAGAAATAAACTCCCCTGTATGTTATCAAACTATTTAAACTTAAGTGAGACATTCTAAATAAAGATTTTAATAACGGGCACTCACTTTACACCGGCGAATACACTTCCCCGCAGCCGACAAACGAAACATGTCGAGTGAGTGCCCGTTATTAAAATCTTTATTTATTTATTTCCCCTGTATGTTCTTGATTTTTTTTATATTTACTTTTTTTAGGTGTTACGCTGCTTCGCGACCGTTCGTTACAAGAACGACGCCATCCTCGTAGAGGCCGTGCGACTCGAAGTGAATGCTCTACTCAACGACACTGAACTGCCGGTCAAAGTAGAAGCTGCTATCGCCATACAAATGCTGCTCACGTCACAGGACAAAGTGTTCAAAATATTAGAACCGGAAGTGAAACCTGTCTCTTTGGAGCTACTCAAGATTATCCGCGAGACCGAGAACGACAACATGGTCAACGTAATACAGAAGATTGTGTCCTTGTACACGGAACAGCTGCTGCCGATGGCTTACGAGATTATGGAGCATTTGGCGACGACGTTCAGTAAGGTTAGTTCACTAATATCCTCCTGGAAACTGCAACGTACTTTCCGACAGCATGGATCATCTTACTTTTCGGACAATCAGGTGATCAGCCTGCAATGTCCTAACCAAACAAGAAATATCAATACAAAGTAATTGTCCCCCGCCGGGGATCGAACTCCGGGACACCTCCGTATCAAGAGCCCATGGCTCAGACCGCTAGTCTAGGAAGGCAATTTTTGGCTCGTTACAATAATTGTAGCCTAAGAAATTGGCACACATTGCGGTCACAAACCCTATTTTGAACAAAAAGGACAAAAGTAAGAATAAGATAAAACGAAGGGAGGGGCGCAAAGTGCGAGTTTCTAATGCTTCTTCTTCATTGTGATATAGTTTTATTTTATTTTGTGACATAGATTTAATTTTATTCGTAATAGACTCGCTTGTGACTTTCTAAAAGTGTTATTAGGAATCTATTTTGAAATAAATGATTAAATTAATAAATTTATAAGTAAGTGCATATTTAGGAAGAGTAGTGTCTCCCGACACAGGCAATTTAGCTTAAAGGGAGACACCAATCACTATACTGTTTAAAAATTGTTTGTAATGCCCAAATAAATTTTACTTTTTTTTTTTTATTTGTTTTTGACTTTGTATTGTGTTGGTAGGTGATCGAGACGGACGCCGGCACCGACGAGAAGGCCATCACGGGGATGGGGCTCCTCAGCACCATGGAGACGGTGCTCCAGGTGATGGAAGACAACCCGGAGATCATGGCGCAGCTGGAGAAGACCGTGCTGAGGGTCGTGGGACACATACTACAGCACAACATTACCGGTAAGCAATACTTCTTTTATCGTATGCCCATTATTTGCGAGGTCCAGGCAGAGCTCGGACACTCCTAACTATTATGTCATTTTGGTCACACATCGACAGACGGCATGTTGTACTTGGCATGCATTTTGTTATACCGGTCATAATCATCACGTGATTAACTGGTTCTTGATTAAACCAACGTTTTAAAGTAGTTCACTGTAACTGAATAGTTAGAATAGATTAGGTTGCATATTTTGTATGAATTTACTTACCGTCTCTCATCACTGTGGAATCTAAAAAAGTTCCTATTGGAGTCATATATTGTGGTAGAAAGACATCCGTACACGGAACAGTACCTAACCATCTTTGGAACACAAAACTTTATTATTTCCGTTATACTGGGAAACATGCGCGCGCCATACCCGCTAAGCTCAATGTGGCCCACAATCCGGCGCGGAGTGTGAGGCATGTCGGACTGGGGAAGGGAGGTGAAGTCCATTCTGTATGTAGTACTATTATATATTCTGTGGTCCAGGGGACAGTGCAGCAGCCGGTATTGTTGCACTCTCAGGCTCGTATGTATAAAACGAGCTCGAGATTGAGAGCAATATTAAGACTTTGACAGACCATATTGTATGGAAATGATATTTCTGATACGAATTTAAATTACCTATCAGTCTCAAGTGCTGTTTATGAATACGGGCTTTAGCATCGCCCGGGGCCACGTGTAGGGTTTTTAAGATAGTTCCTACGGACGTGGAGCAACATGGACCTGTAACGACCACTTGTAACGTGCCCTCCGAAGCACGGAATCCGTTTTCTTCCAGATAATCAGGTGCATTCAGCCTGCGTTAATCCTAAACAAACTGGGAAAAAGCTCACCAAGAGCCAAAATTTACAAATAACAACTTTGTGTTCCCCCCAAACCCTGCATTGGGAAAAAAATTACAAAGTGATAAAATGACAAATATCTACTTTGAGCCTAAAACAAAATATACAAATACTATACTTCTCTCTCTCATTTGCTATGAAATTTAAAATGAATATGGAATACCATTCCAGAATACTACGACGAGGCGATGACGTTGCTGTGCAATCTCACCGAGAACACCATCTCTGAGGACATGTGGAAGGTCCTCCAACTTGTCTATCAGGTACTGTTTGGCCAAGTCCACTTCATGATGGAGCACATTCCTAGCTTTTCGGAAGATAGCATTTTGTCAACTCTCGCGGTTATCAACATTATAATGATTAAGAACGGGAAACATCAGAACAGTCATGCTGCTGCTTTTCTTCCATGCTGGCTTGGGAGCGAGAGAAAAACATTGAGTGTGCCAGCTGCATTTCCTCCCTGGCATGCTGTAAAAACCAGCTAAGGGATCCGAGGGTTTCTGTATTTGCACATTAGGCGATGGGCGGACAACCTGTCACTACAGCAATATACCTAATAATCTATCTTTAATAAAACTCAAAAAAATATTGTTAAGACGTGGCGCAACAACCTGTGTTTAGGTAGTTTACGCTCTGCCTATCCCATCAGGCATAAAGGCGTGATTATATGTATGTATGTATTATTCTATGCCTGACGTCAGATGTATCTATAATAGACGTGTGTGTGTTCGTTGGCTTTCTTCCATGCTGGACTGGAAGTAAGAGAAAAACATAGAATGTGCCAGCTGCATTTCCTCCCGAGCATGCTGTAAAAACCAGCTATGAGATCTGAAGGTTTGAGTATATTGTAATTTAGGCGATGGGCTGACAACCTGTTACTACAGCAATATACGTACACGTAGGGATAAAAGCGTGATTATATGTATGTGTTCGTTGGCGCAGGTGTTCGAGAAGGACGGCATCGAATACTTCACGGACATGATGCCGGTGCTGCACAACTACGTGACCGTGGACACGGACGCGTTCCTCTCCAACGAGAACCACATACTGGCCATGTTCAACATGTGTAAAGTAGTAAGTTGAAGGAAACAACCGGGAGTAAATAAATTACCAGACCAAACTTTATGGTGTAGATTCACACCCACGAAACTAAACAAATAAAAAAGCGTTCGACTCTGCCCAGAGGGCCAATTTTTATTTTTCGTCCTATTTTCTTTGGGGAAATTTGATCAAATTCGTCCACACCTAAAAGTTGGGTCAGCTTATTCATTTACTCCTATACAGGGTGTAAAAAAAAAACTGCGTTACTTTAAACCACATATTCTACTAACGATAACAATTAAATTTCCCAAAACACGTAAATTTTAGTACGAGGAAGGCAAAAAAACAATTCGAGGTAATATTTCGTGCTTTAGGAAAGATGTTTGTGTTTGATATCAATATAAGTGACCGTTTAGAATAGAAACATTTAGGGTTATATTTTTTTGTATGTTAGGGTTATATATTTTGTATTTTAAAGATTTTAACGAAATTCACATTAGAAGCAACACTCAATGATATTAAGTCAACCCCGTAAAGAAAATGTACCGGGTGTAAACGTACCGCAAACTGATAGGGGTTGCTCTGTCAACAAAACTGAACAACTAGCACCAGGAAATTCTTTCAGGATATGATTTTTTTTACTTTCCTATTTAAAATGACCACCACGATCAGATAGTTTGTATGGAAAAGCATTTTTTTTTATTTCCTGATAAAAAATCCTGGTGATAGTGGTTCAGTTTCCTTGACTGAGCAACCCCTACCAGTTTGCCTTGTTTTGTGTCACGTGTGCCGAACTTTGGCGCTGTTAACATAATACACTACACATGCCGAAACTGCGATTGTTGGATCAATAACTCGTTGCTTGCGAAATAATATTATTTCCCACTTGCTCGAAAATAGCTTCATTATTTTAAAGCAGCGGCCGGCAATTTTTCCAACCGACAATAATGATCAATGCCAACCGCTGCGGAAAGTCTTTGAAGTATACACTAGTATGGATTAGGTGTTTTTTAAGTTCCCTATATTATTTTTTTAAAGGCAGATAAAAGCGAACGAATGAAATGTGTGCCTGTCAAAGGCGCCATGCGAATTTTAAATGTTAATATCTTATGGAGGAATCGCAAGATTAATGTATTGTTGTTGTTTCCTCGCAAAATGAGATGCTATAAGTAATAAGTACTATAAAAGTCTCGTTTAAATCGACCATACATGGCTGTTTTTCGACTTTAAGAGTAATGTAATATACTATTGTCATGCTGTGCGCTCTAATAATAGCAATAGACCATCATTTATTTATTATCCACTGCTATGCCGATATCGATGTGGCAGATTTGTTTATTACAAAAGAAATAATAAACTCAATAGCTGAACAATCTTCTGTTTTGACTAATTAACGTTAATTTGTGGAACTTGAATCATATTCATTCAAAGAATTTCCTTGTGAAAGTTCTGTTTCGTTGACTGAGCGACCCCTATCAGTTTGCGGGACGCTATCCCTTACGGACGGTATAATGTATAATATAAACTGCATTAAGCAAAGCGGTTTGCCTTTTCTATGTTTATAGATTTTTATTATATTAGAAAGACCCGTAAGTAACGACATTTTACGCTACAGTTAATGCAAAACCTAACTTTGCTCTGATTTCTTTTAATTCTCATAAAATGCTTTTAAAATCTTGGATCGCTGCGATGCTGCAGCGAATATTTTGATTGATACATATTCGTTCGTACTGAATTGGTGTGCTTTGCAATGGTTTATATTTACTGATTTAAAATGTCGCTGCGGAAGCGCTAGCTTTTTGTTTCTGTGTTTATATTATTATGATTAGTAGTATCAGCTGAACTGTTGATAGAAAAACATATAATGTGCTAGCTTTAAAACCATCTAAAGCACTCGAGGGTTTCAGTATATTGCAATTTAGGGGTCACAAGCAGTCACTACAGCAATGTACAGATACATTTATTGTATCTGAAATAACCCTCAAAACTTGTCAACATGAAGAAACTACCTTTGTTTAGATGTTGAAGATCTGCTTACCCCATTTGGGATAAAGACTTCAAGCTATGCCTACTTCATGAGGCAGGGATAAAGGTTACATCTTGCTCAATAATCGTTCAGTGTTTATGTTCTTAAATCCGTTACTTGTTATATTACTATTTATCTATTTTATTGACTTTATGAGGATTTCAGTTATAGTTATTATTATGTTAGATAATATTAACATTATACCAATATAACCATTATAAATTTATAGAACTATGCCAATTTACAATTATGCGAAATGACTACTAGGCGGAACATTCTATGCCTAAAAATTAGGAGTAAAAATCTTATGCCTGGCAAAGGGAACCCTGCACGGGTCCGTATCTGAACCCCACTCATTATGCAGTTTTATAAATAAACATCAAATGATCGGATGATATTCCAAAATATGCGCTAGATGAGGACGAAATATTAATAATTATTAGAATTTATGTTAACTTTTATAATAATATTGAGCCGGTGTCGTTGATTAATGCGTTAATTTTTTTTAAACATTTAATTTAAACTTGCGGGGTTTCAAATATTAATTAGCCACTTGCCTAGTTTCAATAGAGAAAACTAAAGAACTGAATGAGAAATGTCGCTGTGCGTGACACCTTCTAGCATATGCAAACATGGAAATGTATACGGGGTGTAAGGGACAGCGTCCCGCAAACTGATAGGGGTTGCTCAGTCAACGAAACTGAACAACGATCACCAGAAAAATCTAAATTTTATTTTCACTTCATGAATAAAGAAATCCTGCTGGCTGATCAATTTTATTGAATTACAATAGGTATAGAAACATTTTGAATCCGAGGTCCTATAATAACTATACACAACACATATTTTTGAAGCGATCCCAAACTTGAGAACATTATTTAGTAAGGGTTTGACAGGCCAGTTTGTACTGAAATGACATTTACAAATACGGCCCTTAGAAATACTCATCGAGAACGGTATCAGTAGTCATCATCATCATTACAATGTGATGTGTTTTGTTCGTGTAGGTGCTGAACTCTGGCATGGAGGATGAGTCCGAGATCTACGCGGCGAAACTGCTCGAGGTGATCGTGCTGCAGTGCGCCGGCAAGATCGACAACTGCCTGCCGAGCTTCGTGGAGCTGGTGCTGAACAGGCTCACAAGGAAGGTGGAAACCTCCGAGCTGCGGGCGGTCCTGCTTCAGGTCAGCGAGAGGGGTGGACTTATTCCGGAGCCTAGTAGTCTGAGCCATGGCTCCCGATTCGGAGGTCCTGGGTTCGATTCCCGACAAGTTATACTATATGTCAATTTATCACTTCGTGAGACAATATGCAGGCTGATTCACCTAATTGGCTGAAAGAAAAAAGAATCCGTGCTTCAGAGGACACATTAAGCCGTTCTTCCGGGTCGCTGTGTTTAATATTAGTCTTTTCGTTACACAAACCATGTCAGAGGCCTCTATGCAATCTGTTCCTTTTGTAATGTTTCAGTTCCAGTTTATGAAATGTATGTAATTTTGGCTATAGATGTATTATAATTGTTGAGTTTGTGCATGCAGGTCCTGATAGCGGTGCTGTACTGCAACCCGCAGCTGCTGTTCACGATCCTGGACAAGCTGCAGGAGTCGGTCCCCAACGCGTCCATCACACAGCACTTCATCAAACAATGGATCTATGACATCGACTGTCTTGTCGGGTATGTCTTTATTTGCTACGGGGTAGACATACATACATACATATGCAAAACTACCTAAACAAAGGTCGTTAAGCCTCGTCTGACAAAGTTTTGAGGGTTAGTTAAGATAGATTTGTTGGTCGGATATTAGGATGTTAGCCCATCGCCTAAATTGCAATATACCGAAACCCTCGGATCCTTCCATGCCGGACTGGGTGGGAGCGAGAGAAAAACATAGAAAGTGCTCGTTAATTTCATTGTTGCCGTTTGGAGAAATTGCTGGCGTAGTGAGGACCGAAAATAGTGAAGGTAGGTTGTTTTTTGTGTGTAGAGAGACGGACAAATGTGACGCGATGCATTGCTGTATGTAGGAGGGATGTGAATAACGCAGACATGGATCGCACAGTTCGACAGTACAGTCTTATGTAGAAGCAGAAATATAGTATGTACAAGTGCTTATGTAGAAAGAGCCCGATGGTGTAGTGGATAGGGCCGCTGCCTCCTGAGCGGGAAGGTCGTGGCTCGAATCCCACCACGTACCAATGTGTTTTTCGGTTTTCGAATTTCATATGTACGTTTATTCAGCGCTTTTTACGTGCTTCGGAAGGCACGTTAAGCCGTTGGTCCCGGTCAATATCGTTTAACACCGTAGTATTAGTCAAGTTAAGCCATGTCAGGGACCAGTGCTAAGCATTGGCGGCTTGAAAACTCTGACCTAATCTAGGATTGGGTCTGGTTTCCCTTCAGGGTTGCAGAGGCTCTGTGTAAAAACCAGTACCCTCGTTCAATCCCCTAGATTAGGTAGTCGACCCCGTGAGATATGGGATAAGGCTAAGGAGATGATGATGAAGTGTCTATGTAGAACCCAAAACTCGGCATGAGCAAAGCCGTGGGCAAAAGCTTGTATTTTATATACATACAAAGACTACTGTATGTCTTTTTAGTGACAAAATGTTATTATACATTGGAAGAATATTTAAATGATACTGTCATTAAATAATTAATTAATCTAAGTTTGAGTTTATGATGATGACATTGTGTATTATTTTTGAATTCATTCGTTTTATAATCTTTTATTTGTTTCATGTGTTGCGTTATGTAATAGTTATTTTAATTTGTTCAATTTTTTTATTGTTCATGTGCAAAATATTGTATGCCAATATGGCGGGACATAGTTGGACATTTTTATAATATTAAACACCATTGTACCTATGATTCACAATTAATAAATTTCATTTCATTTCACTATTATAAAAAAAATTTGGTTACTTTGCAGATTGCACGATAGGAAACTGTGCGTGCTCGGGATCTGCACTCTGCTGGAGATGGGCCCGCAGCGGCCCTGCCTGGACGAAGTGATGGGCAAGCTGCTGCCCTCGTGCCTGGTGCTGTTCGACGGGCTGAAGCGCGCGTACGAGGCCCGCGCCGAGGCCGACGACGACTCCGACGACGACGACGCCGACGACGACGACGAGCCTGAAGGTCTGTCTCTATCTTACACATGGAAGCCACGGTGTGGTCTGGTGGCAACTGTCTCTTTCACACCAATGACAGTATGCGCGCTCTGACCCTTTCCACCATGGCGCTGTTCCGCGATATCAAGCGACGAAATGGAGGTTTTGCGACTAATTAGCCACTTAGAAAGAGCAACGCACTTTTATGTATATCCAACTCTGTTTTAGAAAATAATGGTCTTTTTAATATTTCAAAAATAAATTATATGTGTTGGCAAATTAGTTATATTACTAAAACTACTATTTCATTATGTTGTCATATCTAATAGCTAAAACTTATTTTAGAAACAAGACCTTCGATTAAAAGACATGAAACTTTGTTTACCTTTATTCTAAAACTGAGTTGTAAATACTTATAGGTATGGAGCAGGAAAAGCTACTAATGGCCCCACTACGGTTACGAAAATTACCAAATTGTGACTTGCAAAAGTACCTTTTTGTATGGAAAAGCAATTTCTTTTCTCTTTCTGAAAGAATTTCCTGGTGGAAGTTGTTCTCTGTCGTTGACTGAGCAACCCTCGTCAGTTAGAATAGAATAGAAAAAAACGTTTATTCATGAAACAATACAAAACTCAACATACAGTAAGTAGACGTATGTTACATACATGAAAACATTTTTTTTTATTGAATGCTGTGATCTGTATCGCAAGAAATGGAGCTGACTCAGCATTTGTTACAAGTTATATCTATAACCACTTCTTCTTCTGTCGAGTGGGTATCGAGTCTATCGACCCGATGAACCCTGGTGTCACGAGTTTTTTTTTTTTTTTTTTAAACCGCCTAGTAGCACAACTATCAGGCCTCTGACATGAATAACCACTAACACTGATATTCTGTCAGCACCGTAATACAGAATAAAATAATACAATATCTTCAATTTAAAATACATACACTACAATATTGAATATAATTCAACTAGTAGGCACTTGTAGCGACAAAAATACCTCGTTACACCTGGTATAACGGTTTTGTTTTTATGTCCGTGCAGAAATTCTGTCCAGCGACGAGGACGACATTGAGGAGATGAACAACGAGTACCTGGCCAACTTGGCGCGGATGGCGGTCAAGTACAGCGCCGAGCAGGGCGTCAACATGACCGCCAACATTGAGGATTACGACGACGACGACGCAAGTGCCCCACTTAACACTTGTTCATCATTATTCTTTGTTTTACTTCCATGCTGGACTAGGAGCGAGAGAAAAACATGGAATGTGCCAGCTGCATTTCCTCCCGGGCATGCTGTAAAAACCAGCTAAGGAATTCGAGGGTTTGAGTATATTGCAATTTAGGCGATGGGCTGACAACCTGTCACAACAGCAATATACCTACAAATCTATTTAAAATAACCCTCAAAACTTTGTCAGACGTGGCGAAACGACCTTTGTTTAGGTAGTCTTCGCTCTGCCTACCCCATCAAGGATAAATGCGTGATTATATGTATGTTTTGTTTCTAAAGAACGCAATCTATCGCAATAGATACCTTTTTCGAGTATACTATATTTTTTATTAAGGGGCTTCCCCTGGGCTAAATGGCGGTCTCATCAGTCAAAAAATTATAATTCACTGAAAACACAATGAATCGAAAATCCGGTAGATCAGATTGAAGTTAAAGCAATGATGGTCATTTAGAACCTCATGAAGTTGTAACTTACAATTGGTTTAATTTTATTTTTGTTTCATTTGATTTATCTTTGTAATGCCATGGATTTTTACTCTGTACTCTTACAATGTTTTATTATTATAAATAATTAAAATAAATATAAAAAAAATGCGAAAAACTGCCACTTTTAGCACTTTTGCTATCTGTAACTGCAGTGAGCACAGAATTATTAATTTATAACGCTTAAAATAAACCTCGGTACCTAGACTTCAATATGATGTACCGGATTTTCGAATAATTACGTTTTCAGTGAGTAATGATTTAGCTTATGAGGGTGCTGGCGTGCACCGGGATCCCCTTAACAATTATCCTGCACCGTAGTTGCTGCGCGATAAAAAACTGCAATGTTATGGTCAATTAATCTATGTTTTCTGTTAAAATTAAAATTTTGGTGTCATTCCGAAAAAAGCAGTTCTAGTTTTGGGCACGTTTACCGTTTGAGGTTTGTTTTTAAGTGTATTGTTATCCTCGCAAAATGAGAGAAAAGTGCTATGCTTCTCTCAGCTGAAATAGCAATATTACTCGTTTACATTGGAAGGCCTCGACTGCGTCTCGCCAAATTAACTCGACCATACATTGCTTTATTTAGTCATTTAGAGTAATGTACTATTACTTGACACGCACCACGTGATTCATCACGCCTTTATCCTTAATGGTTGATTGGTGTGTAAATAGTTGTTTGTATTGCAACAGGACGACGAGGACTACGACGCGGACGCCATCGAGTGCTACACGACCCCGCTGGACGAGAGCGACTGCCCGGTCGACGAGTACGTCAGGTTCAAGAACGCCTTGTCAAGTAAGAGCCTGTCTTATCTACTCTCGCATCTCACGTGGTCGGTTAAATAATCTAGGTGATTGATTGAACGAGGGTACTGGTTTTTACACAGACCGACTGCCATCTGACCTCCGCAACCCGGAAGGTAACCAGACCCAATCCTAGATTAGGTCAGAGTGCCAATGCTTAGCACTGGCCTCTGACATGGCTTAACGACTAATATCTTCGGTGTTAACCAGGACTAACGGCTTAACGTGCCTTTCGAAACTGAAAAAGCGCTGAATTAACGTACATATGAAATTCGAAAACCGAAAAATACATTGGTACGTGGTGGGATTCGAACCACGACTTCCCGCTCAGGAGGTTGCGGCCCTATCAGGCGTGCAGTATGCTCAAACATCAAATGCTACTAGACTACTCGACACTATATTTTACTTGAAAATAGAAAGAGACAAATGAAACAAAACATACTGCCAAAGAATGTAAGATTTACGTACTTTCTTCCCTTTTTTCAAGTAAGAACTATATACTTTCAATCAATCAATCAAATATTTATTTGTAGAAACGGGTACAATATAAAGGTGTTACAAAAAATACAGTGCGCCGAGTCTTGATTACAGTGAGCATACAAACAGTTAACTTGCATATTTAACGAAAACTTAAGGTCATATGGAATTACAAAGAGAATAACAAATTGGAGTAAAAAAATATTAAATTAGATGATGATAAAAAAAATCTATGTCAGCATAATTTTAATAACATACACAAATCCATTATAAACATATTTTCTTTAAAAAAAATATACTAAACAACTATGTAGTACAATAATAACAGTAATAAGTTAATAACAAATTTAAAAGCAGATAAAAATAATATAATGTCACGCAGCAATGTCAATTAAAATTCATTATAATTACGCATATTTAATAATTTATAATAACGGATCTGATAGAAAAAAACGTATATTGTAATAGCATTTATCTATTAAAACGTTCGCATTTTGTTTTTAAATTCTAATGGATTAATTATGTTTTTCATGTCAATTGGTATTCTGTTATATATTTTGGGAGCCATGTACTAAATACAATTTCGTTTAAAAGCTGTGTTACATTTTAGTTCTTGTGATTTTTGCGCTACTTCTGCTAGACGCCTCGAGTTATAAATTTCTGGACTGAATGGATGTATATTTTTCTTGACAAAGGTTACAATCGCATAAATATAAATTCCGGTTAATGTCAATAGTTTGAGTGATCAAAAATAGTCTTCACAAAGAAAAAGACTTTCCGAATAAGTGTAGTATAAAATACTTGATGTTGTATGGTAAAATGAAAATAAGTTGTTAACGAGTGACGGTTGTGTAGCGCTGTCGACGACGGAGCCGGCGCTGTACCACGCGCTGACCAGCTCGCTGACCGAGGAGCAGCAGAAGCAGCTGAGCGCGGTGTTCGTGCTGGCCGACCAGCGCAAGGCGCAGCAAGACAGCCGGCGCATCGAGCAGAGCGGCGGTGAGTGTGTATAATCATCACTATATATTCTCTCTGATTGTGTCAGTCATTCTGTCCCATCACAATAAGATATTGAAGGAGAGTGCGCCTGTCTGTAGCGCAAACACTTGGTCACTAAAAACTAATCCTGCGCAGTTGGCTGATCTCTGGGAGATTGGCCGCCATCACCGAAAATCGATGGGAAGACTATTATCACTACATAGTATAAAACAAAGTCGCTTTCTCTGTCTATGATTACTTACAGCTCATACAATTTTTTAATCTTCTTCAAGTCAAGCTAGAGGCCAAATTCGGGTGGCAAGCAGCTGCGCAGCGACATGTTTCAGGCCCGTATTTATAATCCGCACTTGAGATTAACAGCCAGTTTAAGTTCGTTTTACAAATGTAATTTCAGTACAAAATGATCAAATCCGTACTGCTTTCAATCTTGAGATAGTTTACAAATACGAGTCCTTGTAATCTAGAAATTAAATTTTGATTATACTTGATTAAAATCGCTATCAATTAAAATATCTTAAAGAATTCATTTTGTGTTATTTGTTTGTTTTCAGGTTATTCGTTCACCGTGCCAGCACAAGTCCCAACCAAATTCAAGTTCGGCTCTTAAAGAAATGGATTCAGTTTCAACTTTGTCGTCGGCTGACAGAACTAATGCTAAATTTACGTAATCTTGACTGCACCTATGTGTTTCCTAATCAACATCTCTGTTGGCCTCTATTTTTGATGTGATGGGCTATCGTGGGCCAATATTAAATAAATGTATTAATGTTATCGAATATCAATTTCATACTCCTTCAATGAAATCAGAATCTTTAATCATTTGATGAGGCGGTATTTATGATCTAATTTATTAATATAACTAAATATCTACAAAGAACCGCAAGGAAACCGAAAAATCATTTTTCCAACAACCAAACTTCAACGTGTATTGAAATAAAATATCAGTATCAACTCGTTGTTGGCATTTACACTTTAAGATCTTCGTTATATTTAGATATTCTATATAAACAAGCCTCTCGGCCCACGCTGGCTCAATGTTAGAGTTTGGTTATCTTCACAGCGCATATCAGTCTGCTATGATGGCACTTTGACGATATACACATGCGTATATGATTATTAAATTATATAAAATATATTTTAATACAATCAACTCTATAGGTTAAATTATTTCATCTCAGGTCTATTTAGTATTTCAGTTTGTTCAGTAAAATGCTTTAGTTGTATTTATTCTGAAGTCATTTTTTATGGTCTTTTTCTTACGTTAAAAATTTGAGTTGGTCATAAGTTATAAGTTCCTATTTACATGTAAATAATAGAAACGAGGTTCGAGTTCAATACCAAAACAAACAAAAATTTGCTTCTGACTGTTCTAATCTGACTTTTACTTTATTACTCATTTTTTCAGTATGTTTTGATCATGATTTGCCTTGATGTTTTGATTGCCTTTCGTTCTGTACGTTTCACTTGCGTCACTATGGGCTTTTTTGCACTGCTCCGTATTCGTAAAAAAAACATATCAAATGGATATGGATGGGTGTACGCACAAGCTGTCGTACATTTACTAAGATACTGGGAAGGCTAAATCGGATACGCACCGAATACGGAGCAGAGCAAAAACGCCCTTAGACTACAAATGTAACATTTGTACGTAGTATTATAGTTACTCTGTGGTAACATGTAACCACCCATCAGTCAGTGTTTGGTAGACGGGAGTAGGACATTTGATTCCCAAAACTGAGTCGTGAAATAACGCATCCGATCCACTGATAAAGATCCACTGTTACCATTACTTACACGAGCCATGTTGGAAGGATCGTCAAATAGTTTGCACTGATTAAACTTCAGTTAATATTTAAGGGCTGTATAGGCATTTTTTTTGTCAGTACGTGATACGATATAATATCATAATAACGTATTGAAATACTATAATTGAATATTTAATTAAATCTCAAAACTTCTTTCGAACATATTTTCTGCAGCAATTTTTAGTCTCGGTGTCCATGATTTAGATACGATTTTTAAAATATAACGTACTAACGGTATCGACATTTTTGTAAATTGGTAAATTGTTGCTTATTGATGAAGTGAAACCTACCCGATATTCTTACTAGCCGTTTTGAATGTAATATAAATGTAAAATATTTACGATGGACACCACGAAGCAACCAGCTTTTATATACAGTTTTTTTATCTGAAACGTATATGAAATCGTGGTGTCGAGGAGTAAGCACTTACTGCAGTGATGCTGAGTCCCTTCGTACAGGCTTCACTACTTGAATGTTTAACGAAGAACCAAGTTTTTAATTTTAATCTAAATGTATAGTTAACTCGTAAGGGAAAATTCTAAATGTAACACGACTGTGTAAAAATATATGTTAGCGGCTACAAGCCAGTCGGTATCTTAATGTTAGATCAGTGTGAGAATACTACTCGTATTCACACACATCTGATTAATCTGGAGACGCCATCTCGACCACGTGACGGACTATAGAAATCAATGTTGTTTAGATGCGCATTCTGCTACGGCGAACATTTTTTGCCGAAGAACAGGTCACATAAATATAATGTTTATAAATGTTTGCCAATGCTATCGATTCGTGAAGGGCACAACTTAACTAAATCTTGACTAAAATTAATGCCGGCCCATTCTGTTCTCTCATGATAGACAATGACAGGTATAGGCTTATATTAGTTAGTTAAGTCGTGATTTTTGCCACTACGAATTGGTACCAATATTTATCTTAGCGCGTTTAAATGTTACTATAGTCGATCACATAACAATTCCTCTAGTGGCAGTAGTTCACAACCGAGTCCGGTTGACCAACCCAGCCCACCTTTTTAATGTCAGTAGTCCGGTTGGTATAATGGAACCGGCTTCTTGGTGTTAATAAGATTCCATCTT